>CM076577.1:531416205-531961093 GCA_034641835.2 Pinus albicaulis
ATGGAATAGCAAAGCAAATAAAGGATTGAACAACAATTCTGAAATAGAACAGCAAGTCTAAAATGGAACAGCAATTGAATAACTAAGTCCCGCAGGTTGTAACCAAACTTAATCTATTAACTCAAATGCATTCTTTGCAATCAAATAACATTCTTTCACTCTAAAAGCAATTCACACAAATCACACTAATGGAACAGCAATAACTATTAATGAATTATGGAACAGTACTGATAAATCAGAAACGCGCACAACACGAACGTTTAGTATAACAGCTCTGTAACAAAACAGTAAGAACATGCAATTAACTCTTGAAAGGATTAATAACTTGATGCGGAGTCAACACACGATTCTATCTGTAAAAAACCTCAATGATTCAATCTTTAACAAAGCATGTAATATGAACTTATAAAGCATATCAAATTACCAAATAACAATGATAAACAAACCACACAAAAGTCAAGTCGTAATGGTACAGAAGCAAGTGTCCTTCGGGGCCGGGCCCTTAGCCTCCAAGGATACACCGCTTTAAGTTAATCCAGACGCAGAGATGAAATAATCACCAAGCTTTTATTAATGCATCGGTCAAAAATACATTGAACCAGTTCTCAACGAGACTCAATAATCAAAGTTGATGTTTTACAGAAAATTACATAAAAGCGTATCCTATCTATCAAGCTAACAGTGTTGTCCCTTTATATAAAGGTGATGGCGGAGATGTCCAAGTAACATGATAAATAAAGCAGCGATCCCTCAGGATCGAAGATCCTGAGGGATTCGCCAAACTGTTAATTCTTCATCCTTTCCTTTCTTTGGCGCCGAGCTGGTGTCTTCTCCTTCTTTTCCGAGCCGATTTGCTGTAATCTATTTAGCCTTGTTTGCATTCGGTTCTCGTTCAGAGGGACAGCAGTTATCTCGACTTTGTCCTTTCCTTTGGAACGGAAATTCCTCGTTTTCTCCTTTTCCTGTACAGAAAATAACCATTATCAGTGGCTAAGTCTTGCATATCAATTCTCACATGTTTTGTTATGGTTCCTTATTACTTTCCAAATTCATGATACAAAAAGGTTCACAAATTCTATTAAAAAGCCACTGAAATAGTCATCAAAAGCATACCCATTTAACTTCAAATATCATAAGCTTGAACTCCCTTTGAGGCTACCCAAGGCCTCTTTTTATAGTGAAGGAGAGGAGGTTTCTAGTTCCAAATATGAAGGGATAGAATCCTCCTTCAAAGGGATAAGCTCCTTACATCAAGGGGTTAGCTCCATTAAGAGAGGGATGCATGAACCAACTTCAAAGCGTATCCATTCCGAAAATTCCCGTCTAGAATCTTCTAGAATTCACCTGGAATTCACTTTTTATCTTCATTTTCTCGCCTTTTTATGTTTTACAGAGGTCCGCACCCATTACACAAAGAACGTGCGGTATGGTTCCGCAGGCAGGCTGAGATTTAGGTGCGGGACCGCAAGGAATGCATAGAAAAAGTGCGATACCAATTCTTAGGGGATTTTAGGGATTGTTCTCTGATTTTGAAGCTTGACATGAGGAGCTGATATATTGGACTTGCAAAAGGAGGAAGTATGAATAATAATAAGCTCATACTCATGGTAAAATGTCAAGGTGACAGTTTTCAGTGTAACAAATTGCCCCCTAAAGTGCAAAGTCTGGAATAGATGAAGCTGTGGTCTGTCATATATGAAGAGTGCAGTACTTTATCATTTCAAAGATCATCCTATGGACACCCCAGTCGGAACCTGTAAAAACATTCAATGCAAAATATATACATGTATATGTCATCACTGAGGTAGGCATTCCCATACTCAGATAAAAACTAACTATAAACTAACTGAAATCCTTCTGATACAGGAATGATTTCGAATACATCATAGTACAGATATATGTAGACACAGTATGGACGCAGCCATCTGTTTATTAAAAGTCTACTGTATAGATGACAACAAAATTCCTCGCAGCCTGGATGGTGGAAACTAGATCCAGGGTCTTGATTTCCGCATCTCGAACTAGTACGATTCTACCCATGTGAATGAATGTGTCGAAGTCGAACATGGTAGAAACCACTTGATTAACAGTCAATGATGTGAACTGTTAACAAGTGTGAGAGAAACCACCAGTAATGTCAATGGCTCTCAAAGTACTCAGTACAATCCATGAAATGTGAATGAATGAGCTGAAGTCGAACATGTCACGGAGTCATTCGATCGAAGGTCATTGATGTAACCTATCGTCGAAAACGAGAAACCTGCCATTGAGGCATGCAGATTTCAAGGTACTGACGATTTCTGGATCAACTTCCTAGATAATGTGCTGATGTCGATAGAAAGCGATCTGTCGTAGGCAAGCCCACAACATGAAATCATAGATCAAGTTTTGAAAAATATGTTGGCAAGGACTGACTCAGGGATGGTCAATGATGGATGACATATATTTTGCAGATGAATGGTTTTGTTTGAACTGTTCTCTTGGACACATAACGACACTGCAGATGGCTTGGTGACAATTGACTCAAAGCTAATACCCAGAAACCGGCTGAAAATTTTCAATGTGGTTTGATTAACTGTTAAGCAAAGGATTTCCCAACCCAAGTGAATATAAGTGTCGTGTCCAAGAGTGGTCGACTGAGTTTTCGGACAATTTTAAAATACAACAAACATGCTCATTTTTCTCTCTTTTCCCCCACCATTTCTGGCAAGTACCTCTTTATTTTTGACAAGCTTGAGGAGGATAACATTTGCTTGGTTATAAGCTCACCCTTCGGATGAGTCCAACTTAGTTTAAATTCGAACCCTAAGAAGGAGTGGTTCGTTCCTGTTGAAAATTAAACAGGTCCTTTACTGTTAAGTTTTAACGAGTCCAGTATAGGAGAAACTCGGTGTTTTTCAATTTTAGGGAGTCAGAAGAAAAACTTAAGAAAACTCCATGGGTGTTCTTTTTCGTAAATTTAGTCTCTCGAGCCCGAAAAAGGATAAAATAATGCGGGAGAGAACTCTATTGACCGTATTTAGTCAACGTATACCTTTTTCGTAAAT
Source organism: Pinus albicaulis (assembly GCA_034641835.2). Taxonomy (NCBI): domain Eukaryota; kingdom Viridiplantae; phylum Streptophyta; class Pinopsida; order Pinales; family Pinaceae; genus Pinus; species Pinus albicaulis. The sequence goes on from CM076577.1 coordinate 531,419,253, forward strand.
AGTCCATTTCACTCCGTAAAAGGGGTAAACTTATACTGAAGGGACGACTGTTCATTTACTTTAACGAGTTCGAATAGTCAAGTACTCGGCAATCTTTTCATATTTAGAGAGTCTGAAAAGGGCTTAAAGAGGACTCCAAGGTTTCGCTTTTTCGTAAAAATTTTTGAACGAGTCCGAAAAAGTGATAAAAGTATGCTCTTTGTTGAAAAATGATCATTTCACCTGAAAAATCCTGTTTCTGCACAAAAACTCAAAACATTACACATACCTGTTTAAGATAAATAAAAATGCTTTCAAAAATATCCCTTTCAAAGTGAAAAATAAATAAATTTACAATTCATTCATTCGAAAAAACTTATAAAAAGGACTTTTTCTATTTCATTTTTACCATTCAGTTGCAGAGTGAAAAGTAAAAAGCTTTTGGATAAAAAAGTTCCCGTGAAGATTCTGGAAAATTCAACCGTTGGAATCGAAAATCGTCAGCCCCAGGTAATCCACGACCTCCTTATCTTGTTTTTCATCCGTTTAAAATTCGTCTTTAGGCTTTAGTTTGATTTTTTAGGGCAAAAATTGGTCAAAAAATGCGCCCGCGGGGTCCGCAGGCGGGACACAGGTTACCTGCGGACCCCGATTTTTTCTGAACGGGAAAAAATCGAGGGTACCGCACCCGGCTCACACCTCGCGTGCGGAGCTACGCTCTGTTTACAAAGAGCGGATGCGGTACCCGCGCGGTTAAATTTAAAGCACGGTTTTCTCAAATTTCTGCCAAAATTTTTCAAATGAAATCATTCTAATATGCCTTATTTTGTGTTGCAGGATTAACAAGATGCTTATTTGGCGAGAAAGGGAACATGAGGAAGTGGATGAAGCTGTAATACTCCATTTTCCCACACAAAGGGCATTAAAAGCATGCTGCTTATACAAATTCTGGGCCATCTCTGGCATGAGGGCACAAGTGGATCTCTTAACATGGTTGGTAGACAGATGGCATGTGGAGGACCAGTGTTTCTTCATTGGTGGCCACCGGCTCGAAATTGAGCTGGAGGATATATACTTTTTGACTGGTTTGTCCAAGAGAGGCGAACATGTATCTTTGTTTGGGACTAGGCCAGGTGGCCAAACTGTCGCTAGTCTTCAACTCGAATTTTGCAATGATCAGGCAGATCCTCGGGACAAACGGATTGACATAAAACATATCATCCGTCCTGAACTGAAATTTATAGCATTCACTGTTACCAAACTATGTGGGAGCGCCGCGCTTCATGTAGCTACTGGTTCCCAAATGCGCATTGCTGTGGACTGTTTTCGCGGCACCATCTTCAACTGGTGCGAAGCCGTGTTGGCCAATATAAAAGGCCAACTTACCAGAGAAAAAACCGGGAAACTAAAAAACTTTGGATATGGTTCCATTGTCGTTTCTTTTGCTTTGGAGAGGATTCCTCAGTTAGCTCCACAGAGTATTTCAGTTGATGCCGGTCGACCTCGAGAACCAAGAATGGTTCGCTGGTCCACGCTGATGGCTCGTCATGCTATCGAGGGCACTGAGATTGTACGATTCCCTGTTTCATATTTTCATTGGCTGGATCGCCAAATTTTTACGATAGAGGATTTTCCGTATGCAGGGATAGATTTCCGCGGAGATAGAGAGATGTCTCTCCCTGCAGGGGAACAATGGGACGATTCAGGTAAAAAAATTTTCAACATTTGCTAAATTCTAATTTTTTAGTTTTTTATCGTCTTAGAAAACTAATAACCAAAAGTTTTTTGAATACAGATGTGGGTCCACAACGACCAGCTCATCTCCAACCTTTCGAGAGGAGACAACCAGTTGCTCCCGCACCAGCCCCAACAGACCAATCAGTAGAAATTTTGACTGATTTGGAACATCATCTAGAACACTTGACTCTAGATATACCAGAGACGAGCATAGATGACATCCCTCTCAGGCTACAAAGATATGTGATTGGAGTCCCAGGACCTTTCAGGAGGTTCCTATGCAGGGTGGCCCGAGCAGTTGTTTCCTATCGAGATCATCATCAGTGATGGGATGATCGTGTAGACTCATTTTTGTACTTTTGTGTTATCATTTTTGCCGATCATAAGGTGTTTCCAACCTATGATCGAAGACGATGTATATTTTTTGAACACACTCCTATGATATATATATCACTATTTTGACGGCTATCTGCGTACATGAATGAATGTTTTTTGTTTTACTACTTTTAATTATTGCAAATGTCTATTTATCATACTAGAAGCAATTGAATCTGCTAATGTATTTAAATGTCTTGGAATATGCTGATATTCAATGTAATCAAATTCACGTTCCAAGAGACGAACTCTTAAAAATAACCATAATAACACCGGATTTCTAATGGTATAAACCCTGTTAAGCTGTAATACAACAAGTTCAGAATCCAACCTTACAATCAAACTCCGAATTCCAAATGATATGGACTCAGATAATAACTCAATCACTGCACTATACTCGGCAATGTTATTTTTTGTTTGACCAAGGCTTACCCCATGCATGGATACTAACTCGTAAGAGGGTGAATAGATCACCCAAGCCGCGGAAGAAATGTTCCGTGTACTACGACAAGCACCATCAGCAAAACCAATGTAGGTTTGAAGAGATGTCGACATCTGCAATATCAAGAGTAAAACTCAGATAAGCAGTCATAGTGACAAAAACACACTTCTAAACTAGGCACACTTTTCTAATCTAAAACACACCAGCAGTAAAGAAATCTAAACTAACAAAAATCTCCACACCTTGTTTAAGCGTAATATCGCTTTAGATAAAGCCCATTTCTGGGTTTATCCAAAGGGACACCGTCAAAATCTATCAACTCATAGGCCCCTTTTGCTAACTTTCGTTTCACAATATAAGGACCATGCCACATAGGCACGAATTTCCCAGCTCCTAGTTTGTCGTTAGCTTGATCATAAAGTAAAACTAGGTCTCCTTCTGAAAAATTTCGAGGGGTCACATTTCTACCATGCTGAGCTTTTATCCTTTTAACATGAGCCTCGTTTGCTATTGCAGCACTTCGTCGATTCTCATCTAATTGGGCCAAGTACAAGAAACGTTTTTCCTCTTCAGACGTAGCTGGAAGTAATTCTATGGCTAATTTTAATGACGGTATTTCGCATTCAATTGGTAGCACAGCTTCTAAACCGTAAACTAGTTGAAAAGGAGTGAACCCGTTGATGTTTTGACTGAGGTTCGATATGCCCAAAGCGCTGAAAATAACATGGAATGCCAATTCGTCTTGTGAATACCAATGATTCGTTTAATCATGGTGACTAAAACTTTATTAATAGCTTCAACCAGACCATTTTCTTGTGGATAGTACGGAGTGGAATTATCGGGGCGTAGGCCAAGTTGTTCTGTTAATTCAGTCATCATGATGTTCCGAAAATGACTTCCATGATCTGTAATAATAGCTTGAGGAACACCAAACCTAGCAATTATGTGATTGAACACGAATGTTGCAGCAGTCTTGCCGTCAGCTGAATATGTAGGCATCGCCTCGGCCCATTTCGTAAAATAATCTGCTGCGAGAATAATATAGGCATGCCCCCCGGCCGAGTGAGGGTTACATGTGATAAAATCGATACCCCATTTTGCAAATGGACCAACAGCAATTATAGGGTGAAGAGGAGCGGGTGGCGCGCGCATTTTTCTATCAAAAATTTGACAGTTGTGGCATTTCCGAACCGTATAAATGCAATCTTTAAATAAGGTTGGCCAGAAATAACCTGCACGCAATATCTTTTGGGCAGTGGCATACCCAGACATATGACCGCCACATGCTCCAGAATGACAGTCATTGAGTACCTTTTCAGCTTCTTCATGAGTTAAACAACGTTGGAAAACAGAATCTGCTCCTCGTCGATAAAGAGTATCACCAATGATATTATATTGTTGGGATTGGAAGCGTATTTTCCGTCGCTGAGTTCGTGAAATTTCAGGCCGAAAAGATTGGGTTTGGAGATATACAATAATATCCCCATACCATGGATCAAGCGTACTGATAAGAAACAAATATTCGTCCACAATGGACTCTTCTGCCACTGTTTCAATATTAGTAGAGGGAAAATCACACATTAGTTCCGCAAAAACCAAAGACTTCTTTGCCTTGGATTTCTCAAATTCCAAGTCAAATTCTTGTAGGATAACTATCCATTTAGAATACTTGCCCCCTAGCAATTGTCTGGTCAAAATATACATCATAGGGTTGCAATCAGAAATTACTGTGGTTTTACGTAACAATATGTAATGCCGAAAACGTTGGATAGCTTGAACAGCTGCCAAGGCCAATTTCTCCACATGTGTGTATTTGATTTCAGTCGGATTCAAATTTCGACTAAGATAATAAATCACATGTTCGTTGTGAGATTCATCTTCCTGAACTAGTACCATCCCAATAGTGGAATGAGAAGCAGCGAGATACAGAATGTAATCTTGGTTGTAGTTGGGAGGATGCAATAACGGTGCATGGGTCAACGCGTGTTTAAGTGCATCAAAAGACCGATCAGCGACCTCGTCCCAAAAGAACGGAATGTCCTGTTTCAACAACCGGGTAAAACCCTTTGCAAGCTCGACATAGTTCTGAATAAATCTACGTAAAAAGTTTGCTTTCCCCCGCAAACTCTGGAGTTGGCGCAATGTCGAAGGAGGAGGCAATTTAACAATAGCTTCGACCTTCGAAGGATCAACACGAATGCCTGATTTCGAGACAACAAATCCCAGTAAACGACCCGATTCTACGCAGAAAACACATTTATGCGGATTCAACCTTATCCGATAATGCCGACATCTCATAAAAATTGCTCGCAAATGAGTGGGATGATCGGCCCTACGTAATGAATGAGCAGGTAAATCATCAAGATATGGTTGAACAATGTGCTTAATGTCATGAAACGCATAAGACATAGCCCGTTGAAAAGTTGCTCCAGCGTTCTTAAGTCCAAAAGGTAGTTTACAATAGGCAAACGTTTCCCATGGACAAATGAAAGTTGTTTTAGGTTGATCTGCAGGGATTATGTTTATTTGATTGTAGCCAGAAAAACCATCCATAAAGGAAAAAAGTTCACTTTTAGCACAATCGTCGATTATCTGATCGATATAGGGAGTTGGATAATTGTCTTTTGGACACGCTCGATTAATATCCCTATAATCGATACATACTCTTATTGTTCCTTTTTTTTTAGTCACAGGAACAATATTCAATACCCAATCCGTTAAGGGAATTGGATAAATAAATCCTGCGCGAAGTAATTTTTCAACTTCATTTTTTATAGCAGCAGCTTTTCTAGGATGTATTTGACGTAATCGTTGACGAACAGGTTTAGCATCCGGGTAAGTCTTAATTTCATGTACTACGATCGATGGATCAATTCCTGGCATTTCTTCGTAAGACCAGGCAAACACGTCACGGAATTCTTGAAATAGGGCTTTATAAGTCCGAATTTCTTCGTCTGAACAACAAGCACCTATATGAATGTTTTCAATTATTCCTGGCTTTACTGAAATGTCAATTGGAACCGTTCTAGATATATTTTCTAAATTTAATTCAGAATCAGGATTTTTCAATGGATTCTGAGGTTCCTTGGCATATTCAACAGTAAAAATTGAAGCGAAATCATTTTCAAAATGATCTAATTCAGGTAAGAATGAAGACCTATGATGGAGATCTTCCCATGGTAAATCATCAACAGACAAAAACTCCCGAATTTGCTCATCTGTATGAACAATTTCAGGAAATGTCGTTGCGTCTGAACTAGAAATAGAAAGCGATTCCTCTTGGATCCCATTCATTGGATCGATTTCGGTTGAAAAGGGGTTGGAAAAAGACTGTACAGTCTGGTATGCAATTTCAAATGGACTCAAAGGCATCGCGCCATCAAATGAGTCGATCTCGGATTCTGAAGGTAGAATCCAAGGATCATCAGACATAACTGTGTCTGACGAAATCATATGAATAGTTGCAGTAGAAGACGATACGTTAGGAGGAGGAAAGGAAAAAGTTCCTAGCAAACCAGAATCTTTAACCAAACCTACTCCAACATCCTTATAAGAGATAGTCGTTTTACCAACATGCTGGATTGTTTCTGTAGAGGCTGGGTTTGACGAAAAATAAGTTAACTGATCTATTGTCACGATCCTTCCTTGATATGGAAATTTTATAAGTCGAAAGACCGAAGAGACAACAACAGTAATAGCATAAGACCAACTACGACCCAGTAGAAGGTTGTAATCTAGAGGGGCATCAACCACTTCCACATCTAGATTAACAATTTTTCCTTCAACCCCTATGGGTAAATCCTGCAAAATACCATAAGGTTGAAAACCTCGACCATCAAAATCTTTTAGAATTGTCGGAGATTGGTTAAGTGTAGGAGAACCAAGAGATTTCCAACACTGAAGCGACATAATACACGTTGAAGCTCCCTCATCAATCACAGTCCGAAAAATAGGTCTGTTTTTGACTAACACTGGAATCTGGAAAGCCATTTGGTGAGGAAGACGTGGTGTACGAGTTTCTAAATCGAAGATTATAACGTTAGAATCGTGAACATCAACAGCTCCTATGGCAGACAATAACAATTTACGCTGTGCTGGACATGACTGCAGCACTTCCAAAGCCTACATTGCTGAAGGAGAAATAGCTAAATCTTCAACAATGTTGTAATTCTGAGCAGCTCTCGCATGTGGATTGAAAGCTGATTTACGAAGAACACCTTTAGCAGGCGGCTTGATTATCAAGTCTGGATTTTGTTTCTCGATCTGTAGCGGACTAGAAATAGGAGGAGTTGTATTTGATGCGTTGGCATTGGAAGACTCTCCTTCTTTGCCATCAACGGGATTCTTAGAACCGTAATCTTGCGATCGCGTCGCAACCCTTATATGAGACATCATCATAATAGGCTCTTCTAAAGTGGTCGAGGAAGAACCAATCATCTTACTATCTTGAATTGGAAAAGGATCCTTCAAGACAGCGGGTTGTTGCGATCCTTTAATGAGTTTCGTAACCTCCTCTCGATATGGACATTCTTTTGTGAAGTGATTTTGTTCACAAATGAAACAAGGATAACGAGGTTTACGTTTCTCGTCATTGGATTCTTCTTTATCTGTTTTTTCCGTCGAATTTTTCTTGTTTTTGTTCCTCCCCTTCTTTTTACCACCGGATTTTGATTTTGTCGTAGATGTTTCAACGACATGAATATCGGCAGAAACTTCTTGAGAGGATTCTCCTTTTGGGGAATCAGGTAAAGTTATAATTGGAGAAGAATTCTTTGAGGATTTCTTCTTACTTTTAGAACTAATTGTACCAATCATACCGTTGATGCAAGTATTGAGACCATATATGTTTTATCTGGACCTGTTCAGTAAATTGGGAATTTTTCAGAGTAGTACCTTGATCGTTGTAGTGACGAGTCTGTAGTACTGAGCCCGAGAAATTACTTGCCTTCGCATCAAATACCTGTACCTTAGCTACATCTTCGTTGATCTTGGGTAACAAGATTTTACAAACCACCGCTGGGGCTTGCTCCTAATATAAACCACCACAAAACGTCGTCTACGCTATCTGTATGAATAATATGGATTCGTAACAGTGCTGGACGTAGGGGATTGCTTTGGAGAAGTTAACACTTGCCATTTTCGATTCAGCAGGCAACTCAAAATATTAAGAAAGACGTTGCTAACTGACTGAAATTATGAAACGAGCCTCATGGCAACTCAATGTACCATTTGGCCGCAAGACCTATGAGTGTCCTTTGGAAAAGACGTAAGCGAATCGAATCATCAATAATAGAATTAGATGCACACCAAAGGTGATAAGTCATCACATGATTTGATGGATCCTCTCCTGACTTACCTTCAAATTTTGGTATGTCACTGGGCAACTTATGAGGCATTGACGGCCAGTTCTGATAATAAAAAATAGGATCATTAGTAAGGCGCGTCAAATCTGGTAAATCCAAAGTTGCAATGAACGGTAACTGACGGTTAGGGTCACGAAAACCTTGAGAAGCCAAAGCAGATCCAGGAGGCGGATACCCAGGATAACTAGGAATCGGATTAGCATTGGGTATTGTATAACCTCTCGGATAACCAGGATGAATCGGACCATACTGAGGTTGTTGATAAGTATAACCAGGGTATGGCTGATAGCTCGGATTCTGAACATAGGGACCGTATTGCGGCTGTCCTTGGTACGGTTGATAAGTAAACTGAGGTTGACTCGTAACAACCGTACTTGTACCGGATTGTCCTGCAGGCATCTAAACTGTAGTCTGAGTTGTAGGCCCCCGACCGAGGCTGCAGACTTGAGGGACGCTCCGGGATATTGGGATAGCCAATTCTGCTGCACACCTTAAATAGGTGTAACAAAGCTGAATGTAGACGTCATAAAGAAGCATAGCTTTGGGGCGGAGTCTCAGTATGTACTAGGCTCACTGCCGAATCGAATCAGTGAGTTGAACAGTCATTACTCAAAGTTGCCGAGTTGAACCAAACCAATGGTCGAATAAAGTTGGATAAGGTAATCAAGATACTGGGCCGCAAAGGCTGCTGAGGATGACGGATCCCACACCATCATTCCTACCTATTCCGCAGAAGGCTGAACGATGACCAAACCTGCTAAAACGTAGGTTGATAATAAGGAGAAGTTCGGCTTCTTGAACAGATGGTTGACCGTGGTAGGCCGTTGGTAACCTTGCATTGGGTACCGCCCTTGACTTCGAGGTTGATAACCTTGAGGTACGTACTGAAGCTGGGGTTGTTGAGGACCCCGAGGAGCATATTGAGTTTGGGGTTGACATTGAGGAATGTACTGTCCTTGAGGTTGGTAACCTTGAGGTATGTACTGTCCTTGGGGTTGCCCCCCAAAATAATATTGATCCACAGTTTGTCCTGGGAAAAAGCTACCTTGAGGTTGAGCCCCGGGTGGTAACTGACAACCTTGGGGTTGCCCCCCAGGTGGTAATTGACTACCCTGAGGTTGCCCCCCAGGCGGTAACTGAGTTCCCTGAGGTTGACCCCCAGAAGGAAACTGACTGCCTTGAGCTTGAGGATTAGGAACGTTACCAAACATCATATAAACTTGCTCTGCGTTCGACGTTTCAATTTTAAGTCCACCAAGACCAGATGATAACACATTTTCGATAGTTTGAGGAGTTGCTCCTGAGAAAGTACCAGACAAAGACTGATATCCCGCAGGAACAGAAGGACCACCATGTAAAAAAGATTCAGGCGTTTGCGAAAACATGGACGATTTTCCAGCCATAATAGATGACGGATAGTAACCTCTGGGTGTAGGATGAAATGGAACTCGAGGTGGATAAAAAGAAAGACCCGGATTCTCTAAAAAATCAGTTAAAGAAAGATACCAGGGATTAGTTCGAATAGGGCTGTAGAAAATAGATTCACGCTCCCTAAGATTTAACGATTGAGGGGAGTTGGGAAGAGATATGTCTTCGTCTGGATTAGTAAGTTCTTCTATAGAAATTAGTCCAAAAGGAAGATTTTCAGTAATGATATTTCTAACCCTTGGTGAACCTGGATCGCTAGAAGTTGGTGAGATAAATCCTGAAGATGTTTCTAACACAGAAGATTCAGTTTCAGGCTCAGAGATTTCAGGTTCGTCAGATAATTCTCCAGTAGGAGAAATATTTTCAGTGACTTCAGAAACTGAAATCGGTTCTTGAATATATTCTGTTGTAGGAATTTGATGATCATGATGTATCACAATAGCAGAGCTTTCAGCTTCTGTTGATCTAAGTCTACGGCTACTGTGTGGTACCAGAGCCCGAAGCCCTTCTAGATGACCTGGTGTAAATTCAGGGGGTTTCCCTTGTATTCTCCGGGATTGTCTCGGCAATTCCGCCACGATGAAAAATTATCTAATCATACGCAAACAAAGAAAAATTTCAATGAAAACACCTAAAGTCTCTAAGAAACAAACAATTGAATCACTCGCTTAAAAAATCTAAGAGTTCAAACCACACACAAACAAGTAACTTTCCGTACTAAAATCACTAGTTGTTGATGAAATCCAACTTAGTAGAGTTTTAACATGAAAAGGGCGGTTGGAACAGTTACCCCGACAACCTGCTTAATGAAACAGACTGGCACAAGTTTCTTCACATAACCATCTCGAGTGAAGAGAACCCCCCAGAGAGTCCAAGTGAGTCTAGTCGACGTCCGTTCCAGGTACAGTGGGATCTTCCCTCCACCGTCACCTTAGGAAAGAATCCTAAAGATTATGGCCTCTAAGGTTACCAACTGAAACAAATATACCTGGGGGAACAGTCTACGATCCGACACACACGCAAGGGCAGAGTAACAAAGCTCAATCCCCTTGAAGGCTCCTTGAACAGAATCCAAGGTTTACCGACAAGTGACCCCTGGCTCCTCGACAATGGTTTATCCGAGGTTTACCGTTTTTAATATGTGTATATCTTCTATCGTTCCCAATGAGGAAGGATTGATTACCCCACTGGTTCAGATATGATCTCGTGCTTAACTCCTTTAAGAGGAGCTTCCCATAGGATACATGCAACAACTGGAATTCTTCCTACCGCAAGATATATCTACTTGTTTGTTTTATCTACCTTGGAGAGTTAATTACTCCCTACTCCAAGATACTAGCCTAAGCTATGTTGGTGATGAGAGCCCTTGAAATAAAAAGATTACTAGATGAATTTTATTTAAGCGTTACTTTTAAGAGCTGTTTCTTAAGTCAAATGGGCACAGAAATGAAACTTTGTATGATGTGAAGACTTGACTTCCAAAAACACTAAAATGCACCTATGATGATATTCAATTCTTTTTTCTTTCAATGAATTTTCTATCTAAAGAAGAGTTAGAGAATGCAACTTTCAAATTTCTTCTTCAAACATGAAAACTAAGTGAAAGAAACATTTTGTCTTTTCGTTAAACTATCAAAGCTCACAAGAAAAACTATTTTTTTTTCCAAACAAGAAGCTACAAAACAATTTTCTTTCGAAAGAAATCTACGAAAATTAAAACTATTCAAAACTATGAAGACTAATCTAAAAAACTAATCTAAGTTGAGTAAAAGCTTTTTAGAGTTTTTTATGAATGTTTCTCTTAGTTGTTCAACACACTAAGAATCTATCAAACAGATCAAAAACACTCAAAATATGTTTTTTCAAAACACTCAAAGAATAAATGAAATTCAAAACTTTAAAGCAAGTTCTTTTCGAAGATTTGCAAAGAAATCAAAAAGACTTAATTTCTCAAACTAGGATGTTTTCACAATGAGGTCGGATTCAAGAGACAAAAAGAGATCTTATGTGATCTGAGATTCTGCAAATTGTCAAAAAATTTGAATCACTACAAAGACCAAACAGGAAAAATAATCCAATCGGCAAAATCTCCTAGAAAATCATTCAAAACACTAACACTGTTGGAGTTCATAAACAATGAATTCTTGATAGACACAATAACCAGTCTGGGAAGAAACCAAAGATCTAAAAATTAACCAGAAAAAGAAACCTAGAAATTTTTCAAAATTTTTACAGGGTCCGCATGTAAGCAGTGTTTACAGGTGCGGTCCCGCACTGTATTCTATAAAGAACGTGCGAAACTGCCCGCACTGTAACAGTTATGCAGAGTGCGGTCCTAGCAAAAATGATAGAAAAATTCAAAACACTTCTAAATTTTCAAAAATAGAAAAAATTTAAAACACCCAGACAGATGTGAATCAATCAAAAACCAGAAAAAGAAACCTTTTCTCAAGTCAAAAATGAAAGAGAACCAAGAACAAACAAGTTCTTCCCCAGTATGGTCGCCATTTTGTTGTGTAGATTAATCCGTCTTGCGGACAAGACCGATCTCTCTAGTACAAAAGGTAACTAGCAACAAACAACCAATTATACTAATCTCTCTCTAAGCATATGCAATTTATAAAAACACTATACGGGTGCAAGGCCTACCTTATGTCCAACGCTTTGTTTGCTTACTTGATTTTGTTGAAGTCCTTCCCGTGCACTGAAAGAACGTCCTTCGTATATCTGCAATCACAAACAAGGAAAAAGATTAAGCAGCACCTGTATAGACATTATCATAAATCATACTTATCATAATGATCAAGGAATTTATGAAATAAACCAAAAATTGACAGTTTAATGAGAGAAACGAGTATATTTGTATTAACTTTAAAGATAGAAAACCTTTACAACCTGTGCCTTGATGTTGTGCAGGTCCTCCCGGGGTCCGAAGCAGGAATCTCCTTTACTCTGACAAGCATTGCACTCTTTGAACTTAGACAAATGAGGATAAGTGATTTAACCTCACAGAAAGTCTTAAGTTACTCAAGTCTAAATCTCAACAGCATTTAACTTCAAATCTCATAAGCTTGAACTCTCTTTGAGGCTACCCAAGGCCTCTTTTTATAGTGAAAGAGAGGAGGTTTCTAGTTCCAAATATGAAGGGATAGAATCCTCCTTCAAAGGGATAAGCTCCTTACATCAAGGGGTTAGCTCCATTAAGAGAGGGATGCATGAACCAGCTTCAAAGCGTATCCATTCCGAAATTTTTCGTCTAGAATCTTCTAGAATTCACCTGGAATTCACTTTTTATCTTCATTTTCTCGCCTTTTTATGTTTTACAGAGGTCCGCACCCATTACACAAAGAACGTGCGGTATGGTTCCGCATGCAGGCTGAGATTTAGGTGCGGGACCGCAGAGAATGCATAGAGAAAGTGCGATACCAATTCTTAGGGGATTTTAGGGATTTTCTTCTGATTTTGAAGCTTGATATGAGGAGCTGGTATATTGGACTTGCAAAAGGAGGAAGTATGAGTAATAATAAGCTCATACAGTCAGCAGAATGTCAAGGTGACAGTTTTCAGTGTAACAGGAACCATAACCGAACTGTTTCAGTTTCCCCTGTTTGCACCTTGTGAGCTGCCTTTTCATGTTGATGGTTACTGCTTCTGCCCAGTTGAACAGTAAGGGACCCATGCATTCTGAGGCCAACAAGAGTTGAGTCTTCGTGGCCTCGTGCGAAGCCTGCGACCCAGCAGTCCGCGTAATGGTATGGAGAACTACTCTCAGTGCTAGATCAGGGATAGTATGGATGTCTACCTTCTTGCTTCCTGATCCTGTTTGTGCCCCTCGACACACCCGTGCCATTACCTGTTCCATCTTTTCCCCGGATGGTCTGCTCCCAGTCAGTACAGGGATTGGACCTCTGCGGGACAATCCGGTAATGAAATAAATGTCAGTGACCTCCAATTCTAACACCTGGTCTCGTAGCCTGAACACTTGTTCATTTTCATCCCAGATGCTGATTAGATATTGGAGGAGCTCAGGCTGAGCTCGTAAACATGGCGTGAGGAAGAAATTTTTCAATCCACAGTCTCTAAGTGCATTCATTCAAGCTTGGCTTTGCATGGCCTATTCATCCTCATCTCCGTGCTCTCGTTCCTTCCATTCGATTTCCATTTTGAGTGATTTTCTGCATTCACATGGCCAAAAACCCTTAGTTAGATCTTTGATGAGCTTCAAATTTCAAGCAATTTGGTTTAAATACCGAAATTTTAGGCGAAATTTAAGGTTCGGCTGCTGGCGCGGCTATTTTGCGAACAGTCGCACCACGTGGCGCGAGCCCTTTACAAAAAAGAGCTCAGTGGCGCGGGTCCGTGCCCGATACCCGCGCCAATGGGCCCGGCCCTAAAATTTTAAAAATGACCACACAAAGCTGATTTCTAAAGGAAAGTTATTAAAAAATGAATGGAAATGAAGAGCAAGAGAGCGCCTCTTACCTGTGACAGACGAGAAGCTGAATGGTTGCCTGGATTGGTCGCAATCACCGTCAAAAGTTTCTGCTCCAAATGGACCACTGTTGCTTTCCACAAGGTAAATAGTAAAAAGTAATTTCATTTTTACCAATTAGACATATTTATAACTTTTTCGACGTTAAATGAGTTTTAAAAGTTATTTTTGTCAAATATTTGCATGTGTTATGTCGAAAATGGATTTTACGCTTGCTTGGTATGTGCAGCAGCAGGGTTTTGCGACTTAAAAGATGGAAACGAGTTGTATTTTATACTTTTTCGGACTCGGTAAATACACGAAAAAGTCACTCTAGAGTCATCTTTCAGCTCTTTTCTGACTCTCTAAATATGAAAAGATCGCCGAGGCCCTTGTCGTTTCGATCTCGTTAAAATGGACACGAATCGACATTCACCCAGTATAAGTTTAACCCTTTTTCGGGCTGGGCTGGATCGATTACGAAAAAGGAATACCCTAGCCTATCGCGACTAGGAGGTTTTCCCGGATATTGTTTTCTACCTTTTCGGATCTGGGGAACTATTTACGAAAAGGGACCTGTGGAGTTTTCTTTTCCGCTGTCTTTTCAAACTCTCTAAACATGAAAAGACGCCGAGTTCTTCCTTTGTCAGACTCGTTAAACCCTGGTGACATCTGGTCTAGTCGAAATGACGTTCTCCGAGTTCCTCCTTCCTGGGACTCGTTAAATGCACCAGGATGGATTCGCCCGAAGGGTGAACTTATATTGCAAGCATATGCTATCCCCTTCAAGCTTGTTATTAAAAATAATTGGGGTACTCGCCAGAAATGGTGGGGAAAAATGGAACCATCGTCGTTGTCGTCGGCAGTATGTCGCTCTTGAACATGGCACTTGTCTGCATCCGTGTCGGGTTGGGGACATCTCATCTCGGTGCTTCACTTTGCCTCCATGGGTTTGGGTAATCTCTTTTGACCTCTCATCTGTTCACTGCCTCGTCACCATGACCTCTGATCCGTTGATGTCAAATACTGCCAAGTCCACTGTCGTGTCGTTCATGTGTTCAAGAGAAGTTGGCCTCTGCAAATATCAACCTTCCTCTGTTTCTCATACGATCCTGATTCACAACAAAACATTATGTTCCTCTGTCTCGTGTCGATGATGTGGGAATCATTATGGCCTACCTTCGATCAAGGTCACTTCCTGTCGACATCAACTCATTATCCAGGAAGTTGGTCTAGAGACTCCTATGGTACCTTGGAGCCTGCATGCCTCAATGGCAGGTTCGTCGCATTCGACGAGAGGTTTACATCATTGGCCTCCGATCGAGTGATTCTGCGGGTGTTCGACGTCAGCTCATTTATTCGCACGCCGTGGATTGTACCTGTCGTACCTTGAGGACCATTGTCATTATTGGTGGTTTCTCTCGCGTCTGTTAACAGCTTTCATCATTGGCTGGTAATCAGACGATGTTCTTGCATGTTCGACTTCAGCTCACATATTCACATGCTTGAACTTGTACTCCGTTGGGTCGAGATGGAGCGCAAGACCCTGGATTGTGTCTGTTGTAATCCAGGCTACGATTGTGGATTATTATCATTATGTACATGACTCATTGATTGGATGGCTGCGACCATACCTGAGTCTATTTATTTGATCTTAGTTGGATGGCTGCGCCCATACCCTGGATCCGGATTATAGCATATTCTGTTTCGAATGGCTGCGTCCATACCACTTATACATCATGTACTTGAGATATCAGTTGTATCTTTCTGCGCAGGTTTTCCGACGGCGGGCTTTCAGTTGAACATGTTCTCGTAAAGCATTTCACCCCTCTCCCTCTCGGGCCTCATACTTTAGGGGGCATCTGTTACACAATAATTTGTCACCGTCCTTACCATTCCCCATCCCGCACAATGGAGGACCCATTCTGTGACCTGTGAACATTTTCATGCCTTGGAAACATCATCAATGCATCCCTCTGAACATGAGCTTTATTTTCCCTTGAGACATCTCCTTGCAAAAGTCATGAAAAACATCCCTTTTGGCATTGGCGCGGGCAGGCAGTTCAGTACTCGCGCCAATGGGGAAATTAATGCAAAGAGGTTGCGCCACCTGGCGCTCTGTAATAGAGCCGTAGTCGCGCCACCCATTTTGGGAGTTGTTTTTTAAATATGGATGGCGGAAGTTGAGTTCCAACAAACTCACAACCATTGCCTATCTTGAGTTGGGAGGTTTGGCTGCGGGAGTTCTATGGAAGGGAAGTTGTTTTGCCACCTCCCATGGAACCTTCCTTGTTGATAGGGCCAATCCCATAATAATAGGGATCCCAACTCCTCCTTCCTCATCTATAAAAGCCTGCTCAAATCTATGGCAAGCTAGTCTTGTGCCTAAGCTCTGAATCTCCATATTCCCAAGAGCCTTTGTGTTGTAAAGAACCCTCTCTTTCCCTTAAGGCTGACTCAAGTAAGGAGACCATTGTCACGAGACTCTGGAGAGGTTTTCCCTTTCCTTGGCGAGCTTTGTGAGACGTGGACATTCTTCGCTTGAACGAAGAGACAACGACGTGAGAACAATTTGTAATATCTCTTGGTAAGTTATTTAATAGATGATTATGATTATGGTTCCACTCGTTTTCCATCATGTTAATGCGAGTAATGTCGCTACATTGATGTTTAGTTACGTATGCTGGTTTCTATGCTTGTATCTGTTCGTTTCTTCCATGTGCAGGTGTTCATCCGCGGAGATCGTGGAGGGATTGTGATCTGTCAAGACTGAGGAACGGGGACGCTTCTTCTTCAGATTCTAGCGCTGGAATCCGGGTAGGCTTCTATCTCCAGCCTTTTCATTCGTAATTAGGAACCTGCGTCATAGCATTGTTTGATTGTTGCTAGACCCCTGCTGGGCTAGTAGGGATTGCCTCTGTCCGCAGAGGGGATTTACCTCCTCAACACATAGTGTTGGAAATATTGAGAGGCAAGGTGAATCAATATTTTCTTTTACAACTGTTATTTTTTATGCCAGTTAAGATCACTTATAGCTAGAGAAAAAAATTGAACAACGATATAAATAATTTTATTAATTAATGATGAGGAATCCAATCCTCTCTTTACTATAAATCAAGTGCAACAATATTTTAGGGCTCCAAACCTAGATGAATACTCCAATATCCAATCAACCAGGCTCCGACCTACACTGTGACAAGCACCAACTTAGAATTCAACGAGGCACCAACCTCTAGGTCTCCTGTTAATTTTTCAATATTTTTCTACAATGTATCAAATACTTTAGCCCAATTTACTTTTCATTAACATCGCATCCAAATATAAGCAGTGTAAATAACCATAAAGAGTAACTGAAGATATAACAATGTATGCAGTGAAAAAGAATACAACAACACAACCATAAGAGATAGTAGATTAGTCAAAGGCCAAGGAAAAACCCCACTGTGTGGGAAACCCTTTCAAATCTTCTTCTTCAATAGATTTTCATAAAAAAAATTAAGTAGAGTACAATAATCCCAATACATATATGTAGTGGAAATAACCAGATCAGATCTATAGATCTACAGATCTACAAAAACAAAAGCATGGATTCGATGAATCACCAAAACCAAGTGATCTCAATTTCCCAATTCTAGATCCAAATCCATAATGTTGTCTATGACTATTCTAAAGTGACTTTGACTGCATGACGGATGAATGATGACGATGTGCAAGAAAATGATAGTGAACCAAATCAAATATGCCTAGTAAATCTCTTGATTGTGACATTAAGATGACTTTCCCACTGTTGAAGCACCCATAACCACGCCTTGAGAGTTCTATGTCTGCGGTTAAGGGTTAGATCAACCCTGAATCCTAACCACGCCCTGAAGACTGACTACCCACAACTATACCATATAAACCGCAACCTTGACACAGCCTGCACACAATTCTGGATAAGCTCAACTGCTACCTAATGAGCACCATCATTAGGTACATTTTAAGGGGTTAATTGTCACCTTTTTGGCCTAATTAGTTTCTCTTTATCACATTTAATTGCATTATTGTCATATGTTGCTTAGTGTAGATGGTGTATTAAGGTTTTTCATACATGGAAGGCCTAATGTGTTCTAAATGAAGAAAAATCAAGAGAATATTCCATTTTTTAGGAAGATTGCACAATTGGGGCTCAGAGTAGGCAATAAGGAGTGATTGTAGGGGGGTTGAACACCTCCTTAACTCCTAGAGTAGGCCAATGTATCCTCGATATTCGCATCCAACAAGTTGAAATTAGAGGTAGCCAAGAAAGTGGAAGATCAAGGGGAGCCAAGCTCCACTTATCTCGAGTTCCAAGGAGACAAACCACCTACCTCTTAGGGAGTTGTTGGTAACTACCCTTCATGATAAATATGATAGAGAAAGAGCTCACTAGGATTCGATTTTTGGATGTAGCTAGAGCACTCTTAGCTCTTGTAATAGACATTTCTAACTTTGATATATGATGTACAAGACTGGTTATGAAACAAAATGATTATTTTGTTTCTTCTCTACTGAGTTAGTTTCATGGAGCTGAGCTTGTGGGTTAGGGCCCAATCTATTGGCCTCAATCTCCCTTATGTACTTGTTTTTACATTTCATTTTACAATAGTTAGTCTCTTTACATTTCATGTTGTAGTAGTTAGTATATTTACATTTCATGTTGGAGTAGTTATTTTCCTTAAATTTCATGTTGCAATAGTTAGACTCTTTACATTTATTGGGCTCTTTTCAATTCATGTTCAGTAGCATATAAAATCTCAAAACTGTGTGTCAAAGCCTCTCTCTCTCACCTCTTCCATTGGAGCTTGAGGAGGGTAGATCTTCACCACAAACCAAAAATCTTTTTATTTATGATTTCTTGGAAAAGTTAGATAGGTTTCTTTTTTTAGCATGGGCATGTTGTAGATGCAGAGTTAGTTTTCTATTTCAAGTGCATAGGTAGGTTTTCTTAGATTCAACTCATATTTTCCACCATTTTCATGATAGATTGTCAATGATGAAAGCATGAATAGGTATTTTTATTTCAGGTTTGAGTAGATTGGCAGAGGAGGACTTCCCAAACAACATTAGATTCAGTCTCCACCCCTCATAAACCAACTTCCAACTAAGTCGCCTTCAATCCTGTTATTTGGAAATCTCCACCACAACACCGAGATCCACCTTGGAGGTGAAATACAGAATTTGAGGGAATTTATGAGCTTGAAAAAGGGGTTGGCTACCCTTCATCCACCTATATCTACCTTCATTCCACCTCTCCTACCCCTTTCCTCACCATTTATGGCCTCAAAATACCCTAATATTGTTTCCTGTAGTGTTTTAGGACATCCTGTAGTAGATCCTGTAGCATCACCAACCACTCACTCCTTCATCCCATAACCTCTCTTTCACCTCATCTAGGCCTGACACAACATCCAAGACATCTTCAAATCTTAAACTATGAGTCAAGGACCCTCTAATTAGGTCACCTCAATGCCTCCTTCTTTTGCTGCAAAACATAGTTATTTAAAAGTGTAGTTAGCTCATTGATAGATTCCTTCCTAAGCACAATAGTCCAGCATGAGATAGAAAGGGTTGAATCAGTCATTTGGTTCATCATGTGTGCTTATATTAGTTTCCCTTTCTACAAGTTCAATTCATAAATTTAAATCATGAATTCGACTTAGTTTAATTTCATTTCTTGCATTAGCATAAGTGTGAATTTATCTTTCTTGCAGATAGATAGATGAGTCATTATGATCTAGAGTAGTTTCTTTCCAATTGATAGAGAAATGGTCATGATTTATTTCCAGTCTTAGATTTCAGCCAGAATTGTAACATACTTCCTTTTTAGAAGTAACCCTACCAATAACACCTCATTGTAGAAATAAGAAGAGGATGGCATGAGTAGAACTCATTTGTTGTGAATATAGCACTGCCACCTCCAAGTTTTTATGAACCTTGGGTTGATAAAGTAAAGTTGAGTAGCCTCTGGGAGTTGTAGCACTCTTGGTTCAATACGAGAGCTCACAACTTTTTGGCACCGTTGTTGGGGAGGTGTCTAAGTAGATTTTTTAATTCTGCTTTTCTTTTACATTTAGTTACAAAATATTGAAAAATACAAAAAGTTTGACTTTCATGCCTCGTAAGAGTAGGGATAACCAAGAAATTTTTTTACCAAAAACCCCCACATCACCACATAGACACCCTTCACTCTTCTTCAGTGACTTTGAGGTTTAACACATCATAGGTGGGTCACTTGAAAAATTTTAAGAACATATTGGAGAATAAGAGGAACATGCTTCACTTGAGGAACCTACTACACCAATTCAAGCCATGGGTGAGATTGGGACCCAAGGAGTATTTCCCATTAGAGAAACAGATGGGGAAACTAGAACGAATAAAATTGGTCCCTCATCCCTTCGACATTTCCATGGACTTAATTTTGAGTATCCTCACAGCTTCATGTTCAAATTTTTTGTTGTCTGCAAGACCTATGACTATGCCTCATATGAGCAGAAGCTAAAACTATTACCATCCACCCTCAAGGATGCATCCTTGCGCTGGTTAATGTGTTTTCCTGGGAAAAGCATCACTACCTGGGAATAGATGTAAGATTCCTTTAACAAAAAATATAGATACTATTGTAGATCCAAAGAAACTAAAGAGGAAATATTTACGATGACTCTGGGACCTGATGAATCCCTGGAGGATTATGAAGAAAGATTCCAGCTAAACTATAAAAGATCTAGCTGCACCCTTGACCCCAGATCACTTAAATTGGGACTTCTCTGAGATATTGGGGAAGAGGTGATAGAAACCCTTAATATTTTTTCTGGAGGATACATCTACCAGCTACCTTATGAGGACATCAAAATTGTCTTTAGAAATCACTCTAAGGCAGCTAGGAAGAAATCTAGAGCTAGCCAAAGCATGACCAACACCCCTTCCTCTTCCACCTCCATCAAGCATGAGTTTGGAAGTATGTTGGAAGACTTCAAAAGTGATATGTTGCACACCTTTTCTTTGCAAATGGACACAATGCAGATCAATAGGAAGCAAGAGGAAGCAGGAAAGGCCTTAGCTATCTTCTACCCTAGATGTAATAGAAAACACCCTCAGAATTAATGTCCACTAAATGTCATAGAGGTTTGATTAGTCTATGAAGAGAATCATTCCACATATAAATTTCCCTCCTTACCCAGTCTCAAATTTGTATATCAATGTGGGGAAGAAGGACCCATGAAACTCTATTTCATAAATCAGAGGAGGCCTCAAGGGCCTTATTCATATTAGTAGGATATGCAAGGTGCACCTTAATCCTATTATCATACAAACAAGAATGCACCTATGTAGTCTTGGTACACATCCACTCCTCCATCATGGAATACACCTCTTACTTGGCCTTAAACCTCTCCATATCACCCTTAGCCTCTAAACTAACCATTCCAACAATATGTTCCTCAACCACCTTAATGGAGCAACCCATCACAGTGGTGGAGGTCCCAACACAATCAACCACTTGCTTTACTGCCTCCACCCCAACCTCAACCTCAACTCACCCAATATGCTCCACCTAAGTTTCCTCAAATGCCTACCCATCCCAATCTGAACCTGAACAACAAGCAGCGATAGCAGGTTTACAATGGGGAAACATCCTATCCAACTTATGTTGTGGAGATACAAGAGATAAACATCAGGTCTAGAAGAGTACCCCCAGAAAATCATCATCCATATCCACCTATAGAGGTTGAGGAGGAAAAGGAAGAGAGAAATACTCAAATCAAACAACCTCCTTTCCCTCAGTGCCTGATTCACTCTAGTTAGCACTCTCCAGAAGAGACTGAACTTCTGGGAGAACTGAAAATTTTGTGTGTGAAAATACCCCTTAAAGCCATTAAGTATGTTCCTATTTACAATAGGTTCATCAAAGAAAAATTCTTTAAGAAACCTAGGAGAAAGAAGAAAGACACCCCCACCATCAATGTTGTAGGACAACTGTCTGACTTAATGTTGGGAAGGCTGATCTTCCCGAAGTACCTAGACCCTCGAAGTCCAGTGGTAGATGTACACATCAATAATGTCATAGTCCCCACATAATTTTATTGATCTTGGGGTTGCCATCAATGTGATGACCAAGGAAACTATGCTTAAAATTAACCTCCAAGGAGCTTTGAGAAAGACCACCACTTTCTGCAACTTGCAGATAGGTCCATAGTTGCTCCAGAAGGAACTATTGAGGATGTTATGGTCTTAATCGAATATTAGGAGTATGTTGAAAATTTCCTTGTCTTCCATCCAAAAACCAAGTTTAATGTATATCCTTTCATTTTAGGAAGATCTTGGTTGGACACTACCGATGCTTATATCATTTGCAGGGCTGGAAACATGACTATAAAGAATGGGCCCTTGTATAAACAACTGGTATTATATTCTCCTGCCCAACCTTCCATTTACCATGACCTACCTTTGTGGTTGGAGTATGAAGAAGAATAATATGAAGTATACAATACCACACTCTACCCCATTTTTACTATAGATATTTTTCTTAGAGGGGAGAAACCCGGTGAGGATGATATCATCAACCACATCATTCAAAGCCAACCCCCCATTGCCATTCCACTTGATGACCTAGTAAAAGAATTTGAAATCCACCCTTGGATTGAGATGCACTCAGTTGACTCAACCTCTTAAGCCACCAAGGCTATGGAATTTGGACCATCAAAATCTCTGAATATTAACTCATCCCTCTCAGCCAAAGAAGAAGAGAACCTATGCCATGTCTTAAAGGAAAACCTTCATGCATTTTCTTGGGAATAAAAAAACATGAAAGGGGTGCATACCTCTGTGTGCACACATAATATTTATATGAAATAGGGATGCAAGCATGTGTGTGATCCCCAAAGGAGGATGAACCCATCTCTAAAAGAAATAGTGAAGTATGAGCTACAAAATTTGTTGGATGCAGGTTTCATCTATCCCATATCAAACAATGAGTGGGTGTCTCCTCTTGTTCTAGTCCCAAAGAAAAATTGAAAGTGGAGAATCTATGTTGACTACCAGAAATTAAACAAAGCCACTAAGAAGGACCATTTCCCCTTTCCCTTATCAAGTCCTATATGGCCTTGCAGGGAAGAAGCTTTTCTCTTTCCTATATGGGATCCGTGGGTATAACTAGATCCAAGTTATTATTGAGGACCAGGACAAGACCACTTTCACATGTCCCTAGGGAAATTTTTCTTACAGAGTCCTTCCCTTTGGGTTATGCAATGCCCCTGCTACTTTTCAGAGATCAGTCCTGAGAATTTTTTCTGAACTAGTCCATGAATTTGTAGAGATCTAGATGGAAAATTTCATACCTTCTTGGTATGATTTCCAAGAGGCTCTCTCCAATTTGGGAAAAGTGCTAAGAAAGTGCATTGAAATGCACCTCTCCATGAGTTCAAAAAAGTGTGATTTTAAAAAAATAACAAATATATTTTTAGGCCACTCAATATCACAAGTAGGAATACAAGTGGACCCAAACAAAATCACCATCATAAAAAGGGTGCTTATTCCTCAAAAGTAAACAGTTGTCAAAAGTTTCCTAGGTTTAGTTGGCTACTATAGGAGATTCATTAAGGAATTTAGCAAGGTGGTTTCACCATTATTTGGATTGTTAGCCAAAGATTTTGATTTTTTATTTTCTATTCTCTGTCAGGATCCTTTTGATCTCATCAAGGAAAATCTAACCATTGCCGCCATTCTTCTAAGTCCCAACTGGGCCCTGCCCTTCCACATCCCCACAGATGCATCAAATAAAGCTATGGGGGTTAGCCTTGGGGAATTTAAAAGATAAATTGCCCTATGTAATCTATTTTATTAGCAAGAATGTGTCCAAAGTTGAACTTAACTATATTGTCATATAAAAGGAGATATTAGGCATTTTCCATTCCTTAAAAAATTTTAGGAATTATGTTACTAGTTATCAGACCTTTTTACACACTGGCCATGTTGCCATCAAGTACTTGATGAATAAACCGGATGTTAATGCTAGAATCATTAAATGGTTGTTGTTATTAGAACAATTTTATTTTAAAGTTGTTGATAAACCATGAAAGGAAGATGTTGTTGTAGATTTCTTATCAAGACTAATTCTACCTGCAAATGAGGAAGGAGTGGTGGATGATCATCTTTTGGATGAACATATATTTTCTATCTCAACACTCTCTCCTTGTGTAACATCCCAAAATGTGAAAATACAATAATACACAAAACAATAACTTGAAACTACAACAATATGGAAATAAAAAATAAACACCATAAAAATAGACATAATAGTTGAGCCATTTTATTAATATGGAGGTGAAATACAAGTACAACAACGCTAAAAAATAATAGTACTGAAACTGACAGAGATGGCTATATTGACCCTCAAGTCCTCCCACTGAGAACACTGCATAACTGTTGCTCTAATGGACACCCTACTACGTTGCCCCTGCTAGAAATGCTGGAAATGTAGCTGTTGGCTGAAAATGGGTGTGTAGATAAGGTTGTTCTGGAGCTCAGAAAATTCCAGGATTTGGAATCCAGACTCTATGATGAAAACCTAGAATAACCTAGAAAGGATTTCCAGATTTTCTCACCTCGGAAAATCACTCACCTAAGGATTACAATACATAAATGATGGGTATGAAGATCTATGGCATGAACTGACAGGTAAAATAGCTGAAGTAACACTCAATAAACTCAATGCATGAAGGGTTGGCCCCTTCTCCTGATTCCGAAGTTGGAATCTTGAGTTCTAGCTCCTCCTCTCAAGTTGCAACTGTTGAACTACACAAATGCTGGGAGTGACTATGCTGTCTAGGAGGGATAATGCTATAGCCTACTGTTATATAAGGAAATTATTCTCACAACTGATGGAAATGGTCTCACCAAGTGAAGGGTTGATCCCTCATAGGATTCGAAGCTGAAATAATTGGAACTTTCTTCCTCCTCCCAAACTACACTGTTGGAGTGCGTTATTCCTGCAGGAACTGTTGTTGCATAGAGGAGTAGAATGATGGCCTGATGACAGATGTATAAATTCTACCCTCGAAAGACTGAAATGGATGCACAAAGTTAAGGGTTGATCCCTCCAAATTTTTCCTATCAGAAATACTGAGAACTACCTTCCTCCTCTCAAACACTAAGGCAGTAATGCATAATTCCTGTAGCTATAAGTGCTGAAGAGAGGGGCTAAATGTGGCACTGTTTCCAGATGATGAATGCCTTCTTAAAGAAACGTTCCTAGATTATGCAATCAAATTCTGTTGGAAATATGATGCAGAGTGTTGTCCTTGATGGCAACCCACTGAATGAAGATGAAGACATGTGACTGTTGACATGTGTTGTCCTTGATGGCAAACTACCTGATGAAGTTATTCTTGACTTGATGAACTTGGAAAATGATGTAAATCTGATATGATATGATGTTTGTTATATGATGTTGAGTGTTGTCCTTGAAAGGCAACCCACTTGATGAAGATAATGGCAGCTTACTGGATGAAGAAAGGAATTCAGCATGTGCTACATCTATGATGAAAAGAGTATGTCTCAAGGCATACGCAGATCTGTCTAAGGGAGGTCGCGTATGCACGCGGGAAACAACGTTCCAAGTCGCGTATGGGAAAAAAGCGCTCATAAAGTGGGGCCCGTGGTATTGAAGGCTCATGATATTGTTTTGGCTCATGGTATTGAAAAAGGGGCCCGTGGTATTGAAGGCTCATGGTATTGATTTGGCTCATGGTATTGAAAAAGGGGCCCGTGGTATTGAAGAAGGATAAACCTATATAAAGAGAAGAAATTCATTATGCAAAATATAAGCGTGGGTGCAAGATGTCTGAGCTTGAATGAATACTTCTCTGTGAAGTATATCTGTATGGAAAGGGTAAAGGATTGATGATAGATCTGAATCTATGATGCACCAATGAAGAAAATGATGAAGAAGGAGATCTAGATCTGAAATGTACTTGTATTTGCTAGATCTGTTTATGGAGTGATTAGATCTATGATAAGGCGAACATCTGTCTGAAGTAAAGGGTTGAATCTGAACTGAATGTCTGATCTGAAGAAGTATGCTGCTCTATAATGGTTAGAGATCTATACGCTAGTTCGCTGAAGAGGAAGCGCGTATATACGCGGCTTCGCTGAAGAGAAAGCGCGTATGCGCAATGAAATATGTACTGAGGTATACGCTGGTTGATGAGGATGAAAGCGCGTATATACGTGACATCAGAGAAAGGAAAGCGCGTATGCAAACTAGGGTTTGCTGAAGCAAAGGGTATGAAATATCTGATCTGTTCTGCTGTGTTTCTGCTATCTGATCTGTGTTGATAAGCATCTGTTGGTGATGTATGTTTGTGCTTAAAAGTATTGAAAGGGTCCAGTCTAAAAATATGATGAAACGTGGCCTGCAAGTGTTGTTCTATTGAAGTTGTTGGATCCAGTGTGAAAATTGATGAAATGTGGTCCAAGGTGGTGCTGAGGGTTGTAGCCTTTAGTCAGGGGGTTGTAGCTCCCTTCCAAGTGAGGCTGGTAAACGAGAGCAGGGGGTCGTAGCTCCCTTCCAGGAGAGGCTGGTAAACGAGTCAGGGGGTTGGAGCTCCCTTCCAAGAGAAGCTGGTAAACGAGCGCAGGTGGGTGCCTGCGTGCTGGTCAAGTCTGCGCCAGAACATATGTTGTAAGATGTTTTCTCTATAATAAAATATTGAAGGCTGAGCAACTATAGCGGTGGTTTTCTCCCGACTTGGGTTTCCACCTAAAATCCTGGTGTTCATGTGTGATGCTTTATTCTGCTCTTACTGCACATGTTTACTGTTTATAGAACATCTAATGAATGAATGATGGAATGATATAAGTGAAGAATTAATTGCATAATTATATCTCTGTGTATACATGATTTTTATGAAGGATATCCGCGTGTATATGCTAGTTGGCTTCAGCAAAGTAGCATATGGGTTTTAGAGCATGAAAAAGTAAAAAGTTTTGAGTATGCAGTAAATACTGATTCATCCCCCCCTCTCAGTATTTTTCCCAACAAAGTCCCCTTTGGGTAAGGTTGGGATTCCCACTTGGGAACACCCGTGTACTAAACAACACAATAGACTTACCTAAACAACTAAAGCATGCAAAGAAATGTCGTAATGACAATACAATGTCAAAATCTAGAATGAATTCCTTTGTTTCCCTCATCTTCCTTTTATGGCTGTGAGCATTCCCTAGCCTTGGCCCACCTCATTACTATGCTGCACATGTGGCCACTAGCCTCCATAAAGACTGCATTATCCTCCATGATCTCCATCATCTCTGCAATTACTCTCCACTCCCTACATCATGTGTGCATTTAATGCACCACTTCCTCCATCACTTCATCATTATTTCTCCATTATCTGCATCATCTTCCCCATTATTGCCCCATGACCTCCACTCTTCCTTCATTATTATGCTTCTCCACTATTCCATAATTCTACTCTACTAATCAAATAAGCCACATTCACACTATAAATGTTGAAAAATGCAGCAAGATGATGGAGCTTGGTGAAATGAAGTCGCCTTCACCAAGTGGGCCCGCAGGCAAATTTTGGCGCAAAGTCTATTTTTAGACTATGTCTATTTTTAGACATATGGAGCATGGTCCAGGGGTTGCAGTATGTTATTCTTGGAGTATTGGTCATTTTGGTAAAAATAGATGGACCTATAGGTCGAAGTATATTTTTAGACTGCCTATCCTAAAAATAGGGAAGTCAAATATTATTTACCCTTAATAATATTTGGACTCTAAACTTTAGTTTACTCTCTTGGAGCACTTCAGTTCGAGCCTTGGAAGTGGCTCATGCATCTGACAGAGGAATTACGCTATTCCTAGGGGTTTGGTGAGCTCATGCATGGTTGACTTCAGTTAGGACTTCAGTGGCAGAAGTTTGGTGGAGTTGATGGGACAGTTGGTGGAGTTGTGTTCGGTTTAAATTAGTTGAACTAGTTGTGATTAGTTTAACTAGCTAATCAACTAGTAATGAGTGGAGTGAATTAAATATTATTTAATTCACTAATTATTAACTCATTATTCAACTCAAGAACACATCAGTTCACTACAGTGCATGGACAGTTCAGTGGAGACCAGTGAAATAGGTAGATGAAAGGGTGAGTACAGCTATCAGTTGTGACATTAGTTGTGCATGAGATTTGCACCACACTTGGAGGCAATTGCCAATGGTGATTGCACTATCAAGCCAAGGAGATTTGAACCTTGGATCTCTCATTAGACCAGCCTTGATTTTGCAATAGAGGCAGGCAATTAGTGGATGTGTTTTGAACCCGTGACTTGTTCAAAAACCAAGCTAGTTTGTGTGTAACTTCACGAGACAGTACTGAGTACTTGTGAGGAGTATTGTACTGAGTTTGTTACATGTTTTCTCCATTATAATATACACTATAGCTGTGGGGTTTTCAGCTATAATATTTCCCCATACATACTGTGTTAATGTGTATGATGATTTGATGTGCTATCGCTTGTTTTATTTCCGCATGTGTGATGATATGAGTGGAAGAGATTATGTGTTGCATATGAATTCGAATTGATATGTGATCGGGATAATCTCGGTGGATAATTAATCATTATTCAGAAAATTTCTACATGGTATCAGAGCTATTGAAGCAGAGATTGATCATCACAGTGATTACAAACTTATTTCGGTAGATAGAGTCTGCATGCTGGTCATGTAGCCTCTGGATCCATCCTTTCCTTTGAAAGGTGATATATCTAGTAAATGCCCCTGTAGTCGATCTCTGTGCTAGAAATAATTTGTTCTCACAGATCAAGAGCGGTTGAGCTTTGAGGTGGAATTCAAAATTTTGCAGCAATTTTGTTTTCTTGGTGCCGTAGTTGAAAATTTCTTTCAACGGTTTGCGACTCAAATATGATCTTGAAGGCAGTTCGAATTATGTTGCATGGAAGGATTGCATGGAGGCAGTATTAGAAGATAATGGATTGAAGGAGTTTGTAGATACGGATTTCCAAAAGCCCACTGATCCTGCTGAAGTCGAAGCTTGGCAAAAGAAGATGGCGAAATGTCGAAGGATCATGTTGGAGGGCGTCAAGGATCATATTGTATCCAGCCTGCATGGAAAGGCTTCTCCATATTTAATGTGGAAAGCTTTGACGGATCTATTCCAGAGTAAGAGCGACCAAAGGAAGCTGGCGCTCAAAGATAAGCTCAGGAACATCAAGATGGAGAAAGGCGACGGTATCGCCAAATACCTCACGAAGTTCACTCAGTGCAGAGATGAGCTGGGAAGTGTGGGGGTGACTGTCGAAGACGAGGACATGGTCGACCTGGCTCTCCTTGGTCTTTCGAAGGCTTGGCACTCATATCAAGATAGTGTCAATGGTCAAGAGAAGCTGCCGGGATGGGAGTGCCTTTGGGCGGATCTCATGCAGGAGGAGATAAGGAGGACTACTCGAGATGGATCTTCATCAAAGGGAGCTGATGAAGAAAACTGCGCTTTGGTTGCCAAAGAAAAGAAGGGGAAGGGTAAGAAAACCTCTCATTCTGGTGCAAAGGGCAAGAAGCAGGATATGGCGAAAGTGAAGTTTTTTCACTGCCATGATCACGAACATTATGCTACCAATTTTCCAAAGAAGAAGAAGAACAAGCAAGCGGGAAGATCTGCAGATGGAGAAGCTTTGGCTTCACAGTTCGAGCTTGACTTTTCACTGATCGCATGCTTGGTTTCAAGTGTGATGGGATTGGTGTGGTTCTTGGACAGCGGTGCGTCATTTCATATGACGGGAGATCGGGAGTTGTTCTCAGATCTGGAGGACAAAGATTTGGGTGTGCACATCGAGATGGGCGATGATGGTAGATACAGTGTGACTGGTATCGGTACCATATCCTTTCAGAGGGAGTCTGGTAAACCCTTTGTATTGAAGGATGTCATGCATGTACCTGGATTGAAGAAGAACTTGATCTCTGTGGCGATGTTGGAGGATAAGGGGTATGATGTGGTCTTCAGTGAAGGAAAAGCCTTCCTGCGTAGTAAGACTACTGGAGAGACCCGGAAGATAGGGGTTCGAACCAAGAACCTTTATCAGTTGCAGGTAGATGGTTGCGCAGCTATGGCATGCAAGGCGGGAGAAGTGGTGAGCCGGGATGATGAGGGCGAACTGTGGCACAGGAGATTGGGCCACCTTCATCATGGAGCTTTGAAGATTCTGCAGCAGATTTCTACTGGGCTTCCTAAGGGCACCCTTGCGCAGTCAGATCAGTGCAAGGGGTGTACTTTAGGGAAGTATGTGAAAGCCACCTTTCACGAGAAGGATAGTCGCGCCACGACGATCCTTGAGAGAGTTCACACAGACGTGTGTGTTCCTTTCTCAGTTGCTTCGACAGCAAAGCACAGGTATTATGTGATCTTTGTTGATGATTTCTCTCGAAAGTGCTGGATCTTCTTCATGTCGAAGAAGAGCGATACATTCGCGAATTTCTGTGAGTTTAAAGCACTGGTCGAGAAGGAGTCAGGGAAGAAGGTGATTGCTCTAAGGAGTGATAACGGTGGTGAATTCATCTCGGCTGAATTCAAGGAGTTCTGCAGCGCAGAAGGGATTCGGAGAGAGCTCATCGCACCCCATAACCCACGGCAGAACGGGGTGGCTGAGCGGAAGAACAGAACGATCGTGGGTGCTGCACGGGCGATGTTGCATGATCAGGGCCTACCCCTTCACTTGTGGGCTGAGGCATGCAATACAACGGTGTATGTGCAGAACCGTTGTCCTCACAAGGTTCTTGGCATGAGTACACCAGAGGAGGCTTATTCTGGCAAGAGGCCTGATATTTCCCATTTGCGGATTTTCGGATCTCCTATCTACATGCATGTGACGAAGGATGCGAGAAGGAAGCTGGATCCAACTGCTGAAGTTGGAATATTTGTGGGGTACACTGATACACCTCATAACTATCGAGTGTATGTGCCAGACAGTCGCAAGACTGTTGTGCGACGGGATATAAAATTTCAGGAGGAGAAAGCCATGCAGTGTTCGCTTGAGAGGGAGCTACACTTGCATGCAGATGAGGAGATGTTAGTTCCTAAGGAGGAGATTTCAGATGTGGATCAGCCACAAGAGGAGGTTCAGGAGGTGGAAGAAACCACCCAGGCAGCACCAACCATCAGAGGGCGCATGCGCACTACAGAAGCTGAGCGACTGGCTCGAGATGCAGAGAAGGTTGTAGGACCACCTACAGCACAGTGCAGATAGAGGCAGTCACCGGATCGGTACACTGGATACATGGCTCTTGTGAGTCAATGTGTCGTGATGGAGCCATCCTCTTTTGAGGAAGATGTGGAGGAACCCGCATGGGTTGATGCCATGATCGAAGAATATGATTCGATCGTCAGGAACAGTGCATGGGAGATTGTCCCAAGACCGGTGGGGAAATCAGTGGTGGGTTCGCGATGGATCTACAAAGTGAAGCAGGCGGCTGACGGGAGTGTGGAGAAGTAAAAGGCGAGATTTGTCGCCCGTGGATTTTCACAGATCGAGGGGATTGACTATGAGGAGACCTTTGCACCTATCGCAAGGTACTCTTCCATACGGACGATCCTTGCTCTCTCAGCGCAGATGGGGTGGCACATTCATCAGATGGATGTGAAGACTGCGTTCCTCAATGGAGTTATTGAGGAAGAGGTGTACATAGAGCAGCCTGAAGGTTTTGAGATCTTCAGCGGTGAGTCGCATGTGTGCCGACTCAAGAGAGCACTGTATGGGCTGAAGCAAGCACCTCGTGCTTGGTACACTCGGATAGACAGCTACTTCACCAGGCTTGGATTCTCCAAGAGTGAGGCGGATCCTAACATGTACCAGATTGTGGTGGAGGGGAAGTTTTTGATCATCGTACTGTATGTAGATGATCTGATTTTGACAGGCGATGAGCAGTTGATACTTTCATGCAAGGAGGATCTTGCACGAGAGTTTGAGATGAAGGACCTGGGCATCCTTCATTATTTCCTGGGATTGGAGATTTGGCAGCGCAGTGGAGGACTGTTTGTTTCTTAGGGCAAGTATGCTCGGGAGATTCTGGAGAGGTTCAACATGCAAGGTTGCAAGCCTGTTGACACTCCTCTTCCTGGTGGTTGGAGGAAGGAGGATGCTACTTCAGCGGAGGTAGTGGATGCCACTGTCTATCGACAGTTGGTGGGGTCGCTTATGTATCTGGTCAATACACGACCCGATATATGCTATGTTGTTAGCCAGCTTTCGCAAGCTATGGTTAAGCCTACCAAGCTCTTTTGGAAGGCAGGCAAGCATGTGTTGCGCTATCTTAGCGGCACATCGGGATATGGTCTATGGTATAAACAGGAGGATGGAGCGAAGCTTTCTAGCTTCACTGATGCAGATTGGGGCAGGGATCCCAACAGACCGGAAGAGCACATCTGGAGGAGTTTTCAGCATTGGGTCGACAGCAGTTTCCTAGTACAGTAGGAAGCAGAGATCCGTGGCACTCAGTTCAGCAGAGGCCGAGTACATGGAAGCTAGCTTGGCTGCATGCCAGGCTATTTGGATGAGGAAGATCCTCGTTGGATTGTTCAGGTTGCATTTGGAGCCTACAGTGATTTAATGTGATAACCAAAGTTGCATTAAACTCTTGGCTAATCCAGTATTTCATGATAGATCCAAACACATCTACATCAGGTACCATCATATCAGAGACTGTGTTCAGCGGAGAATCATGATGCTTTCATATGTTCCCACGGAGGATCAGGATGCTGACATCTTGACGAAGGCGCTCACGAGGAGCAAGTTCGAATTCCACAGAGGCAGGATAGGGGTTGTAGATAATCCATATCTTGCTGAGAGGGAGTGTTGAAAATGTAGCAAGATGATGGAGCTTGGTGAAATGAAGTCGCCTTCACCAAGTGGGCCCTCAGGCAAATTTTGGCGCAAAGTCTATTTTTAGACTATGTCTATTTTTAGACATATGGAGCATGGTCCAAGGGTTGCAGTATGTTATTCTTGGAGTATTGGTCATGTTGGTAAAAATATATGGACCTCTATTTTTGGACCTATAGGTCGAAGTCTATTTTTAGACTGCTTATCCTAAAAATAGGGAAGTCAAATATTATTTACCCTTAATAATATTTGGACTCTAAACTTCAGTTTACTCTCTTGGAGCACTTCAGTTCGAGCCTTGGAAGTGGCTCATGTATCTGACAGAGGAATTACACTATTCCTAGGGGTTTGGTGAGCTCATGCATGGTTGACTTCAGTTAGGACTTCAGTGGCAGAAGTTTGGTGGAGTTGATGAGACATTTGGTGGAGTTGTGTTCGGTTTAACTTAGTTGAACTAGTTGTGATTAGTTTAACTAGATAATCAAATAGTAATGAGTGGAGTGAATTAAATATTATTTAATTCACTAATTATTAACTCATTATTCAACTCAAGAACACATCAGTTCACTACAGTGCATGGACAGTTCAGTGGAGACCAATGAAAGAGGTAGATGAAAGGGTGAGTACAACTATCAGTTGTGACATCAGTTGTGCATGAGATTTGCACCACACTTGGAGGCAATTTCCAATGATGATTGTGCTGTCAATCCAAGGATATTCTAACCTTGGATCTCTCATTAGACCAGCCTTGATTGCGCAATAGAGGCAGGCAATTAGTGGATGTGTTTTGAACCCGTGACTTGTTCAAAAACCAAGCTAGTTTGTGTGTCACTTCACGAGACAGTACTGAGTACTTGTGAGGAGTATTGTACTGAGTTTGTTACATTTTTTCTCCATTATAATATACACTATAACTGCGGGGTTTTTAGCTATAAGCTTTCCCCATACATATTGTGTTAATGTGTATGATGATTTGATGTGCTATCGCTTGTTTTATTTCCGCATGTGTGATGATATGAGTGGAAGAGATTATGTGTTGCATATGAATTCAAATTTATATGTGATCAGGATAATCTCAGTGGATAATTAATCATTATTCAGCAAATTTCTACAATAAAAGTGGATTTTATTCATCTGTTGGGTTTATGGGCCCCTCCACCATTTTATTTACTTAACTAAATAAGAAAATTAAGAACTCTAATACTCCAATTAGCGGATGGAAAATTTGGAATATCAAACCTTGGTTTGCTAACATAGCTAACTACTTGTTTGTTGAAAGGTTTCTTCCAAACCTTTCATCCAAATAAAATAGCAAGATTATTAGGAAAAGCACCCCTTTCACTTGGATTGGTGGCAATCGTTTCAAGTTGGGGCCCGACCAAATTCTCAGAATATGTGTGAGGGAAGAGGAGGTTTTTGAAATCCTATCAGCATGTCATGATGGTCCCTGTGGGGGGCACTTTGCTGCGAAGGGGACATCCTTCAAATATTTGCAAGCATGTTACTATTGGCCACCCTCCACCAAGATGCCAAGAGATACACCAGTAGATGTGATCAGTCCGTAAGGATGGGAAGACCTACACTGAGGGATGAAATTCCCTTACACCCTCAGGTTTCTTTAGAGCCATTTGAAAAGTGGGGCATGGACTTCATTGGACCCATTAATCCACCATCTAGGTAGAAGAGGTATATCATAGTCTGCATCGATTACTTGGCCAAGTGGGCTGAAATAAGGGTTCTAGTGGTAGAAACAGAAGAGAAGGTAGTTGAGTTTATGAGAGATAATGAGTTATACAAGTTTGGATACCCCAGAGAGGTAGTCACTGATCATGGGGCTGAATTTACATCTCATCTCATTGAGAACCTCATGAGGCGACACATGATAAATCAAAATACTTCCACTGCCTAGTATCCTCAAGAAAATGGATAGGTCGAAGTGAAAAATAGAGCCTTGGAGAACATCCTCATTATGATTGTGAGAACAAGCAGAAAATATTGGGAAGATAGATTGGTGGAAGCCTCTTGGGCTTACAATACCACTTGGAAGACAACCATAGGGTTTAATCCATATGATATAGTTTATGGGAAGAAAGATTTTCTTTGCATTGATTTTGAGTACAACGCCCTAAGAATGGCAGCTTAGTTGGACTTGGACATCACAAAGGCACAACAAGAAAGGTTGTTGCAGTGAAATGGTTTGGATGAATTCAAAATGTAGGCCCTCCTCCACACAGAGGTAATCCAACAGCAAAGGAAAATTTGGCAAAACAAGAACATCAAAGAAAATAAATTTCAGGAAGGAGATTGGACGCTACTCTAGGCCTCCAGATTCAAGGACTTCAAGGGTAAACTAATGACTAGGTGACTAGGACCTTATCAAGTGGAAAAATTCCATACAACGGGGTTGTTCAGATCAGAACCATAGATGAGGAGGGGATCCCTCTGCTTGTCAATAGTTACAGGTTAAAAATGTACAAAAGCCCCTTGTCTAGGGCCGAGTTTATCAATTCAATAAATAGGGAGGTGAATGTCATTGGAAGCTCCATAATTTCCAACTCCTCACCTTCCTAGAGAAAGAAGAAATAAAAAGAAAAATAAAGAGGCATGGGTAAAAATCTCTCTGAGGCATCCAAGGAAAAATCCTGGGTTAAAAACCTCCATGAGGCGATCTTGGAGAAAAAGAAAAGAAAAGAAAAAACAGAGAAATAAATATCCTTCGGTGAAAATCTGTTTGTGGCAACCCACCTATCTTCAAAAAAAAAACAATAAAGTGTAGAGGTAAGTGGACATCACCCCACCAAGTTGTATAATTTTTCATGAAAAATTATACACATCTAGAGCCATAATTCAGAAATTTAAGAAGCTGTTAAGAGAAGTAGGGGTAAGGAAATCTCATTTTATGTTAAATTGAAGCCTTTGGGGTCCCATATCACCAATGTTTTAAGAAAAAATCTAGTCATCCATATCTCTAACACAATCACAATATGGGGGGAGGTTTTAACAGAAGATAACCCATAGACATTAAAAGAATTACACTACACCCTCTTCTGGTTGACATTTTTAGAAATCACCAATAGTTGGGATTCATTGAGGTCCTCAAAGGCTTTGATGATGAAGTGTCTCTATAATTTGTAGTGGCCTTGCTCTCCCGAGTAGATGATAGAGCCACCATAGTGGTTAGGGCTATCCATTACCATAACCCCTGAGCTCATTATCAGAATTACAACCTTTCCTCTAGGAGTCAAGTGGAACAGAGAGGATAGAGTATCTAGCACTACCTCTAAGAAGATATTATTCTTTCCTAATAAAGAGTAAATTGAGGATAAGAATGGGGTAATAAGGGAAATTCTCCCTTACCCATGTGATGAGGTAGCATATCACATCATGAAATATATTTCCTGCGAGGGGAGACTCAATGTGGTTTATGGATACCACTGCAGATTATTACATGAGCTTAGATTCAAAGAAGATTTTCCACTAGAGAAGAGAGTAAAAATTCCATAATAACTCCTACATTCAATTAGGAACATGAGCTAGATATTTAGGGAGAAAAAGTATCAACACCTAGCTCACCATGGCCTCATTAAACTTATAGTGGGAGATGCTCTGAATAGAATTAATGTTGGGCCAAAATTGTAATCTACGTATAAATTACGCTTCCCTATACAAGTACTAGTCTAGAACAACAAGTGAAAGACTATACTACCATTTCTCCTAACTCAGAATAGATACAGAGAGAAGATTGGAGGCTTACTTGTTTAGTCGCTTCCGAATGGCTCCTTCTGTCACTTCTGTTGCAGCTTCAAATTCAAGCGGTTTGTGATTTGAATGCTTCCTGTAAGAAATAACACTGAAAGAATAGAAGATGCAATAATATAGATATATATTCAATCTAGTTAGCTAAATCAGTAAAGCATAAACTACATTCATCAACCAAGATCTTACAATATGGAAAATCAAATTTAACATAGATGCATGTAGGGAAAAATAAGAATTACTCTTTATTGACGATAGAAGGAGAGGTTACAACCCAATGAATTATTTGAATTTACCTTCCAGAAAAGTTCCCAAGTCTCATTACAGCATAAATCTCTCCAGCAACAGCTCCAAAAATCAAACTCTCAATTGAAAATTCTCCAACATTTCTCTACTCAGATTCTTCCTTTTCAAACACTTAGATTTGTGTTCAATTTATAGATGAACTATACGTTATTTTGCAACCAATAGATTTCCAAAAACAGGCAAGACATGTTTCCAGTCATGTAGATGTCAAATGGACACTTTGATCCAAAGCTTGACACATGTGAACTCTTATAGAAGGCACTGGCCAATTGGAGATTCCGGAACGATGAGAATTTCGCTCCCAATGTGACCAACGCACCTTTGAATGTCGGGAAGTTCTTTGCAGAGAAGCCTTGCATGGGTCTACCTACATATTCAATGCACTTAGGCCCCTTAGAGCCTGTGTTGGCGAGCTCTCATATGTTATACAATAAGCTTCAAACCATGGAAACCTTTTCTTGATGAAAGTCTTGTTTGATTTGTCTTGTTTTCTGTCTTAGAGCATATAGAAACTGAAATGATAGGGAATGATAGAACCTTGATCATCGGTCTTGGAGATGATGCCCAGTTAACCAGGTCATTGGGAATGGTGCCCAAATTGACCTATAACAATTGCCCCCTAAAGCATGAGATCCAAATAATAATATGTGATTGAGATTCTTTACACTATGATGAGCCTGGAAATGAAGCGGAATGGTCACCTACATCAATCTTACAATACATTACATCATGATATATCCTCTATTGATCATAATTTTTGAGGGTAGGAATTCCCATTGTCAGCACATAAACAATCTAATAACATGCACATAATTCAGAAATTCGTCTACATTGGAATGTTGCCCAGATGCAGACATGCCTACAGATATAGGCCCATGTTTGGATGTCAATATGCATGTAAGGTCACCGTATAGATGATGTGTACAATAATCCTGAAATCACAGCTTGGATGGCTGAAACTAGATCCGGGGTCTTCTTATCTCATTCACTCGATCATTCGAGTACAAGTTTAGCCATGCGAATATATGATTTGTAGTCGAACATGGAAAGACATCGTTTGATTACCAGCCAATAATGTGAATTGTTAACAAATGTGAGAGAACCACCATTAGTGTCAATGGCCCTCAAGGTACTGTAATACATTTCGTAAGGCATGAATAGATGATTTGATGTCGAATGCCAAACAAAACCTTTCGGTCAAAAGTCCAGAAGCGAGGATCTTGTTGATGCTGTAACAAGCCTCATGGTACTGGAATCTGATGTTTCTATGTAAACTTCCTAGATATTGATTTTTCGTCGACAGGAAGTCACGTTATTGCAAAATAGCAGTTACTGATTTCAGAGACAAGGGTATGACTTGATATAGCAATTTTCAGGGATGACGGTCATGAAAATGAAGGTCTACGAGTATTGTATATGGATGAGTTTTTAATCAATGGATGATTTCTCTTGAACATATTGGCGACACTGTGATGAGTTGGAAACATTGACCCAAAACTGAAGTGAAGATATGATGAACCATAGGTGTGAATGAACCATCAAGATGATTACCCAACCCAAACAATCACGGACATGGAGTGAAAGAAGTGTCATGTTCAAGAGCGACTTACTACCAAAAAGAAACTTTTCTTACTTTTCCCAAATTTTCCCCGATCATTTGTCGACCAATACCTCTTTATTTTTTAACAAGCTTGAGGAGGATAGCATTTTCTTGATCTATAATTCAACCCTTCAGGAAAATAAATTATCACTATTTAATAATTTAACGAGTCTAGCGATGAATGAAACTCGATTCTTGCCATGATCGACAAGCCCATTGCTATTTTATGTTTTAACAAGCTTAACGACAATGATAGCCCAGTACTTTTTCATATTTAGGGAGTCTGAAAAAGCAGATGAAAGAGAACTCCAAAAGTACTTTTTCATAAATTTGTCTCTCAGACCCAAAAAAGTGTAAAATAATATCTGAAAGAACCTCTTTGGTCATGTTTAACCAAGGTATTCCTCTTTCGTAAATAATCCATCTCAGTCTGGAAAATGGTTAAACTTATATTGAGTAGATATCAATTCAATTACTTTAACGAGCTCGAAATGACAAGTGCTCAGAAATATTTTCACATTATCAGAGTCTGAAAAGCGCTGAAAGAAGACTCCATGGGTTCCTTTTTCATTGTTATTGAAGCTCGAAAAAGAGATAAAAGTGCGCTTCAAATCCTTTTTCGTTTTTAACAATGCTCGAAAAATAAGGAGAAAAAGTATGCTTTGTGGTCAAGTCTTTATTTGAAATAAATATGCATGACTAATCTGTTCATTGGTTGTATTTCCTCTTCAGAAACAACATCAAATGGATTAAAAATACGTGTTTCATGATAAAAAAATAATAAAACTATAGTCATAGCAACAAATTTAACTTGTAAGAAATTAAATGACTATATAAAGTAGCTTCACTATACATTTTTACCATTCCATAGTTACCATTTTCATTTTGGAGCTCTGAACCTGATTTTGCCCCCAAACTTCAGTCGTTGATTGCGATTGTTACTGTGGATGGATTTTGTCACCGTTTGATCCAAGTTAGTAGCATGAACCTCCTCTTTCTTTCAGTATTCATTCCATTCACATTCCTTGCAAATTTTAAAGGGTTTCGAGGCCCCTAGGGTAAATTCAGCCCAAAATGAGGGCAACGCACCCCTGAATGTCAAAACCCACATTGCATAGCAGGTACAGTGAACGGTACCTGCAGTTGCAATGCACTGTCTCAGCCCAAGGAGTGCGTTGGGCGTAGTTGATGTTTTTTATTTTCTTGCTGTGTCCAAAATTTGCCTATTTTTTTGCAATGAATGGTATCTAATGGATCTTATGGTTTATTTTCAGGTTTCCATCAGATTATAATGACGATTACATGGAGAGAAACAGAACTTGAAGAAAAATATATGATTGCCTTGAATGTACTGTAAGAGCCTTTTAAGAGTTTGTGGACTACTTAAGTACTTCAAATTGTCGGGAATGAGGCAACAAATAGAACTCCTAGAGTTCCTCGTTCGAGCATGGGATCCAGCGATAGAGGCATTTCACATAAAAAATCAAGTGTTGTCCATAACAGTTGAGGATGTGTATTTTATCACAGGTTTTTTGAGGAGAGGTTTGCCCATTTCTCTCACAGGGTCTACCGTTGGAGGAGAGACAGTGAGGGATTATGTTATGCAGTATTTCTATCAAGGGTCAGAACCTAGAAAATATGCAAAAATAAACATCCAGGATGTCAGGGATTTTCCTTTGAGAACCATCCTTTTCACGATCGCTAAACTTGCTGGTACCATTACACTCCATGTAGCGAACAGATCATATATGCAATATGCGCTAGAGTGCTTAGAACCAACAGTCTTCAATTAGTCTGAAGCTATTCTATCTCAGATAAAGGAAAAAATGAACATAGCAAAGGGAGGAAGGAAGAAAAATTTCAATTATGGTTCGATCCTTATCTCCTTCGCTTTGGAACGGATTCCACTGATGCAGCCACAACATGTAACATTGGATATTTCTAGTTCTAGAGATCCTCGAATGCAGAGATGGGTAGAACTCATGGTAAGGCATGCAGGCCAACCGATCGTTGTGTTCTCTATAGCATTCTTCGCCTGGTTCCAGCGACATATTGTTGCCATCGATGATTATACATATGAAGGCGTCGATTTCCAAGGAGATCCAGTTCTAGTTATACCAGAAGGTGCTTAGTGGGGTGCAACAGGTAGGAATGATTTGACCATGTTTTTTGATTTTTCTAAGGTTTATACAATGTTTTTTTGTTTTGATTTATTTCCAAGACTAAACTAAATGTTTGATGTAATGCAGATATTGGTCACATTCAACCAGTAGAGGAACTAGAGCGCGAAGCGGATGCGCTAGCAGAGAGGGCTATTGGGAGAGCAGTCCTTCAGAACCTTGATATGGCTGAGACCCTGGCTGAGCTCCAGTAGCACATAGAGGGGTTGGCCTTTGGAAATCCAGAGTGCCGGATCTAAGAGCTTCCCATGTGACTGCAGCGACACACAATTGGGGTTCCTAGCCATTGGATGCGGTTACTTCGTAGGATTACTAGATCTATAGCATGTTACCATGAGCACCACTAGTTTAGTTGTGAATTTTTGCATACATTTTGAGGTCGGATGACCTATGTGTCTTGGGAAATTTTTTTGTAAAAATCCTATAACTGTATATATATATATGTTTTCAGAGTTTTTCCTATGTTTAATGTGCAATCCTATTCAATTTTGTGAATATTTTCTTTACTTATGACACACATGTCTATCTAAAACTTGATTAGCTAATGAATTAGTTAAAGTGTTCAAATTTCTAGAAATGTGTTGATATTGAAAAAAATAAAAATTTCTTTCCAAAATTCGAACTCTAAGGAATAATCTAAGTGTTGGATTTCTAACAGTATAAACACTAGTAAGTTGTAGTACCACAAGTTGTGAGTCTAACCTTATGATTATGAGGTTAATACCAAATGAAATGTCATCAGAGAGAAGTTTGATCAACGTGCTATACTCAGCGATATTGTTTGTCGATCTACCAATACAAATCCCTCGAAAACTCACTAACTTGTTGTTCATAGCGAAAATGGCCCACGTTGCAGAGGATAGATTCTGTGTACTACAACTAGCACCATCAGCATATTGAACAAATGGTTCTAAAGATTTAGACATTTGCCATAAAAAATGTAAAACGGATTACTAACGTCAAGAAAAAACTAAAAAAAAAAAATTAAGATAGTGAATGCAAATCAACAGCATATAAAAAATATAATACAAAAAATTACTACGCTCATGATTAAGCATAGTAATGTTTCAAATACAACCCATTTCTAGGTTGTGCCAATGGAATCCCATCGTAATAAACTAACTCGTAGGCACCCTTAGCAAGAACTCTTTTGACAATATAGGGGCCATGCCATAATGGCTTGAATTTTAATATACCTATTACATCAGCTTCTTGGTCATAAAGAAGGACCAAGTCACCCTATGAGTAGATGCGAGGCTGGAAATTTTTGTCGTATTACACCTTTATACGTTTCTTATGCGCTTTGTTGGCCAATTGGGCTTCATGATGCATTTCTTCTAGATGGATGAGGTTAAGGAGACACGCTTCT
Organism: Pinus albicaulis; assembly: GCA_034641835.2. Classification (NCBI taxonomy): domain Eukaryota; kingdom Viridiplantae; phylum Streptophyta; class Pinopsida; order Pinales; family Pinaceae; genus Pinus; species Pinus albicaulis. Next base: position 531,461,160 of record CM076577.1, read on the forward strand.
TCTTATGAGGTGTCAGGTAACAAGTCTATTGCAAGTTTTAACGATGATATTTAGCATTGGATTGGTAAGATAGCTTCTAGACCATACACCAATTGAAAAGGAATAAATCCAGTTTCATTTCTCATCGAGGTTCGATACGCCCGCAAGGCGGAGTACAGGATCAAGTGCCAGTTCCTTTTACAGACTCCTATCATTCGTTGAAGCATTCATTTAAGAATCTTGTTAATAGCCTAAACTTGTCCATTTGATTGTGGATAATAAGGAGTGGAATTATGACATGATAATCCTAACTTGGCAGTTAATTCAGAAATCATGTGGTTGTGAAAATGCTTCCCATGATCCGTAACTATAGCCTATGGGACCCCAAACTGTGCAGTAACATGGTTGAAGAAAAAAAATGCAGTTTTTTGTCCTGTGTTATTAAATGTAGGCATCACTTCGACCCATTTGGTAAAATAGTCGACTGCGACAATAATATAACCATGCCCCCTAGACAAAGGAGGGTTATAGGTCATGAAGTCAACACCCCATTTCATAAATGGTCCAGCAGAGACAACAGGATGCATTGGCATTGGTAGTTTGCAGATTTTACTATAAAAAATATGGCATGCATGACAACTTATGACTACGAGGATGCAATCTCGAAAAATAGTAAGCAAAAAGTAACCGACGCGGAGTATCTTTTGCACGGTATCATATCCATATAAGTGTCCACCACAAGCCCCATCATGACAATCATTTATCACTTTTTCGGCCTCCTCATGAGTGAGGCACCTCCTTAAAATGGTATCTACACCACGACAATAAAGTGTATCGCCGACGATCAAATAATATTTGGCTTGGTATCGAATACGTCACTGGTAAGAGTGAGAGGTATTAGGTCGAAAAGTTTGGGTTTGGAGATAAATGATGAAATCCCCATACCAAGGATCAGATGATCCGATCAGAAACAAAGACTCATCTTGAATAGATGGTTCCGACGTAGTAGGATTACTATAAGAGGGATGGTCACAGAGAAACTTAGACAAAACTAAAGACTTCTTTGACTTGGATTTGATGAATTCCAATTAAAATTTCTGCAAAATGACGATCCATTTTGAATATTTTCCCCCCAAAAATTGACGTGATAAGATGTAAGTCAAGGCATTGTAATCCGAAAATATTGTTGTTTTTCGGAGCAGGATATAATGGCGAAATCTTTGGACAACTTGAACAGCTTCCAAGGCAAGATTTTCCACGTACGAGTACTTAACTTCCATATTATTGAGATTATGACTCAAATAATATATCGGATGTTCAATTCCATTTTCTACTTGGACCAAAACCATAGTGATGGTCATTTCAGTTGTGGAAATATATAGGAAATAATAATTTTGATAATTTGGAGTATACATTAATGACGCTCGGACAAGATGGTCCTTGACAGCATCAAAAGAAGCTTGTGCAACTTGGTCCCAATGGATGGGAACTTCTTTTTTCAATAATCGAGTAAATCCTTTAGCCATTTAGGCGTAGTTTGGAATGAACCTTCTCAGGAAGTTATCCTTTCCTTAAAGTTTTTGTATCTGAAGTAAGTTTGATGGTGCAGGAAAATCAAGAATGGCCTGTACCTTCAGTGGGTCTATTCAAATTCCTTCTTTTGAGACTAAGAATTTGAGCAATTGACTAGAACCAACACAAAACACACATCTATGTGGATTGAGGCGTATCTTGTAGTGTCAGCAGCATAAGAAAATAGCTCTCAAATGCATCGGGTGATAAGTCTGATTTCTTGAATGCACTGGTAAATCATCTAGATATGGTTGAACAATGTGCTTGATGTCGTTGAAAGCATAATCCATTTCTCTCTGAAAATTTTCTCCTTCATTCTTTAAACCAAACAGAAGTTTCCTATATGTGAATGTGCCCCAGGGACAGATGAACGTTGTCTTATGTTGGTTATTTGGGTGGATATTGATTTGATTGTAGCCGAAAAATCAATCCATGAACGAAAATATTTCGCATCCAGCACAATCGTCAATAATCTGGTTGATAAAGGGAGTAGGATAGTTGTCTTTTGGACAAGCATGATTAACATCCCAATAATCGATGCACACTCTAATGGTTCCTTGTTTTTTCATAACAGGAATGATATTGGAAACCCACTTAGTTAGCGAAACAGGGTAAATGAAACTAGCACGCAAAAAATTTTCAACTTCCGCTTTGATGGCAATGGCTTTCTTCGGATGAACAGGATGAAGTCGTTAACGCACCAGTTTGACATCAGGATACATATTGATAGTGTGTTAAACTATACTAGTATCTATGCATGGAATTTCCTCGTAAGACCAAGCGAATACATCACGAAATTCACGAAAAGGAGAGTGATATGAATCAAGTTCTGATGGAGAACAAGATACACAGACATGAATATTTTCTACTATGCCAGGTTTGGTCGAAATATCGATAGAAATCGTTTCTTAAATATTTGATAAGTTTCGCTCAGAACCGATTGCATTAATTGGAAAAGAATGTGAAAATAAATTTTGGATGGATGGGTGATATAGTTCATTGAGATTATTTTCTTCATAATTTGGAAGATTGGAATGATGATGATAATATTCCCATGGTTCTCCTTCTGACATCATAGCTTCCAAAATATTTTCATTTGTCAAAAATGTTGAGGAAAATGGATCAAATGGAGTACCAAAATCTAAGGAAAGATCAACCCAAACACTCAGCGATGTTGATTTCAGATTTTTTTCCCAAGCCAGATAGATTGATTACTATGCTAGCTCAATAGGGCTAGGCAGTAAAACATCATCCATTGTAGAAATATCAAAAACACCCATACTCTCCCTTAAGGAAGATAGAGTGGAAGAGATCATGTAGCAAGTCTCTATATTTTCAATTTCTATCGACGTCGTGGGCGGCGGTAATGCAAAGGTTCCCTTAAGAGTGGAATCCTTTAAGAGTCCTACACCAATGTCTTGGATTTATAGTTGGGGTAAGTGACCAAATGGAATGCTTCCAGTTACATGCGAGGCAGAGGCAAAGAAGGATAATTGATTAATGACTGTAATTGTACCTTTATGTGGAAAGGTAATCATTCTAAAATATGTAGAAACAATAGCAGTCATTGCATATACCCATGGTCTTCCAAGTAAAATATTATAGACAAGGGGTCTTTCAACAATCTCAACATCAATACTTACTATTTTTCCCCCTAATTCAATATGCAGGTTATTGATAATACCACAAGGTTTATATGTTCTTCCATCAAAAGCCTTCAACGTCATTGATGATTATGATAATCACGACGACCCAAGTGACTTCCAAAAGTTTCGAGACATAATGCACGTAGATGCTCCCTCATCAATAATAATGTGATGAACAAGGTGACTGAGAACATTTACTTGGATGGAGAATTCCAATTCTGCTGGTAGCTACGGCACATAGACCGTATGATTAAAGATGACAAGATTAGAATCAGTCGGATTAATTCCACCAATTGCCGACAATAAAGCCTGCTCCTAGGAGGGAAAATTTTGTAATACCTCAAGAGAAGACATAGCTGATGGGGGATTGAGCCAAATCTTCAACTATATTATAATTTTTTTCAACTCTTGCTCAAGGATTATATGTCAATTTATGAATTACTCCCTTTGGTGGCTTAATTGTCAATTTAGGAATAATAGGAGGTGGTACTGATTCATTAGATGGATTTGTTGTCGAGGTAGTAGGTTGATCAGTGGCCGGACTACCATAGTCTTTAGTATTTATTACACATCGACACAAAAATATCTTGTGAAGGTTTTGTGGTGGATAACATTAATACTTGGGAACTAGGAGCTGGATCCGTAGCAACCAAATTTGTGTCTGGATTTGGAAATGGGTCTATCAACACAGCTGATGCATGAGAAGTCTTGATGATTTTTTAGACTTCAACATGGTGAGAAAAATCCCCTTGTTACAGATTATGCATGGATAACGAGGATTCCGTGGTCTAGACGGTTGATCAGATGATCGTTCCTATGGGTTAGAAGTTTGCTTTTTCTTTGATTTCCCATTTTTCTTACTTCTTGGTTGCTTGTCACTTTTTCCTTTGTAAAATGACACGGCATTAATTTTGGAAGTAGGAGCAGGATCAGATGCAGTAGTGTGGTGTGTGTTTGAAGTGCCTATCAAGCCGTCTGCGGCATGAGAATCCTTTATTTGAAGAGGAACATTGAAATTAGATCGTGACGCATTAGGGATTTTTTCATAGAGCGTGCCAGACTGAGTGTAAATAAAGTCTAAATACTAGGCACGAGCGATAAATTTCTCTTCTGTGACTATGGCACCTTTAGCTACATCCTCAGTTATAGATGGTAACAAGGACTTAATGAACCATTCAGCAAGGAGCTAATCGGGAACAAATGTCTTAACCATTCATCGACAGTGACGCCACTCATGAATTTGATCGGAAATGTGAGTAGCATTAGTCTATTTGAAATTGGTCAAGTGTTCCATTCCAATTTTGTATCTGAACAGTAAATGGAAATGGGTCAAAACAGCAGTAGCTAAGGCAGTGAAATTTTTAAAAGAAGCTCTAGGTAATTCAATGTACCATTTAGTAGTCGGAACTGTAAGTGTACGCTAGAAAATATGTAGTCGAAAAGAATCATCATTCAAGGAATTGGATGAACACGATAAATGATAAGTCATTATATGAGTCGATGGATCTTCTCCAGGGTTTCCATTGAATTTTGGAATGTCATAGGGTAATTTATGAGGTATCACTGACCACCAAGGAGCATAATTTGTAGGATCATTGGTTAACCGGTTTAAATCTAGTAATTCCAAGGTTGCAACAAAAGGAAACTGTCTATTAAATTCATGTTGAGCATCGCCAGGATAAGATGGAATTGCTTGGGCAATAGGTCTTTAAGCACCAACATACAGAATCTGTTGCTGGTAACCCAGATAGGGGTTGTTTTGCATGGAAAATGCTTGAGAGTTTTGTTGACCAAAACCTGGATATGATACTTGTTGAAATGAATTTTAAGGAATTTGTGCCTGTGGCTGCCAAGGGATCTGACCACCAATGTTATAACCCAAATTAGTATAAGTTGGATTCAGTTGATATGAATAACCAGGTTGTGTTTGTGACACCCCATAAAATGGTACACTAGCTTGTGAATAAATAATTCCTGATACAGGTTGTTGTAAATTAACTAAATTATTTTGAGTCTGTGGACCCAACATTTGATGATATTGAGTTGAAGAGCTCGCCTGATAAGGTTGATATACAAGATTTTGATTCTGTAACAAGGGTATAGATGTATTAAAAAGTGGTAATGAAGTGGGTGTAACAGTTTGAACTGGTTGATACAATTGTACAATCATTTGTGGTTGGATAGGCAGAGTGGGCTTCCATTAACAGACAGTCATGTCAACATTAGTTTGACCAAAAAGTGACTGAGTACTATCATATTGGGTGACCAAAGGTTGCCCCCCAGCATAAGGAGGATAATAAGATGGAAAATATTGTTCCCCGAATGTTGGGAGTCCAGTTGATATGGTACTTAAAGGAATTGACCCATAAGGACCGACTTGATATTGCCCTGATGATGGATGTAATGATTCAAGTCGTTTAGTACTAACTATAGGACTAACAGTTAAAACACCAGATGATGACATTGGAAAAGACCATGAACGTGAAGGTGCACCAGAGAAAGTGCCAAATAATGATTTGTAACCTGTTGGGACCGAAGGGCCACTGTGCAAATATGAATATGGTGAGGTTGTGAACATTGACGGAGTAGCGAGGGTAGGAGCTGACGTATTTGGAACAACAGACCCAACCGAAGATGTTGGTTCATACATGGTTGTTTGACCAAATGTATACCCTCAAAAATCGATGGGAGATTGAATGGAAATAAGATCAACAAAAGAAGATGGAAAAAATTCAGGAAAAGACTGGTACAAGTAAAGGTCTCCCCAAAACTGGGTTTGACTTAAAGGTGTATCAGGTTGTGGGATTTCTTCAATCACGATTTAACCAGGAGGAAGAACTTCACCATCAGGCCTAAAATATATTTCAGACGGTTGATTGTGCAATATGGGAGTTTCAATAACTACAGAACTTTGTGGGATGACCACGGTAGGAACAACTTCCGGTTGTTCAACTTCAGGATTCAGATGTGCTGGAAAAGAAGACAGGATCTGGATCAATTTGTGATTGAACAATGTCGGGTCTAGGAGGTATGGTCTCAGCAATTGAATGGATCGTGACCACAGGTAGCTGTGAAGACTCTGTTTTGACAATAGTGAATGAACTAGGATGTGTGGAAACAATTTGATCTAGCTCTGGTTTAAAAGATGATGTTTCGCGAGAGGTACGAATTGTACTTGATTCGGAAGATCGTGATCGCCTTCGCCTACCAGAAGTAACTTTCGGTGGTAAAGGTGGTTTTAAAGCTAATATACGTGAACGAAGGGGGATAGGATTGTGTTCTTCCATGATTACTAATTTATTTTATCCAAAAACAAATAAACAAAAAGAGGGTAATGCTAGGCAAAAGGGTTTACCAAGAAACTTTGAATCGCAAAATACCTCCTGGCGAACCAAGAAGTACGGGCACGTAATCTCCCTAAATGTTGTTTTTGGTGTATCACAATTTCAAGGCAGCCGACTCGATTCACTATGGATGGATAGCACCTAAAATTTTTCCTCCTAAATATACCCAAAGGTACGTGGAGGCCCAAGTCCACATTAGCATTGTCTGATGTGAAACCGCACAGTGAGAGCACCCCTTTATACTTATCGTACTATAACACCGCCTGATATACCCGAGAGTACATGGACGAGCTATGATATACTTATTTATGTGGAGTGAGGTATCACAATCGAAATGTATCGCAGAAAAGTTAACGACAGCTGCTATGTTTTACGACGCCGGAACATGTCTCTAGCCTAGACCTTCTAAATGTTATCATTAATGTTCCAATGCATTGTTAAGTAAATTGAGATTTATTTTATGTTTATCTTGCTTAACAATTTTCCTTCCAAGTTCATCGCGATGATGTGTTTGAAATTCCTAAAATGCAGCTAAGAATGATAAACAAACTTTCACTTTCAGCTTTTTCAGTGAAGAACCTAGCTAATAAGGGAAGAGAGAAAATAATTTGAGAGAAAACAAATCAATGAATCTCAAACTAAATGCAGATGTCCTGATGTTCCTTTTGCAAAAAACACACAATCATACATGAAAATGCAATTTGTTCTTTTCAGTTTCCTTAATGTTATAAATGAAGTAAAGAAACTAGGTGCACTAGAGAAATAATTCAAATGCTTTTTACTTTCGAGAAACGAAGAATACAGAAAAAAATTTCTCTTTTGAAGGAAAAACGAGGATTTCAGCAACAATTTCTCCTATCAAGGAAATGAATATTTTACGACAATTTCCTATTTCAAAAGAAAATTATTCTTAATACGACCGTAAAAAATACTTTGAAATCAACTTGTAAATGATAAAGAAAAACTTTTCTAAACAAACATTGAATAAATTTTCAGCAAAAGGAGGAGGAAGTATATAGAGTCACTAGTCAATTGAGCATCAAACTTTTTAGAACACAGTAGCAAACAAAAACTGAAGCAAATTGTGAAGTCAAATTAGAGGGAATTTGATCACTTTTAGGAGTCAACGTAGTCTCTAAGGGGAGATAGTGCTCTACAACACAGGCTTGGAAGGGAGAAAATTCTCTGCAAAGCACTCTGTCCAGTCTAAGGGTGCGTTGGGCGCAGCAAAAAAAGAAAAAACTATTGTTTAACTCAAATTATCCCTAGTGGAGTCGCCTGTTTGTTGGGCCAGAATTGTAATCTAGGGATAAATTACGCTTCCATAGACAGGTGCTAGTCTAAAACAACAGGTGAAAGACTATAATACCATTTTTCCTAACTCAGAATAAATACACAGAGAGGATTGGAGGCATACTTGTTTAGTCTCTTCCAAATGGCTCCTTTTGTTGCTTCTGTTGTAGCTTCAAATTCAAGCGGTTTGTGAGTTGAATGCTTCCTGCAAGAAAGAACACTGAAACAATAGAAGATGTAATAATATAGATATATATTCAAGCTATTTAGCTAAATTATTAAAGCATAAACCACATTCATCTACCAAGATCTTACAATATGGAAAATCAAAGTTAACATAGATGCATGTAGGGAAAAATAAGAAGTACTCTTTATTGATGATAGAAGGAGAGGTTACAACCTAGTGAATGATTTGAAGTGACCTTCCAACAAAGTTCCCAAGTCTCATCACAGCGTAAATCTCTCCAGCAACAGATCCATAAATCAAACTCTCAATTGAAAATTATCCAACATTTATCTACTCAAACTATTCCTTTCCAAACACTTAGATCTGTGTTCAATTTATAAATGAACTGTAGGGTGTTTTGCAATCAATAGCTTTCCAAAAATAGGCAAGACATGTTTCCAGTCATGTATATGTCAAATGGACACTTGGATCTGAAGCTTGACACATGTGAACCCTTCTAGAAGGCACTGGCCAAGTGGAGATTTCAAAAAAATAATAATTTCACTCCCAATGTGACCAACACACCTTTTAATGTTGGGAAGTGCTTTGCAAAGCAGCCTTTCATGGGGCTACCTGCATATGCAACGCACTTAGGCCCCTTAGAGTCTGATTTGGTGGGCTCTCATATGTTATATAATAAGCTTCAAACCATGGAAACCTTTGCTTGATGAAAGTCTTGTTTGATTTGTCTTGTTTTCTATCTTAGAGCATATAGCAACTGAAATGATAGGGAATGATAGACCCTTGATCATCGGTCCTGGAGATGATGCCCAGTGAACCAGGTCATTGGGAATGGTGCCCAAATCGACCTATAACAGTTAACATCCTTACACCTTGGTCCACCTTCATAGACATGGATAGAGAAACATTCATTAGGACACAAGTTGTCACCCTTGGACAAACCCCTGCCTCTGGCCTTGGAGAAACGGGTATGAAAGAAGAAGAGGAAGAGAGTGAAGAGATAGAGGAAGAAGAGAAAGAAGAGAAAATGGAAATAGAAGTAGAACACAGAGAAAACCTAGGAACATAGGAAGGAAAAGAGGAGGAGGAAAAAAAATATGGGAAGGGAGAATAGGATGAAAATGGGGAGGAAGAAAAACAAGAAGAGAAGGAATGAGATACAGGAGAGGAGAAGATACTAGACCCCATGCTGAGCATTGATATCTATCCTCAACAAACCATCCTTCCACTAGGGATATGATAAAAGGAAGTGTCTACTACCTTAGCCATTCTAAGTACCCTTTGAAGGAAAAGAGAAAAATACAGACACCCATGTACTTCAAGACCAAAAAGAGTGCTATGGTGAAACAACAGAGACCTGAAGATCCAACTAAGAGCCCAATAACAATTGAAGAATCACCCAATAAAAAATATTAAATAGACCCAGAGGAAGGAAAAATTCAAGAGATCACTTCACCTAAGAAGACACCTATGACCTATATAATAAGAAAATCTTCAAGGCTAGGATCCCTCAAACAAGTACCAACCCCCACAGACCTTCAAGAGGAAGAAAAGGAGGGGAAATAAGAAAAATAAGGTTTTCTACAGAAAAACAGTGTTTTCTACATGAAACTCCAAATGTGCCACAAAGAGAGCATAAAGCCATGGGAGATGAAGATAAGGCACCTTTGGAAGGGAAGGAGGCCCAAAGTGTTGAAAAAGAGACAAAAATTGAGGGGACAGATGCTAAAGGGAAGGAAGAGGAGGAACCAAAGGAGGAGCCTCGCTCTCCAAAAACTGTCCCAAAAGACATAACAATAGTTCCACATCCCATCCCACGGCCAAACCTGAGCTCCTATTACACATTCATTGAAGGAGGAAGGATGATCCCTCAAAATATCTCAGCTCCTCTATTTTATCAGCTAGAACAAGAGAGAGAACGCACACACCACTAGATGAAAATTGCCAAAACCAAGAGTGTCCAAGATGTAGGGATCATAGAAGAAAAATTCATTGAGATGGGGATATATTTGGGTGATGTTAGACTTAGGGAGGTAGTGTTAACGAGCAACTACAAGAGGCACAAGAAAAAAATGTAAGATTACAAGGCCAAATACAACAGAAGGACAAGAAGATTGACACCATGGCATACATGTGCATGGAGGAAATACAACACAGGAATCCCTCAGAATCTTATTCCATCTACCTAAAGGAACAATGGTTTTAGTTTCATATCAAAATACTAGCATCCTATGGGTCATTACCTTTTCAAAATTATAGGTAGTTTATTGACTTTTGCAATCAGTCCAAGATATAAGATAAGGTCCAGTTGGCAGAATTCTATATGCATAATCTATTCTTAATTGATCTAAACATTTAGGACCCTAACTCTCGGTTGGGGTATATGTAACTGATGGCCCTAGCCCCTTGGATGACCATTGAAGAAGCCAGTGCAGAGGAGGTCAAAAAGGCGATGAGGAGGGTGTTAGCGCTCCGTAATTCCAAGGCTAAAGACAGAATCCCCAAGGCAACATCCAAACAACTTCGGGCCTAGGATCTAGGCCTCCTAGACCGAGAGAGGGATCTCTCTATTAGATATAGCTTTGTTAATTGGGAATTTTAGGCTAGCTATTAAGGAATAGAGCTTTGTTTGAATATTTGTGGTTGAGACAGCAAAAGAGGGACATTGGGTTATGGAGTCAAATAGGTGTAAACAAATTTAAATGGATGAATAATTGAAATCATGTGTAACCAGGAAAGATAGTAATGTCAATGGATCTCTATAGTTTGTGAAATGGAAAAGGAGGAGAGATTAAGGTTCAATGTGAATGCAAAGTAGACCTTATATGAATTCTACCTTCAAATTTCATAGGAAAACATAGATATGGTTTCAAGACTGAGTAGGGTGCTCGGTGACAAATCCTGAACAAAATTTTCTTATCGATAGAAAATATATAAAGCAATGGTGAAATAAAGGAAAGAAGATAACATGAAGGAGTACATCACCATTTCAATGTAACACAAGAATCTGGAAACGTCGGCGTCCTTTCATTCATCCCAAAAAATGTGTTTTACAACCAGATGAACATTTTACAATGGTTTTCTCCCTTCAGGTCACCCCTGATACTGCAAATGTATGCAGTATTTAACTAAAACTTAAATTGGTTTCCCTATCTACTTCAGTGATTGTAATTAATTACATTCAAGCCAAATTTGGACAAGTGGAACTATGCAATGGTGGTTATAAGATAAATCTGGCCAAAATGGTGGTTTCATTTACTTTAGCAGTTTTTTATTGATTGCAGAGTGATCAGAACCTAGCTAGTGTGATGTCGAAGAGGTAGCAATAAAACAACACTGACATCTAGCTCTGATTTGGTGGAAAACGGTTGCTGAGAAGGGTGTGCTAGTGAACTGTGTCGACCGTAGTACTATCCACTTTCTGTTAAATGCCTATGTCTTTACTGCGTCGGTTAATGTTGCAGTGGAGTTTGAAACGGAAAACCCACTGCTTCCTTTTAAAACATACAATAATGATTCAATAAATCTTGGACGGGAATGGTGCGGAACGGCTATGTGGAGCAATTGCAATGGTAGGAGTCAGTGGAGCAGTGGTGGCGGGATTCGACATGACATAGTAGTGGTGGGATTTGGTAGGTGGACATGGAGAAGTGGTGGCAAGATTCGATAAGTGGACATGGAGCAACGGTGGCGGGTTTCAACGTGACATAGCGGTGGTGGGAGCGGTTTTGTTTGCAGAGAAAAGCAGTTTTTGGGGGGGTGCAAACTATCATGGATGCACCACGTAGTAGGAACGGTTGTAAGGGATACCACTCATTTTGGACCCCCCCCCCTGGGGCGTGGTTAATGTTCGAAGGCCGAGGGGGGTGTGAAATGCATTGAAGACCGTCATATGTATACGAGGTGAGGTAGATGAGAGGGTAAGTGGACAATGGTTAACAAGGTGTGAGTTTATGGGTTTGTTAGGTAGTGGAGGATTAATGTGACACGATGGCGAAGTAGAGGCATATTTACATTTAAAACCAAACTTAGGGTAAAGGGCATATGGTAAGTTAAATCATATAAATTATTTAAATTCTCGAAAGTCATAACATAGGTTTATAATGATGATGGCATTAATCACATGCTTGGCAGATTTTTTAATATAAAGTCTGAAAACCTTATATTAGAGGGTTTTTTGAAGTTTTAAACGGTAAGCACTAAATGATGTATTTAGGCTTAATTTGGCTATGCGATTTCTGAAACCTAGGAGAAACCATTCTTTGCCCCTTTTTAAGCAGTAGTTCTTTCTTGGAAATAAATGAAATCCATGGAATATTATTTTCAATATAAACGATCTAATTAGAAATAATCAGTCACCTTGTGATACTATGAATTACAGGAGTCTAACAGAGGTGAGCTAAGGAGCCTCTCCATACCAGGGAAAAACTATTCAGCCCTAGAGGGGTCATTAACAATCACCTAATGTTAGAAAATGTTGCCAACCTTGCAAATAAATACCTCAACATCCAAACACAGGAAATTCCACATTATGATGACATTTGTAGACTGTTGGGGGAGGAGTGTGTGATGGAAAGTCATAGAATATGGAATGGCCTCCCTCTTAACCTAAGAAACATGGAGTATCATACTCCGGATAGATTGAGAGTTTCCCTAGAAAGGGAACCTTTGTACAAGAGGGCTATCCAAACAATGAAGATCCACTGTCTTGGCTTAAAAATCAATCCACCTTTACTACTGTGATTGGGTGAAGGAAGATACCAAGTGTTGGCAATATGATGCAGAGTGTTGTCCTTGATGGAAACCCACTTGATGAATATGATGGAAACCTACTTGACGAACTTGTTAAAATGATGTAAATTTGATGTATCTACAATGAGTAACAGAAGGTATTGATGGAAGGAATGTCAGTATGTGCCAGAAAATGATGAAAAGAGTATGTCTCAAGGCATACGCGGATTTGTCTAGACGAAGTAGTGTATGCACGCGAGGAATAACGTGCCAAGTCGCGTATGGGAAAAAGCGCTTTAAATTTGTAAAACCAAGGGTACCTACCAAGGTATTGACCCATTGTATTGAATTATGGTTTGCTTATGTGATCCCGTCTAGGAATACCATTGGAAGTTATGTGGTTTTGACTCATGGTATTGATGAAGGGTAACCCTATATAAGGAGAAGAAAATCATTGTGCAAGAGCTGTGCATATGTCTGGGCTTTGATGAATACTTCACTCTGAAGTATATCTGTATGGTTGAACCCTATTCCTAATTGATAGATCTGAATCTATGATGCACCTATGAACATGATGAAGGCTCAAAATCTCTAGATCTAGAAATGGTGAATGTCAAGGATGATCTGAAAAGAAGTGAAGAAGACCTGGCACAATCTTGTTGAAGAGATTGAAGAAATCTGGGTAAGTTTATAGATCCGGTCTGTACTGTAAATTTTATCTTTTATAGATCTATACGCAGGTTCGTTTCATGAAAAGCACGTGTATACGCGGGCCTATGGAAGGAAAAGCGCGTATGCGCAGTTAGGGTTTTTCCCTGAAAATGCACTGAAGTATACGCGGGTTCGTCTTCTGGAAAACACATATATATGCGGGTCTGATTAAATAAAAGCGCGTATTATTTCTGATCTAATGGTTGCTAAAGGTTGAATGTGTTTCTGCATATCTATTCTGAAGTCAGGGTTATATCTGATATTCTGGTTACAGTGGTCTCACTGTTCTTTTTGAAGCAATGAGAAAGGCATGATTGTTGATAAGTGAAGGGTTGTGTTGAAGCTATTTGATCCAGTTTGAAAATTGATGAAACGTGGTCTGCAGTGGTGCTGAGGATCAAAGCCTTCAGTCAGGGAGTTGTAGCTCCCTTCCAGGAGAGGCTGGTAAACGAGTTCAGGGGTTCGTAGCTCCTTTCCAGGAGAGGCTGGTAAACGAGTTCAGGGGTTCGTAGCTCCCTTCCAGGAGAGGCTGGTAAACAAGAGTAAGGGGTTATAGCTCCCTTCCAGGATAGGCTGGTAAATGAGAGAAGGTTGTACCCTTCTGCAGGTGGGTGCCTGTGTGATGGTTTGAGTTTGCACCAGTACATGATTGTAAGAAGTTTTCTTAATAATAAATTTTGAAGGCTGAAACGACGGTAGCAGTGGTTTTCTCCCGAATTGGGTTTCCACCTAAAAATCCTGGTGTTCATGTGTGTTGCATATGTGTGATGATTATTCTGTTCTGTCTGCACCTGTTTACTATTTCTGAAATATCTGATGAATGAATAATGCAATGATCTGAGTTAAGATTCAAACACATAATTAGATCGCTGGACATACACGAGTTCTGTAAAGGATATCCACGTATATATGCTAGTTTCCTTCAGTAAAGTAGCATATGGGTTTTTAGAAAGGAAAAATTAAAAGTTTGATTTTCTGCACTAAATACTGATTCAACCCCCCCTCTCAGTATTTTTCCCAACAATTGGTATCAAAGCAGGTCCTTCTGAAAAAGCTTAGCCGCGAGAAGGAAGTTCAAGCAAGATGAGCTATCAAGAAGGAACAACATCTATCAAGCCTCCGCTCTTCAATGGAAGCAATTTAATCTTCTGGAAAATGAGGATGATATCATTTCTTCAGTCTATGGGAGCAGATGTATGGGCCATTGTTGAACAAGGATATCAATATCCAGCTGCTACACCAACAGATCCAACTGAAAGGAAGAATTATGAATCAAATGCAAAAGCGGTCAATGGTATAACATGAAGTCTAACAGAATCAGAATTTGTCAAAGTCATGCAGCTGAATACAGCAAAAGAAATATGGGACAAAATCATTCTGAGTTATGAAGGTGATGCAAAGGTAAAAAGTGCAAAACTCCAAACTCTCAGAATTGAATATGAAAATTTAAAGATGCATAGTGATGAGAGTATTTCCAATTTCTTTTTATGTCTTGATGATGTTGTAAATCGTATGAAAAATATGGGAGAAACAATAACCGAAACTACCTTGGTTGAGAAAATTTTGAGATCGCTAACAGCAAAATTTGAGTCAAAAGTCTCTGCTCTTGAAGAAAAACAGGATCTTCAAAATCTTACTGTGGTGCAACTTCATGGCATACTGACTGCATATGAAATGAGAAGAGGAGGACCATCTGAAGTCAAAGAAGTTGTTTTTAGAGCGTCTACAAAAGGGAAAGAAGTACAAGAAGCAGAAGGATCGGGATATATTTCGGAAGAAGATGAGGCAAATTTTGTAAAGAAACTTCAACTTGGTACAGGACGGTTTAGAGGTAAGCTTCCTTTCAAATGTTTTAATTGTGGAAGAGTTGGTCATTATGCTGCTAAGTGTCCTCACAAAGAAACACCTGCAAAAGGAAAGGAAGTAGCTAGAAATAAGAACCGGTCTAGCACTAAAAGAAGTTACTATACTCATGATGACAGTGATGGGGTATCTGATAGTGAGGAAGAATGTGAGCAAGATCTTAGACTTCTCATGGCTTTTGAATCTAAAGAAGAAAATGATACTTTTTTGGATGCTCTAGAGGACAATGATTTTCTTGAAGAGAACAATCAACTCAAAATACGCTTAGAACAAAGCATAATTCTCTTAGAAGAATATAAAATTCTCTTAGAAGAAAGGAAAATAACCATCGAGACTCTTGAAAAGCAGGTTGAAGAGGCAAAGAAACACAATGAGAAATTAGAATGTGAAGTGGTAAGTGTAAGAAAAGAATTTGAGAAAGCAAAGACTCTGAATTTCAGATTTGCTAAAGGATCTAAAACCTTAGATGATATTATCAAGATACAACGTTCTCCTCTTACAAAGACATGTCTTGGATATATTGGAGAATCTTCTCAAACTTCAGCACCAAATTATCTAAAGGCAGCTACAGCTGGCTTACAAAATTTTGTCACTCAGCAAGGGAATAAAGAATATTTACAGGTAAAGCATGATCATATTAATGCAAGGAACACTAATAGGAATATCTTTCAAAGAAGCCCCAAACAATAGGTAAATTCAAGTAGAAGATTTCATGATTGCAGAAATTTCTTCTTCAATGGACAATGTTTCTCTTGTCACAATTTTGGCCATAAAGCTGCTCAATGTGTTGCATATAAAACCATCATGACAAGAGAAGCAAGAAAGAAAAGGGTTGATATTGAAACAAAGAAGAATACCTATAACAAATTTTCTACTCTTCTAAATGAAGTTGAATGTGCTTATTGCAATAACTATGGGCATGAATAATCTGAATGCAGGAGCAAAGTTCAGCCAAAACAACATCTTCCTTCAAAATCCAAAATATGGAAAAAGAAGGAATCATAGGTTGAAAATTGTGGCATAGCGTTATTTGCGGAAGGTGAAGAAAATCAATGGTACATTGATAGTGGATGCTCGAGACACATGATAGGTGATAAACACAAACTTCGTGCATATAGTGCTCTAGAAAAGGAAAAGAAAGTTACTTTTGGAAATGATACTCCTGCTGTAATTAAAGGAAAAGGGTCTATGTTTCTAAAAGAAAAGGTGAAGGCTAATGATGTCATGTATGTGGATGGATTAAGGCATAATCTGTTAAGTGTAAGTCAAATGTGTGATCAAGGAACTGAAGTTGTCTTTAGTTCAAAAGAATGTGTGGTTCGTGATCTTGATATAGGTAAAACAATTATGAAAGGAAAAAGAACTCCAAGCAACCTGTATGTATTGAAGAATTGCAAAGAACAATGTTACTTGAGTAAATCTTCAGAAAACTGGCTATGGCATAGAAGGTTGGGGCATCTAAGCTTCTCTCAAATCAACAAATCAAGAAAACTTAATGCTGTTCGTGGTCTTCCCAATATTTCTCTACCTGAAAGTATCATATGCAAATCCTGTCAATTCGGTAAGCAAACTAGAGTGCAATTCAATGCCAAGGAAGGATCGTCAAGTAAGCCTCTTGAACTCATTCATACTGACATATGTGGACCTATGAGGAAAAAGTCACCACGTGGTGAAGAATAATATATCTTATTCATTGATGATTTCTCTAGAATGTGTTGGATTGGGTTGATGAAACACAAGGATGAAGAATTTGAAAAATTTCAGATCTTCAAATCGCTTGTTGAAAATGAATTAGATCTAAAAATCAAGTGTCTTAGATCTGATCGAGGAGGAGAATATACATCAAATGAATTCTTTGAATTCTGTGAACAACATGACATAAAAAGACAATTTTCTGTAGCAGGCACTCCACAACAAAATGGCGTAGCAGAAAGAATGAATAGAACAATTCAACAAATGGCTAGAGCTATGCTTGATGATTCTGGAACACCTGATATTTTTTGGGGAGAAGCAGCTCACACAGTAGAAAATATTCTTAACAAGGCACATGTTCGAGTAAATAGTGAAAAAACTCCATATGAACTCTGGTATGGTAATTCTCCCTCTGTGAAACATTTTAGAGTTTTTGGAAGTAAATGCTTTATCAAAAATAATGATGAAAAGCTTGACAAGTTTGAACCTAGATCAGATGAAGGAATACTTCTTGGTTACTCATCTACAAGTAGGGCATACAAATGTTACAATAAAAGGCTTCGAAAGATTGTTGAATGTATTGATGTTGTTATTGATGAGTCTCATGCAGTCCCTAAAGAAGAAACAACAGAAGAAGATGATGTTGACTTTTGTCCTTCTACATCAAATATAAATGTTATAGACAGTGGATCTAATGAAGAACCTGAAGATGATTTATCTGGAAAGGCTCCATCCAGATATGTTCAAAAGAATCATCCTGAATCTCAAATTTTTGGAGACAAGGAATCAGGTGTACAAACAAGGAGGACTCTTGTGGGATCTCCTAGCTATTTGGCATTTCTATCCACGATTGAACCACACAATGTCAATCAAGCTAGCAAAGATGAATTTTGGATTCAGGCCATGAATGAAGAACTTGATCAAATTGAAAAGAACCACACCTGGGAATTGGTACCAAGACCACATGATAAAAATGTCATTGGAACCAAATGGATATTCAAGAACAAGCTAAATGAGAATGGGGACGTTATAAGAAACAAAGCTAGACTGGTTTGCAAAGGTTATACTCAACAAGAAGGTATAGACTTTGAAGAAACTTTTTCTCCTGTAGCTAGACTTGAGGCCATAAGAATGTTTCTTGATTTTTCAAGTTTTCAACAAATCAAAGTTTATCAAATGGATGTCAAATATGCTTTCCTCAATGGTGATCTATAAGAATAAGTTTATATAGAACAACCAGAAGGATTCATTTTGGAAAATGATGAAAATATTGTTTGTAGAATTAAAAAGGCTCTATATGGTCTCAAACAAGCTCCAAGGGCATGGTATTATCGTCTTGACAAATATCTTCATCAACAAGGATTTTCAAAGGGGTCTGCTGATAGTAACTTATACACAAAAATTGAAAATGATAAACTATTGATTGTGGTTGTATATGTTGATGGTATCATTTTTGGAAGTAATGAAGAATCTATGAGTCAAAAATTTGCTTCTGTCATGCAGCAAGAATTTGAAATGTATTTACTTGGGGAACTAACATTCTTTCTTGGCTTACAAGTGCGTCAAACTACAGAAGGTATATTCTTATCTCAAGCAAAATACCTTAAGCAAATTCTGAAGAAGTATGGGATGGAAGAGTGAAAACCTGTCAATACACCAATGGTAACCGGATGTAATATCAGTTCTCATGATGATTCTCCCACGATGAATCAACCAGAATACAAATATATGATAGGAAGTCTTCTGTATCTCACTGGGACTAGACCGGATATTATGCATGCAGTTGGGATTGTTGGACGATTCCAAGCCAATCCAAAAGAGTCTCATCTTCAAGTTGTCAAAATAATATTCAAATATCTACAAGGAACTCAAGACTTTGGACTATGGTATCCAAAGAATGTTGATCTTACTCTTCATGCTTACACTGATGCAGATTGGGCTAGAAATGTTGATGATCAGAAAAGCACAAGTGGTGGTGCATTCTATATGGGGCCCTGGTTGGTATCTTGGTTCAGCAAGAAGCAAAGCTCTATTGCCTTATCTACAACAGAAGCAGAATATGTGGCTGTTGCATCATGTTGCACTCAACTTCTCTGGATGATGCAAACCTTACAAGACATTCAAATCAAATGTTCACCTCCTATCTCCATTATGTGTGATAATACAAGTGCCATCAGTATTTTAAAGAATCCTGTTATGCATTCCAAGACCAAGCACATTCCCATCAAGTATCACTTCTTACGAGACCAAGTGATTAAACAAAAGGTGAAGTTGGAGTATGTTCCCTCCAAAGAACAAGTTGCTGATATATTTACCAAACCTCTGCCCAGGGAATCATTCGAATATCTCAGACAGAAGCTGGGAATGGTCTCTGCCTCTCAGAAGATCATATCTTCTTAATTTCAAAAGATTAAATTGGATACGCGGGTTTCCTGAAAGACAGTAGCAAATATACGCGAGTTCATACACAGAAAACCGCGTATGGGTGGTTGCTGACAAAGTTTCTGGGTCAGCATTCTTCAGCACAAGCTATGGTGCTGTTTGGTATCTCTGATGCTGTATGGCTTCTCTGGTGATGTTTCAGCTCTTATATTTCTGTTTCATTCTCTGATTTTGGGTGAAGATGCTTTGATTATTGGCTGTTGAAAGTGTTCAGGTTACTCAAGCTAAGGAGGAGTTTTGGTCATATGGAAAGGATGCACAGTTTCAAGGGGAGCATTAGCCTGGTTGAGAATAATGCATTTTTGGCATTATGATGGTTCTGAAACTTGATCTCTCTCTTGAGGTCTTTTTGTTTTTGGTTGTGAAAATTCATACTTGTAATTTGATGAAAAGGTCATGTTGAGACCCATGATGTAAATTGTAATTTTCAGTCATGTAAGAACTTGTTCAAATTTGTAAACCCACTTGGTTGGGTAGTTGAGTCAAAATGTGTAAACCCACTTGGTTGGGTATTTGAGTCTCATATGTAAATCCACTTGGTTGGATCTTTGCTGTAAGTATGAGTCTTGGTGATAGGAAGGTCATAGATTCATGTACTTCATTGAAAAATATGTTTGAAGATTCAGCATGAACTCAGGGGGAGCATGGTAAACTTCAGTGCACATCAGGTCTGCAGAGCTCTTATGTCTACATGAGGAGAAAAACCTTGTGTTGGTTTTGATCCGCCCTTTTCCCTTGATGTCAAAGGGGGAGAGTGACATGGTGTTTGCATATCATGAATAATGGTTGTGCTTAATGTATCTATCTGTTATGAATAATGGTTGTGCTTAATGTATCTATCTGTTATGGTGATCAAACACCATCGTGGTTTTCATCAAGTCCAAAGGGGGAGATTGTTGGCAATATGATGCAGAGTGTTGTCCTTGATGGCAACCCACTTGATGAAGATGATGGCAACCTACTTGACGAAATTGTTAAAATGATGTAAATCTGATGTATCTACAATGAGTAACAGAAGGTATTGATGGAAGGAATGTCAGTATGTGCCAGAACATGATGACAAGAGTATGTCTCAAGGCATACGCGGATTTTTCTAGATGAAGTAGTGTATGCACGCGGGAAATAACGTGCCAAATCGCGTATGGGAAAAAGCGCTCTAAATTTGTAAAACCAGGGGTACCTACCATGGTATTGACCCATTGTATTGAATGATGGTTCGCCTATGTGATCCCATCCAAGAATACCATTGGAAGTTATGTGGTTTTGACTAATGGTATTGATGAAGGGTAACCCTATATAAGGAGAAGAAAATCATTGTGCAAGAGGTGTGCATATGTCTGGGCTTTGATGAATACTTCACTCTGAAGTATATCTGTATGGTTGAACTCTATTCCTAATTGATAGATCTGAATCTATGATGCACCTATGAACATGATGGAGGCTCAAGATCTCTAGATCTAGAAATGGTGAATGTCAAGGATGATCTGAAAAGAAGTGAAGAAGACCTAGTGCAATCCTATTGAAGAGATTGAAGAAATCTGGGTAAGTTTATAGATCTGGTCTGTACTGCAAAGTTTATCTTTTATAGATCTATACACAGGTTTGTTTCATGAAAAGCGCATGTATACGCGGGTCTGTGGAAGGAAAAGCGCGTATGCACAGTTAGGGTTTTTCCCTGAAAATGCACTGACGTATACGCGGGTTTGTCTTCTAGAAAGCACATATATACGTGGGTCTGATTAAATAAAAGCATGTATTATTTCTGATCTAATGGTTGATGAAGGTTGAATGTGTTTCTGCATATCTATTCTGAAGTCAGGGTTATATCTGATATTCTGGTTACAGTGGTCTCACTGTTCTGTTTGAAGCAATGAGAAAGGTATGATTGTTGATAAGTGAAGGGTTGTGTTCAAGCTATTTGATCCAGTTTGAAAATCGATGAAACGTGGTCTGCAGTGGTGCTGAGGGTCGAAGCCTTCAGTCAGGGGGTTGTAGCTCCCTTCCAGGAGAGGCTGGTAAACGAGTTCAGGGGGTCGTAGCTCCCTTCCAGGAGAGGCTGGTAAACAAGAGCAGGGGGTTATAGCTCCCTTCCAGGATAGGCTGGTAAATGAGAGAAGGTTGTAGCCTTCTGCAGGTGGGTGCCTACGTGTTGGTTTGAGTCTGCACCAGTACATGATTGTAAGAAGTTTTCTTAATAATAAATTTTGAAGGCTGAAACGACGGAAGCGGTGGTTTTCTCCCGAATTGGGTTTCCACCTAAAAATCTTGGTGTTCATGTGTGTTTCATATGTGTGATGATTATTCTATTCTGTCTGCACCCGTTTACTGTTTCTGAAATATCTGATGAATGAATAATGCAATGAACTGAGTTAAGATTCAAACACATAACTAGATCTCTAGACATACGCGAGTTCTGTAAAGGATATCTGCATATATACGCTAGTTTCCTTCAGTAAAGTAGCGTATGCGTTTTTAGAAAGGAAAAAGTAAATTTTTTATTGTCTGCACTAAATACTGATTCACCCCCCCCCTCTCAGTATTTTTCCCAACACCAAGCTCAAGAAAACAAAGAATGGGAGGAGGCAAAAAAGGATGTAGGATTTTACCCTCCTGAGGGAGCTCCTTCCCTAATTCCTTGGGATGTCAGAGAGGACACAAAATAATTAAAGGAGATGAATAAAGAGGAATAGGTTGCTCAGAGGATGAGCAACCATTTGGTAGGGAGGTGATGATAAGCACCATCATTAGGTACATTTTAAGAGGTTAATTGTCACCTTTTTAGCCTAATTATTCTCTCTTTTTCACATTTAATAAGATTATTGTCATATGTTACTTAGTGTAGATGGTGTATTAAGGGTTGTCATACTTCGAAAGCCTAATGTGGTTTAAATGTAGGAAAATAAGATAATATGCCATTTTTGAGGAAGATTTCACAATCAAGGCTCGGAGTAGACAACAAGGAGTGATTGTAGGTGGGTTGAAAACATCCTTAACTCTTAAAGGCATCCAATATATCCTCGATATTCTCCTCCAACAACTAGAAATCATAGGTAGCCAAGCATGTGGAAGATCAAGGGATCCAAGCTCCACTTATCTTGAGTTCCAAGGAGAAAAACCACCTACATTTTAGGATGTTGTTGGTATCTACCCTTTAGGATAAATATGGTAGAGCAAGAGCTCACTAGGATTCGATTTTTGGATGTAGCTAGAGCACTCTTAGCTCTTGTAATAGACATTTCTAACTTTCATATGTTATGTACAAGACTGGTTATAAAATAAAATTAGCATTTGGTTTCTTCTCCATTGAGTTAGTTTCAGGGAGATGAGCTTGTGGGTTAGGGCTAAATCCATTGGCCTCAATATCTCTTATGTACTTATGTTTACATTTAAAGTTGTAGTAGTTAGTATCTTTACATTTCATGTTGCAGTAGTTAGTCTCTTTACATTTCATGTTGTAGTAGTTAGTTTCCTTACATTTCATGTTGCAGTAGTTAGACTCTTTACATTTCTTGGTCTATTTTCAATTCATGTTTAGTAGAATATAAAATCTCAACACTGTGTGTTAAATCTCCCCTCTCTCACCTCTTCCATTGGAGATTGATAAGGGTATATCTTCACCACAGACCCAAAATTGCTTTCATTTTATGATTTCTTGGAAAATTTAGATAGTTTGTTTTTCTCTATTAGTTAGTTTTTTGTTTCAAGTGCATAGGTAGGCTTGCTTACATTCAACTCATCTTTCCGACCATTTTCCTGATATATATTTCAATGACGAATGAATGAACAAGTAGTTTGCAGGTTTGAGTAGAGCAATAGAGTAGGACTTCCCCAACACCATTATCTTCAGTCTCCACCCTGCATCAACCAACTTCAAACCAAGTCGCCTTCAACCCTGTTTTTTTGGAAATATCCAGCACAACACCGAGAGCCACCTTAGAGGTTGGCAAGACAGGATTTGAGAGAAGTTTTAATCTTTACCAAGGGTTTTGATACCCTTCACCACCTATATCCACCTTCATTCCACTTCTCCTACCACTTTCCTCACCATTTATGGCCTTAAACTACCCTCGGCATGTGTCCTGTAGCGTTTCAAGACATCCTGTAACACTACATTAAATCTTGTATCAGATCCTATAGGAAAACCAACCACTCACTCCTTCATCCCAAAACCTCTATTTCACCTAATATAGGCCTGGCACAACCTCTGAGACACCTTTAGATTTGAAACCATGATTCAATGACCCTCCTAGGTCACCTCAATGCCTCCATGTTTTGCTGCAAAACAAAGTTATTTAAAAGTGTGGCTAGCTAATTGATAGATTCATTGTTAATACAGTGTTGCAAGCTAAAATGCTTCATTTTTTACCCCCTTCCTACTTCAAAACCACAACCTTAGACCTCTATTTTATCCTCACAAACCTCCTTATTCCTACACTATTCCAAGAATCATGTATATTCTTGCGCTAGCTTTATATTTCATATTTAATGTTTACAAAGAACTTAATTAATAATTCTAATATTATTAATGAATTTAATATTTCTTGCAACAAATACTTTCTCCCCTAAAGTATTTGATAGGAAAATGTATTGATCGTTTCATTAGCATGGTCGAGTGTAGGTAGGATTCTTGTACCGTTGGAAATCACTCGCTCCTAAACTCATGTGATAGCTCAATACCTAACGTGGGAATATTGGTCAAATTTGGCTTGTTTAGTTGCAGTCATCTCAAGTTGGACTCAGAGTGGAGGAAATTTAGGGATATGGTCAAGATTAGGTCGCCAACCAACGATTATATTAACACTTCGTTACAGTCGCAGGATTATTTTGTAACACTATTGTTATTTTGTTTTAGCAGAAAGGCTTGGATTGGAATGACTGTATGTAATATTGTTATGGCCGCAGGCCTAAGGGTTGTATAAAATGTAGATTTCATATAGAAATTAGCTTAGAGATAGCAATACCAATGCTACTATAACTCTGGTAAAATTTTGATTTTTCTATTGTCGCCCTCGCTCTGGGCTAGATTCAATCTCATGATGTACATTTTCTGATTTGAAAGTAAGACAAAGGACTTATGCCATGTTATTTTTGTCCTACGTTTTAATTATTTATTGATGCGTAACTAAGTGTTGAAGTTTCAAGTTTCCTAAAACGGAAACGAGCTGGTTGGCTAGGGCCCAGCCAACCCAGCTCGTTCTCCCTTTCGCTTTCATTTCGTCAAAGATGTGCATTGATTTCGTTTAAATTCAAAGCGTGGATTAAGCTTATGTTTCATTCTTTCACAAGAATTCTGGCTCTATTTCATTGATAGTCAATGTGTGACGGATCCGTGGTGTGAATGTTAATTAAGTTTGATTTACCGTAAGTAATTTCCTTTTCCAAATCCTATTTTTCTTCTGCCTGGATCGTGCAAGCATGTTATTCCTGCACTAGTGCATTTACAATTCTACAACTTGATTTTTTTGGTTCATCACAGCAAAGATTTTTTATTACTTTATTTCATGGAGATTCGATACATTTCTGCAAGTGAGTGTTCATTATCAGAAAGAAGAATTTTTAATATAAAGAGTTAAAATCTTAGGGATTAAATATGCTTTGGTAATTACGGAATGAATCCCCTTAGAACACATTGATCTATACCTACACTTTACACATTCAAGGAAAGGTTTAAAACTCATTTTTAATTATTAAAGTGAAAATTTCTGAGTTAAAAATATTAAAAGGTAGATCTGATTTATGTGGGTAACTATTACAGGGATAAAGCCTGTTGTCATACTTAGATAATTTCTTTTGACTGCATGAAAGAGTTCCTTGATTGAAGAAAGTGTGCTTTGGCTTCTGAAGTTCATTTTTATTTTGAATTCTATTTTCATTTCAAAGTTCAGTTTGGTTGAAGCATTATTTTGTTTGTGGAAGTTATTTCAGAGTTTTGTTCGCCTTTGAAAATTCTTTTCATAGTTAACGCACTCTTTAATTTTTCCTGAAATTAATTGGAAAACTTGGAGCAAGAACCTCTATTCTGGTACAAGAACCAATATCCCGATACAAGAACAGAGTGCTCTAGTCCTAAGGCTGAGATCCCCTACATAAAAACATAAATATCCAGTATAAGTGTAAAAGATACTTCCAGCACAGAAGCCTTGTGCCTGTACTAGCGCAAGAAGATTGCAGGAGTACAGGAATAAAATCTTAGTGCAAGGAGGAAAATCCTTAAAAAAATACAGATCTCATCAAGGGCTCAATTGTTAATCTCTCAACTATACTAAAGATAAACATAGAATTTTACTTCGGTAATTAGGATTGTTTGTAGCAATTTGAAATTTCCTTTCATTGGTTTCTTCACAAATTACTTTCTTTCATATTCCAACACTAGAATTTATTTGGTGTAAATTTTTGTGTGACCTTTCTTTTCTATTTTGCAAGATTGAAATTAAATTAGGAATAGAGATAGGAAAATTTGATACCATTTCTGGAATTTCATGTGCTTCGTCTCTAAGTTTACAAAACCCACGGGTTGACAATTAAGTGTTGAAGGAGTTTTCTTAACTGCAATTCCTGCACCCAAAATTTTGGCGTCATTGCAGGGGAGACGATTTGAATTGGTAATAATTTTCCATTTTCTACAATATCGGTAAGTCTACTATTATTTTTTTCTACACTGTGCTTCTATTGTTTGAAGGAATTTATAGGTGATGAGTTATTTTAAATTTGTAGCATTTTATTGAAATTTTGTTTTGTCATTTTTTTGAAATGAATGCCTAAAAGGGGTAGGGGTCTGAAGCCCAATAAGGGCAGAGAAAATAATGGTAAACTTGAAACTATTTCTCATATTGGGCCTTCTTTTGCAGGAAAAAAATTCCAAGTAGACGTAGACCCATCACGCAGAAACTCTCTACTTGGACTCTGGTAATAGTAGTTCGGGTGTGACACAACCCACAAAGGGGAAGAAGGGGACTATTGGAACCCATAGTCAACCTTCTCAACCTATTGAGAGAATTTCACTTGCAGGAACAAAAACAACAGACCACGAAGACCATGTAGAGGGAACTGGCAAGAACCAGGTAAATGAGGAACAATCCACCTTTGGATTTCCAATTGTGGATCCTGACATAGTTGTGAAAATGAAGAATATTCCACCATCATCTCTTCCTCATTTCTATGGTAAGGTACATGAAGATAAAAACTCTTTTCTATTTGAATTTTATATTTTATGTAGGAGCTAGGATTACTCATCTGATGCTCAAAAGTTAAATTTGTTTCCTGCAACTCTCAAGGATGCAACATTATGCTAGTTTATGGGACTAGGAGGAAACACTATAGCTTCCTAGGATCAAATGAAGAGAGTGTTCTTGTCAAAATATCAGGAATATTTTAAAACTAGAGATATTCAAGATGAAACCTTTACTATTGCACAAAAATATGATGAGATGTTAGCGGACTACTTCGAGAGATTTCTGTATATCCTCCAAAGGTCAAAGCACAAATTTGATCTAAGTACCATTAAGACCTTTTTATTACGTGTGCTTACTAATGATGCTAGGAATAATTTAAATTTGTTAGGACAAGGGGATATTTCCCAGAAATATTTTGATCAAATTTGTGACTTGAGCAGGAAATTTTCAAGGAATCAATACAGATATGGTAAAGGAATTCGAAATAGAAATAAGAAAACTAAATCTAATGATGCTATGATCATTGGATTGGAGAAAAAATGGACAACATGAAAATTGAAATAATGAATACTGTTAGCAAACAGATATACTCTTTGAAATTTCAACAAAAAATTGTAGAGGAACAGGATTCATTGTCTATTTTTTGTCCAAAATGTAGAAAAAAACATCCTTTAAGAGAATGTCCTCTTGATGTTAAAGGAACTAATAAATGTGAAATTTGTGCAGAGAACCATGCCATGGAAGAATTCCCCTCCATACCTGGACTGAAATTTTTATTTGAAGGAGGGAAACATGAAGCTGAGTCATTGCATGCTATGGGAGCATGAAGAAACTAGCCTCAGGTGAGTGCAGGTATGGCTCCTGAACTCCCACCACATTTTTTAGTTATAATGACCATCCATATTCCTATCCTAACACTAATCCCTCTCAACATTGGAAGCATGGGAACCAATATTACTATGGACAACCCTCCCAATCTTGGCAACAAGGATGGAGAGGGAAAAACCATTCACATCATTCATATCCTGCTCCTATGCATTAATCATACCCACCTACATATGCACCTTACCCAATGCCACAATCGTCATTTCCCAAGCTGAGTCAACCTATGCCACCATTACCTTTGTCTCCACTGTTTTAACCTCCTCAATTACCTGCCCAACCCATACCAAACACCAATAATAAATTGGTACAATTGATCAATTCCATGAACCCGCTTCCTCCATCCAGTTATTAGATCATGCTATTTGGATTCAATGATCTCCAATTGAGATTCGGGAAGGTAGTAACCTCAGAAAAATAGAAGCAACCCATGGTGATTATTGAAGAGAAAGGTGACGAAGAAACTCCTAACCATTCTGTGAGATATTTCACCATTCAGGCCATCCTCGTACCTTCAAATCCTTTTCCATCCTCTTCAAACTGGCCTCCCTATCCAGAGTGGCTAGTTGTGGAGAGGAATGACCCCATTCTTGATTCTAGTCTGGCTTCTAAGCTTAGGAATATTTTCATAAAGGTACCTTTGATCCAATCTATCAAAGATATTCCCATCTATACAAAAATAATTAGGGAAATCTATCTCAAGAAGCCAGGGAAGGAGAATTTGGAACCGCAAACTATTCAATTTTTTGGAAGAGAAGCAGAGTTAATGACAAGGTGTGTGGACATGGAAAAATACACTGACACTGGAATCCATGTTGTCTCTGTTCAGATAGGTGATGTCCTTGTCTCTAATGTACTTATAGACCTGGGGGAAACCATTAAAGTTATGACCAAGCAAACCATGGATCAACCTGGGTTGGTCCATATTCATCCTACTTCCACTGTGCTTGAATTGGAAGACAAATCTAAAATCAAGCCGGAAGGGGTGTTGGATGATGTGGTCATTTCATTAGATTCTTGGGAATATCCCACAGACTTCATTGTGCTTCAGCCAAATAATCCTGTGGGAGGACATCCCTTGAACTTGGGATGACCATGGCTTGCTACGGCTGATGCCTACATTGGATTTCATTTTGGTGACATGTATATTTCCCATGGAGATTCCAGGAAGAAGGTCACCTTATATCCACCTACTAGATCCATTTAGGAGCTCCAAGACACTTTGTGGCTATATTACAGCAGTGACGAGGAGACTCAGTTTGTCTCTATGCTACATCATTGTGATGAGTCATCTCAGTAAGGTGAGATACAAGACTTCCTAAACAATATAGATACCATGCCCAATTTTGAGTCATTAAGCCAAACCTTTAGTCTAGATTTTCAGGACAGTCATGATTCCCAACCTTCCTCACCACCGTCTCTAGCAGCACCTCTGTGTACTCTTGAACCCGATGCCACTCATGTTAAGATTAGTCTAGGAAAATCTTTGCATATCAATTCAAACTTCGTTTCATCCGAGAAAGAGCATCTTGTGAATTTGTTTGGAAACCTTCTTGATTCCTTTGCATGGGGTTATGAAGATATGAAAGGAATCCCTCCTGAAACCTATATTTAGGAGGGAGCCTAGCCTATCCGACAACCCCAAAGGCGTATGAACCCATATTTAAGAGATGTTGTAAAGGAAGAATTAAAAAAACTCTTAGATATTGATTTTATCTATCCTCTTTCTGACATACAGTGGGTCTCTCCATAGGTATTAACCCCGAATAAATATGGGCAATGGTGCATTTTCATTGACTATAGAGAATTGAAAAAATCCACTCTTAAGGATTAATTCCCCCTTCCTTTTATCTATCAGGTGCTTGATACCCTTGTTGGTAATAAGTACTTCTCATTTCTAGATGGATTTAGTGGTTACAACCAAATACAGATCACACTTGAGGATCAAGACAAAGCCATCTTTACATGCCCATGGGGTACATTTTCTTACCGAGCCCTCCCCTTTGGGCTATGTAATGCCCCAACTACCTTTCAAAGGGAAGTCTTGACCATTTTTTCTAACCTTGAATGTGTGGAAATATATATGGATGACTTTTTTGTGTTTGGTGATTCATTTTAGAAGGCCCTCAAAAATATAGAAAAAGTGATTCTTCGTTGCCAAGAATCTCATCTTGCCTTGAGTGAAAAAAATTGAAGATTAATGTGCAAGGTAGGAGTAGTTCATGGCCATCTTATTTCTCACAAAGGTAACCAAGTTGACCCTACAAAGATAGAGATTATTTTGAGTCTTCCCGCACCCAAAACTCAAAGGGAAGTGAGAGGTTTCCTATTACATGTGGGATACTATAGGAGATTCACTGAGAACTTCTCTAGGATAGATACCCCCCTTTTTCAACTTTTAACTAAGGATAGTGAGTTTTCTTGGTCCACAAATTTCCAACAGTCTTTTGATATATTAAAGGAAAAACTTGTACAAGCACCAGTTTTGAGAGGAACAAGCTAGTCCCTGCCATTTCACATTTCCTCTGATGCCTCAGATACTGCCATTCATGCAACTTTAGGACAGGAAGAAGACAAACAATCCTATTCTATCTACTTCATCAATAAAAACTTGTCACCCACTGAACTAAACTACACAGTCACTGAGAAAGAGTTTGTATTTGTAATTTTTGCTATTAATAAATTTAGACACTAAATTACAAGGTATGAAGTCTTTGTGCATACTGATCATTCCACTACAAAATATTTGATGAATAAACTATTAACTAACAGTAGAGTGACTAGGTGGTTACTATTTTTGAAAAATTTAATATTATTGTTGTTAATAGACCAGGAAAATGTAATGTTGTATCATATTATCTTTCAATATTAAATCATCCTGGTGAAGTAATTCCTATTGATGATAATTTTCCTGATGAACATCTTTTTTCTATTTCAACAGAATCCCCATGGTTCACTGACATAGCTAACTATTTAGTCACTGGAAAAAAACCACCTCACTTATCTGCTCGTGAAAGCGAAATATTATACAGAAACGTGCTGCATATTCTTCGGTTCAAGGAGACCTATTTTACACTGGGCCAAGCCTCATTATCCGTAGGTTTGTAAGAGAGGAATAAGTGTTTGAAATTTTAAAATATGCTCATGACAAACCTTTCGGAGGCAACTTCATTGATAAGCGAACTGCATACAAAATTTTACGAGCTGGCTATTTTTGGCCCTCCTTATTTAAGGATGCCAAACAATATGTCAAGAAATGTGATAGCTGTCAGCGAATGGGCCAACCCAATCAACCCAATTAAATGCCTTTATTTCCTCAAGTTATGACTGATCCCTTTGAAAAATGGGCTATTGATTTTGTTGGACCAATAAACCTAACATCATTAAATAAAAATCATATCTTGGTTTGCACAAAATTCTTTAGAAAATTGGTGGAAGCTAAAGTTGTTTCTTTTGTTATTGAAAAATTTGTTGTTGATTTTATTTTTACTGAGATATTTACTAGATTTGGTGAGCCTAGAGATATTGTTTCTGAAAATAGACCATAGTTTATTTCTAATCTGATACAGGGTGTGATGGAGTAGTACAAAATTCGACAAAACAAATATACACCATATCACCCACAAGAAAATGTTTAAGTGGAGTCCACAGACAAGGTAATTGAGTTGATCCTTATGAAGGCAGTGAACATGCATCGAAAGGATTGGGCTAGTAGATTACCAGAAGCCTTGTGGGCATATCGAAAAACTTGGATAAACAACATGGGACACACACCATATGAGCTGGTATATGGGAGAAAAGTCTTTTTTTCCAATATAATTTCATATTAAGACCTTCAGGACTATAGTTAAGCTAGGACTAGACCTCTTAGAAGCACAAAAAAAACGTCTCCTAGGAGTTAGATGAATTTTGAAGGGATGTTGTTCAACAGAATACATTGGTTCAATAACAACGCAAGAAATGGCATGACAATTCTTTTTGTGAAACCAGCTCCAAAAATAGAAGAAAAGAGATATCAACGCCTTAGAAATAAGCCACTTCGAGGGGGAAACCTAAAATACATTACATGAATGAATAATTCTTGGATGATACAAATGACCAAAACCTCCTTCTATATATAGGAGTCCATGGGCCCATAATATAATCCTAGCCGACCTAACAATAACAATGTAAGGGAACAATAATAACAATATTGGGGTTACAAGGCTACAATAATAACAATAAGGGGGCTACACTAATAACAATAAGGGAATAAACTAGTAATATAGGGACCTAACATACCCCTCTCCTTCAAAAAAGTGTTGTCCTCAACGCTTGAGTAGCTCTAGGTGCTTCTCTATAAAATTCTCATCCTCCCATTTAGAATCTTCAGTGGGTAAGTTCTTCCACTTTATGAGATACTCTAAAATTGATCGATTTTGTAGCTGTCAAGTTCTTATTTCCATGATCACTTCAGGTTCCAATATGATTTTTCCTTCCTCATCAATTTCCGGCAATATTGTTTGAACTGGAAGATTTTCACCTATAACCTTCTTTAAGCATGAAACATGGAAAACTGGATGCACTCGCGAAGAAGCAGGAAGCTCCAATTTGTATGCCATAGTACCAATCTTTTGCAACACCTTGTAAGGACCGTAGTACTTTGGCGATAATTTATTATCCTTCTTAGCTTGCATGAGGGACATTTGTTTATATGGTTGTAGCCATAAAAATACCTAGTCTCCTACATCAAAACTTCTCTCACTGCAATGTTGATCTGCCTGTTGTTTCATTCGATTTTGTGCCAAATTTTGGTTATCCTTTAAGAGTTGGAGAACTTCTTGTTAATGCTCGATGTGATCTTCCACTGCTTGAACCTTAGAATTTTCTTTTAAGGATGATGTGATGGAAGGTGGATGATATCCATAACGTGCCATAAATGGGGTCATTTTTGCTATAGTATGGAAGGAATTGTTATACCACCATTCAGCGAGAGGTAAACACTTGACCCATTGTGTTTGTTTATCAGATACAAAACAACAAATATATCCTTCCAAACATTTATTCACTATCTCAGTTTGACCATCGAATTGAGGATGATAAGATGATCTATGATCTAATTGAGTACCCAAACAAGAAAATAACTCTGTCCAAAAATTTCCAGTAAAAATGGTATCTTTGTTGCTCACAATTACCTTTGGGTTTCCATGTAGCTTTTGAATTGTGTCCATAAATGTAGTAGCAACTGTACTTTCTTTAAATGGATGAGATAATGCACAAAAGTGTGCATACTTGGTAAGTCTATCAACTACCACCATGAAGACACTCTTTCCTTTGGACTTAGGTAAACTTGTGATAAAATCCATTGAAATATCCTCCCAACATTGACTTGGAATGGATAAAAGTTGTAGAAGACCCAACGTCTTAATTGTCTCAACTTTATTTTGTTGGCAAACCGAACATTCCGCCACAAACTTTTGAATATAAGATTTAAGGCCATCCCAAAAAAATTCTTTCTTCACCCTGTGGTAAGTTTTTAAAAATCCTGAGTGTCCTCCTAAAGGAGAATTTTGCAATTCCAAAATAATCTTTTGTTTTAGTTGGGAATTCATACAAAGATATAAGCGATCTTTGTACCATAAGGAATCATTTTTCCAACAAAATGTACCAGATGTACTAGGATCTTGTTGCAAATTTTGAATGAGTGTCCACACTTCTTCGTCCTTCTTCCATTCATCCCTTGCTTCGATTATCCGATCTGGTGGGATAATAGAAATGGCACAAAGCAATGCTTCTACCTCTTCATTATTTCTAGAGAGTGCATCTGCAACAACATTTAGCTTCCCTTTTTTGTAGATTATTTCAAAGTCATAACCCAACATCTTTGTGACCCATTTTTGTTGCTCTTCTGAAGATAGTCTTTGTTCCAAAAACTGTTTAAGACTATCATGATCATTTTTTTACCTTGAAGTGTATTCACATTAGGTAAGGTCGCCATTTCTTTAGTGCATGTAGTATTGCTAACATTTCCTTCTTGTAAATATATTTCTATAAATACTTTCCTTTGATTGGAAAACTTTCAAAAGAAATGGGTCTTCCTTCTTGCATTAAAACAACACCAATTCCATTTCCTACGGCATCACATTACATAATAAAGGTTTTTGTGAAGTCTGGCATAGCTAAGACCAGTGCTAGGCACATTGCCTCATTAAGATGTTCAAATGCCTTAGTTGCTTCAGGAGTCCATGAAAATGCATCTTTCTTCAATAATGTTGTTAGTGGTGCTACTATTCTCCCATAATTCTTAACAAACTTCTGATAATACCCTGTTAATCCGAGAAATCCTCACAACTTCTTTATGGTTGTGGGGAATTTCCATTTTGTAATGGCTTTAATTTTGTTAGGGTCTACCTTAACACCCTCGTGAGATAAAATATGACCCAGATATTCCACCTCTTGTACTCAAAAGAAACATTTAGATGTTTTTGCATATAATTGTTTCTCCTGCAATAGTTTGAGCACCCTGTCAACATGTTGAACATGATCCTTCCAAGACCTGTTTTTGATTAGTATATCATCAAAAAATACTAGCACAAATTTTCTAAGGAAGGGTTTGAAAATGGAATTCATCAACCCTTGAAATGTAGAAGGTGCATTGGTAAGGCAAAAAGGCATGACCAAAAATTCATAATAACCCTCATGAGTTTGAAATGTTATTTTCGGAATATCTTCAGTCTTTATTCTAATTTGATGATATCCTGAACGAAGATCCAAATTGGTAAAATAAATTTCTCCATGTAATTCATCCAATAATTCATCAATCACAAGAATGGGAAATTTATCTTTAATGGTGAGCTTATTGAGCTCCCTATAATCCGAACACATGTGCCATGATCCATCCTTATTGTGCACCAATACTACTGGAGCAGAGAAAGAACTTTGACTAGGTTGAATTATACCATCCTCTAACATTTCTACAATCATACGTTCAATTTCACTCTTTTGGACATAAGGATAGCTATAAGGCCTGATGTTTGGAGGAACACTTCCTAGAATCAAATGAATAACATGATCATGATCACGAATAGGTGGGAGTCCTTTGGGAGTTTCAAACACCTTGGAGTGATTGTCCAATAATTTTTGGAGATCTGCAGAAATAGATGATTTTCATGTTGGAACTTCTAGTGAGCATAATTGTGCAATTACGCTTCGTTGTTCTTTCTTCAGAAGCTTTGTCATGACATTAGAGCTTATTATTTTTTCCAGCTTCCTTGTGATACCTTGTAATTCAACTTCCTTTCCTTTTGAAAAAAATTTCAAGAAAATTTCTGGAAAATTAAAAGCTACCATCCCCAAAGATTGTAACCATTTTACTCCTAGTACAACATCAGCACCTCCCATAGGAGTGGAAAGAATTGGAATATTCAATACATATTCCCCCATGGTTAGCTTGATATTATAGAATTTTCTAGAGAAATTTATAGTTCCTCCATTTGAAGCCATCACTTGACATTCTGGTGCTGGGTATAGGAAACAATTCAATTCCTTGGCTAGCTTGCAAGGAATAAAATTATGGGTACTACCTGAATCAATCAACACTACTACCTTTTTCTTCTTGATATGTCCTTCTATCTTAAGAGTTTGAGGAGTAATAATTCCTGCCAATGCATTACACGATATGGTCGGACTCATTTCTTCCTCTTCTAGGGTTGGTTCTTGGTGTATATATTCTTCTTTTCAATATTCTTGTTCATTTTCTTCTTCCTCTTCACAATCTATGTAAAATAATTTCTTCTGAGCACACTTATGACCTTTAGTGTATTTTCTATCACAACTGTAGAAAAGCCCTTTTGCTCTTTTTTCTTCCAATTTTTGTGGTGTCAACCTTGTAGGTTGTGGAAGTCTAGCAATAGCAACACTTCCATCTTTATATATGTGAGTGGTAGGCTTCCTTGTTGCCATAATTTTACATTCAATTTTTCTTGCCAACCTGAATGCCTTTTCCAATGAATCAGGTTCCCAAATGTGAACTTCATGTTCGATGTTATCCTTTAAAGTCCCTATGGAGACATCAATCCCGTGTTCCACTGGAATATCAGTTATCCTTATATTCAATTTTTGGAAGTCCTCAATGTGCTCTACCACTAAACCCTTTTGTTTGAGATTTATCATTTGGCTAAAGAAGGTGTTGCTTTTTGTATCCTCATAATGTGCTATCATTTCCTCTGTAAAAATTGACCAGGTGACAATTTATTTATTAGATAAGATCCATCAATACCATACAAATGTATTTTGTTCTAAATTTAAGGTTGCAATGCATACCTTTTGTGTGTTTTGCACATTATTGAGATCAAAATATTGCTCCATCTGTAGTATCCATGTTACGGGATCCTTGCCATCAAACTTCCTGACATCCATCTTTGGAATATGGTGGTTCTTCCATACAACATTAAAGTTTATGAAATCATGATTAACATTTATTTTTTTCTCATCATGAGCTTCCTCTACTATATTTTCACCATTAGGAAACATTTCTTGTATCAACTTTCCCAAATCATTCTTCATGTTTTCGATGTTGTCTTTCATATTTTCATCAATCTTAGCTTCCATGCCATCCATCTTAGCTTCTACTCCCACTTCCATGGCATCTATATTAGCTTCCAAACCATTCATCTTAGCTTCCACGCCTTTATTCAAACCATCCATCTTAGTTTCCACGGCTTTCGTCAGAACTTCCATTTCATTTTTAGTTGCTCTTTGCGATATTGAAATTTGGTGCACTTGCTCTTGTAATTTTGATATCCCATGTTGTGTTTCTTCATCTTTATGAGTCATAATAGAGCCTTCTAAAGGCTTAATGGGTGTTGAATTACTTTTTAGGGGGCATTTTAGAACCCAATAATAATATCTATTCTTCAATATGCCCTTGGAATAAATTCAAACTAAGAGACTTATGTAATTCGAAAAAAATACACACCTTTTTCTTCTTTTTGAGGAGCTCGATATTGAAACTGAATTATATCTACGATTTCGGATCTTCAATATCTGAAATTTAGCCCTACAGTAGCCCTCTAAATCTTCTTTTAAATGCCATAGGTCTGACCTGATTTGGATTATTCAAGAAACAATTATGCCAAAGCGCCCACGAAGACCTAATTATGGACTGGTTCAGTAGAGTGAACTTGTACAAATTGCCACGTGTTACTGTTTTCTCCTTTGGCTCTAAAATTTTTATGCCAAAAACTACAGTTCGTGTACTTGCAGTCAATTTTTACCGAATCCGAATCCGACGCTCAGAGAGAGAGTTATAACGTTTTTCTCATGATGACCTCTTTGAGATGAAATTCAGGAGCCTGCAAAATCGCTAACTTTCATAGCCCATATCTCTGAAACTATTGCAAACAAAGGTCTGAAATTTTGCGACGATGTTCCTCAGGATTTCAACTTCGCTTTGTGAAAAGTTTAGCTTCTGAATCCTCTTTGAAAAAACTTTATAGCGAAAATTCTATGATTACCTGTTTGGATTAAATTCAGGAGCCTGCAAAATGACCTAACTTCCACAGATCATATCTCCGAAAATCTTGCGAACCAAGCTCTGAAATTTTGCGAAAATTTTCTTCAGAATTTTGGCTTCGTTCTCTAAAAATTTTAGCTTCTTAGCCTTCGTAGAAAATTTTTTATAGTGAAAATGCCACAATGACCTGTTAGGAGCAGAGAAACCCTATAATCCAAACCTATCATACCAAATGTTGTGAAACCAGCTCCAAAAATAGAATAAAAGAGAGATCAATGCCTTAGAAATGAGCCACTTCCAGTGGGAAACCTCCAATAAATTACATGAATGAACAATTCTTGGATGATACAAATGACCAAAAACTCCTTCTATATATAGGAGTCCATGGGCCCATAATATAATCCTAGATGACCTAACAATAACAATGTAAGGGCACAATAATAACAATATTTGGGTTACAGGGGTACAATTAGAAAAATAAGGGGACTACACTAATAACAATAAGGGACTAAACTAGTAATATAGGGACCTAACAATTCTATCTAGAAAAATTAGTTCTAACCAGGTGATTGGGTACTCCTTTATGATTCCAAATTTAAATATTTTAAGGGGAAATTCCATACACGTTGGATGGTACCTTATGAGGTGGTCAAATTGTTTGAAAATGGAGCGGTAGAAATCAAAACTATTGATGGAGAAAATTGAGAATTCCTGGGGAATGGGAATAGATTGAAGGTATATTTCCAGCCCCTCACTAAGGAAAGTTTTATGCAGCAAGTCCAACAACAATCCAAAAAGGAGATGGTAGGTGGTGTTATCACTCTCCCTAACTTCCTAGGGTGAAAATAGGATTGAAGAAAGGTAACCACAAACCAACTTTTAGTTAAGTGGATAGCCCTACCTAATGAGAGAGGGCTCTCTCTATGTCA
Organism: Pinus albicaulis; assembly: GCA_034641835.2. Taxonomy (NCBI): domain Eukaryota; kingdom Viridiplantae; phylum Streptophyta; class Pinopsida; order Pinales; family Pinaceae; genus Pinus; species Pinus albicaulis. The sequence continues at coordinate 531,499,096 of CM076577.1, forward strand.
CTTTCTATATTCAATATAAGGCTGAGTACCAAATTTTAGGCTAGATATAAATTTAATATGTTTGGAATTTGTTTTATAATTTTTTTTCCGAATAAAAATAATGGTCAGTGAACTAAAGATGATTTCAAAGAAAAAATTGCAGAGAATAGAGTGAGGCAAGGTAGGTAAACTATTTGAGCATATTTAAGCTGTCATTTGTGTATAGTGGAAGAAAAATACAAGGGTCTGAATGAGCATTTTAATGAATTCATTCATCAGAAGAAAAGACATATTTGTAGAAATATTAATAAACAGAACATATAAGTGATCTTTGTTTATAAACTGATAAGATTTTTACACAGAAACTGAAATGGAAATGAAATAGCAGAGAGAAATCATAGTGCTCAAAAGAAATACCACATGAATCTCACAATATTGCCGCAACTTCTTTGATTTAATTAAAATAGCTCCAAAGTAATACACAGATTTTTTAAAAACTCAATTATCCAAGAACAATATTTCATACAGCGAAGTCTTTATAGAAAAAACAACATATTACATTAAAGGCTACCATAAAAAATTGCACTTTATTTTCCAAACTAAACTCTAATCGAAACATGGAAATAAATTCGATTTTCTGTGCTGGCACTTCTTTAACTAAAATCTGTTGCTAAAGGGAGAGAAATGTGGACTGCGTTGGCTATTTAGGTGACTGATGATCTAGCATAGGTTCACTTTTCTTATTTTACAACTTACTCTTGATATTCAAATAGTTTTTCCCAGCATTCTTCATCAGTGATGGCCAATTTTATTACCTTACGATAAAATTCATCCACCTCAGTGTACTTGGAAAAAGTGGGCCTCACCACAAAAACATGTTTTATCTAATATTGAATAAAAATATCATTGCTTAGTGTTCCTAGCAGCGCCCTTCCTACCATTGTGCCTTTGATGTTTGAAAATCTGGCAGTATATCTGGAAATTTCTTTGAGTCTTCTCCAATAACCTTCCTTATTCATCAATTGGTCATTGATTACAAACAGAGAAGGAAATCCTTTACATGTCAGAGGCTATATTCTGCTAAAAAATCTTTGTACTGCAATTTCCAAACTGTGACATTTTTCCTCAAGCTGAAGAATTAAATTCTTCTTTGTGAGAATCTGCTTAACTTACAAGATTGTATTTATCCTTTCATCTATGTTCAAATCATCTCGCTCATACCTGTTCTTTAAATTCAAAAACTTGATAATGTTGTTTGTTGTAGTAGGCTTGTCTCCTAGCTGTTCTTTAATTGTTGTAATGGAAAAATTTGCTTTCTGTATCAACTTTGTTTGTTCAAATATAATTTTTATGCTTTGCCAAATCTCGTTAAGAGATTCCATGATGTCTGCCCATATTATTTCTTTCACTTAGCCCAAATTTTTTCCAATAGCAGATTCTTTTTTCTCTTTCTTCAACCTCTCAATCATCTTTTTAGCTCTCTGTGCTTTAGATATACGTGCAATTTCATCTCTAGATTTTTGAGCTTGTAGAAATATTATTTGATCTTGTATTTTCTTTATTTCTTCTCCCTAAATTGAAATATTCTGAAATTCTTTAGTGAGTTGCTCAACTCCATCTGCAGTAATTGTTGTATAAGCGTTTTCACTAGCTCTGATTCCATATTATTTATTTGAGCATTCTGTTCCATAATAAACTTCATCATCTCTGTTTTCTGAGTTTTAGTCTCTTCAATGTCCTTTTCCGGAGGATCTTCAATAGCTGGAATTTTCAATTGCTTTCTTAATGCTGCTATATTATCATTTTTCTTCTTGATTATTTCTTCTGATGCACTGACATTGGAAGGATCATATAAAATTTGATCACCAATTCTTCCATCATTTTAATTCTCATGTCTTTGGAAAATGAAGAAACTTTATCCATTTTCAGCTGTGATTGAAAATTATCTAAAGAAAACTACAACTTTGACAAAATCATAGTAGTAATAGTGAGAGTGGATGAAATCATCTCACTATTTTGTTTATGTAATTCCATTTGATCTATTGGATGTATGTACTCAGCATCAAATTCAAATGCATTATTCTTGTAATCTGCTTCTGACTTTGGTTGTGAAGTTTGTGCTTGAAGAAAAGAAAATTGCATTTTTCCTCTCCCTCTATCAAAAGATGAGAGCAATTTGCTCCAAGAGCTGGCAGTTTGTTTCCAAAACCGGTTGTATGTATCGATCTTCAACATTTCATTGTTTAACTTTATCTCCGTGAAGGTATCAAAAATTGTCTTCTCTTCTTCCTTTGTAGCAACTCTGCTGGGTTGAACAACCTGGTGCTGACCTAGAGAAACTGTTGAAGTAGTAGGAATAGAATTAATTTGACCACCTTCCTATGTGGAAGAGGTGTATTTTTGGTAACAATAGCTAATCCCTTTGCTTGAGCTCCTTTTGATGTACCCATGTGATCCAAAATAGAAAATACGAACCAAATATCAAAATAGAAAAACAGAAAATACGAACCAAATACCAAAATAGCATGAATACGATATCATGAGAGAATGTGTGCAAATGAACTTGGGGTCGCTTCTATTTATAAATCTATGAGGGACCACTTGGGGTTGTTATCACTCTGTAATTTTTTAGGTTGCAGAAAAAATCACAAAGGTAACCACATAACCACTTTGGAAGTTGGGATCTAGCCCTATGAGCTTCAGAGAGGGATCTCTCTATCGGATTTAAATTTTTTTGAATTAAGATATTAAGCTACCTATAAAATTCATAGTTTTTTTGTTTTGATATTATCTGGTTGATTAACGATTGAAGTCACCATTGGGAAATGGAATCAATTACTTAAATGTGGATTTTTTTCAGTTTTTCAAAGTTAACTTTCGCAGGGCAAGGTAGCCAAATCGATTTGATTATGTAAGATAAATGAAATGGAAAGGAAGAAAGTTTGTAGTTTTCATTAAGTATAGATAAATTAATAATTCATTACTTAACTTCAGTTGAAACCATTTAAATAATTCAAAATACATAAATAAATTGTATTCAAACAAATTCTAAGTCTTCACTTTATTTTAAATAAAACATAATGGAAAACATTGATGAATTAATTCAGAAACACATAAACACAAGAGAGAATCACTTCACCAACAATTTTACATGAGAAGAGCTTTCTTTATTACTGAAAATTCCACTGGAATAGCTTACAATAGTCTTCCTTGATGCAAAAACCAACCCCTACTACTCTGAACTAAGAATTATTTATATGATTTGTACAAAATAACTTGATATAAAATATTAGGATAAATTTATAGAAATATATAACAACTAATTACACTAATTAACACAAAAATATAGGAAGTTTGAAACTGTTATGACTGATGGCACTGAATTCGAGGAAAACTATTGATGACTTGGCCCCAAAATGTGTTTCCTTGTTGTCTGTTGGAGATGAATTATTTTTACTCAATGGTGTCACATAATTGATCCCATCTTTCATCACTGTGTGTAGAAATATTGATTAACTTTCTATAAAATTCATCTACTATATCATATTTTTCAAAAGTTGGCTTGTTGATGAAAATGTGTTTGATTTCATGTTTGATAGTTAAATCAAACCCCAAAGATTATAAGAAATATTTCCCTGTGATATTCCCTTTGATGCCTTCAAATTTGGATTTTTCTATTACAATAGTGTAGATATTCTAATAGTAATATTCCAAGCTTATTAATATGTCATTCGGTGCTACTAACCCTGGAAATCCTCTTTGGTTCAAAAAATTACACTTGATATGAAATATCTCGACAACAGTTTCCCGAGTTTGACATTTAGTTCCAATTGGGTCATCAAAATTATTTTTTGCAGCACCTTCTTAATCTCTAGGATAGTCTTTGTCCTTTCTACAATCTGGATCTATTCTAATTCTGATCTGGTCTTTGAATTAAACACTTTAATCATGGATGAGGCCTTCCCTGGTTTTTGTCCCAGTGTTGTTCTGACTTGTTCTGTTGTTGTCTTGCACCTGTCAATTAGTTATTCTTTCTCAAAAATTATATGAATGGATGGCCAAATCTCAGTTATGGCTTGATTGATTTCCAACCAAACATTATCCCTAGCTTGGCCCAAAGTCTGAGCCATCAGTGAATCATTTTCTAGTTGTTCAATATTCCTGGCAAGCTAGTAAGATTTATGCATCTCTGCTACATAGAGGGTGTCATTTTTATCTTTTTTGCTTCCAAATTATTTAGTTTATCCTGTAGTTTTCATTCTCTTGCCTCTAAAGAGACATGTCTTGTATAAATTTTCTCAAATCACTTGATGCTATTTTCAAATCCCTGATTGTCCCTACAACTTCAATTGGTATGGTCTTTACTAGAGCTACGGCTGATTGTGCGGCCTGTTCTTTTTCCGTTAGTAATTTTTCTATTCAATCCTCCATCTCCTTAATCTATAAATTTTTCTCAATAATCAGTTTGAGCATGTCTTCTTTGTGTTGCTCATTTTCTTTTGTCTCTTTTTCTTGTGGATCCTTTGTATACGGTAACTTAATTTGTTTCCTAAGTGCTTATATTTCTGCATTCCTTCTCTTTATAATTTCTTCCACTGCTTTGACATCAATAGGATCATATCCCGATTTGATCACCAAGTCCTCCAATGATTTAATTTTATTATCTTTTTCAAATGAGGAGTTTTTCTCTAGCTTTAACTGATTCTGGACATTGTTGAGTGATTTCCTTAGTTTTTAAGTTGTCATAGTAATGTTGATCATGGTGGATAAAATAATTTCTCCAGACTATCTATGCATATCCATTTTATCTATAGGATGTATTTTCTTAGAATCAAATGAAAATATAGTCTTCTTATAGTCTGAAGGGTTTTTGGAAATGGTACTTGAGCCTGTAAGAATTCCATCTCTAGTCTCCCTTCCTCACTGTCAAATGTTGTTAATAATATATGTTGGGAAGTAGAGGTATGCTTCCAAAATTGTGCATATGTGTGAACCTTGAGTGCTTCAATTTTCTATTTAATTTCCAAAAACTTATTGAAGATGTTGGGCTCATCTTGATTGTCACCCAATTCTATTTACTGCACTATTTCTGGAGGATCCTGCGAGGTTGAGGAGAATGGAGTGTTAGGGGAAATGTCATCTGACCCTGTCAAAAATTGTGAACCAATCATGACAATGGTGTCATGTCCTTCTTCGTTCTGAATGATGTCTTATTTAGGGTATTTCTTCTACCTTTTTTGATAGATAATGAATTCTTTGGCACAAATTTATGTAACTGTTGAAGATATTTCTTCCCTTTTCCTTTTTCTTTTTTTATCTTGAGGCACTGGAGTTAAGGAGGTGGTTGTTGATAGAATTCGATCCTCTGCTTTTTGTATTTTATTATCCTCCCATTGGTCTTGATTCATAAATTTCTCAATCTCTGGTCTAGGAGTATGATTGTAAGATGTGGTTTTGTGCTCTACCCTTAAATTAGAGACTATGATGAATGGGTCATATGACCAGGTGAAACTTGGTTGGAAATCCATTTGCTTCAGGACTAAATCTGCCCACTCCCTACTGCTCTGGTATTGCGAATGAAATATCCCACATGTGTCTTAATTTTAAATTGTGACTTCCTTTTACTTGAAACAAAGTGGATTTCATCCATATTAATTATCTTCTTTATATATTCCAGAGAAAAAATACTCATTGGAACATATTTGGGTAGCTTGTAAGGAGCCATTTCACACCCATACACTCTTATTTTTGTATAATTCTGGTATAGGTACTGGTTTCCAATCTTGGTATGCTCACTTAAGTGTAAAATTATTTTGATCTCTGAGCTAATTCTTGGCTCACTTTGACTGTTGAGAAGACCTATAGATGTATGAATAAAATTGTCTATGAATTCTGAAAAATTAAACTCTGTTGAATTTCTTCTTACTAATGAAGTCCATTGTATCACCGATTGGTTGATTCCTTGATCATTGTGTTTGTGCAGTGTTATTGGAAACTTGTCACCCTGCTAAAAAGGAAACATGTCAATTAATACAGATGCATATTTAAACATGCCTTTTGTAGCAATATTCATCATTTATTCATGCATATTATTAGCCATAATGGGACTCAAATTAAACATGAATGTTGGTTTATGCTATTTGGAAAAAATGGATAGAAATCTTGGAATAGGCTCATCCACCCACTGGTCTAACTTGTATCCTAAAAGGAAAGAAACTAAAGCAATAATATATTTTTCTTTCTCTAGGAACATGGAAGCTAGATAGGGGGGTTTTTTCCTGGGGAGATGAGTATATTCTGGGAGGAAAATCTCGAAAATTTTGGCTCTCTTAGGGAAGGTGAGCTTATGGTACAAATCCATAAGGGCAGCTGTAGAAAAATGTCTTAAAGACTCATGTTCAGGAATGAGTAACATTTTATTGATGGTTTCAGGTGAAATTGTGACTGGAATGTCTCCATTCTGGGCCACAATGGTTCTCTCAATAGGATTATATCTAGCTTGACGTTGCATAATGAAATTAAGGAAATGGTGTGTTTGTGGAAATATAAACATGGGTAACAAGGGTTACCAAAGGTTAACATCATCCTCCTAGTCTAGATAGGTTTGTTTTAACAATTGGTTTAATTCGAAAAAGTAGAATTTAGACTCAGTATCGGTGATCTTGTAATATTGGTCTAATAGGGGCATATGGTCGAGGTCTGGGGTGGCAGAAGTCTTAGCGTTACCATTGGTGTATTTTTTTCCATTGGTAGAATTATGCTTTCCCTTTGGTGCCATGTTTCAAGAGTTTAGGGAAGGCAGGAGATGAAGGAGCTTCGGTGTGGATGGTACCTGGAGGGATAATGGATCTCTGTCAACAGTAGCGAGCTTTGAATTTGCTGGAGATGACAGGCACTAGCAGTATTATGGGATTGAAAGAGCTAAGATCAATACTTGTAAAAAAAACAGTAATAGTGTAGTTAGGAGAGTCAAGCGGGGTAATACCGGGTTATTTTATAATAATGGATTGATTACCATTATGGTTAGACCCATTACAGAACAATATTTAGAGCAATTAATGACAAAATGGTTAATCGACAATGGAAATATTGCAATGGGTTAATGTGTAATGGGTGGATTAACAACGTCAATGGTTAATGATAAAATGGAAGAAAGACAAGTTGCATAGCATTGTTGGCGGTGGATAAAATGTGGGAGATGATGTGGGGGTTGACGTGGTGTACCATTGGTGGGAGCGGAGGAGAGAGAGGCAGTTTTCGGGGGGTGGGCGATGGTATTTGGTTTTGAGTGGGGGGTGTGAAGTCATGAGAGACTACCACATAACTTGGGGCCCAGGAAAAGAAATACCACTTTTAGAACCCCCCCCCCCCCCCCCACCCCAAGAGATGGGAAAGGGGGGTGCGATTTCGATCCCCTGCCATTGATCTGGGCATGGAATATCATGGCCATTGAAACATGTGCTTTCCATATCACAAACCGAAAAATCATTTTGTCATCTTCCAACTTTATTTTAAAACCAAATTTTAATGCTAAATATTTTATTACAAATTTTTAATCATGTTTAATGACACAATTAATTATTATAAGCATGATCAATCTATCTTAGAGCATGTCTAATTAACCCTAAGGGAACATTTTGTCTTGCAAGCCCATTTTATTGTTAAAAGAGACACCTTGCTAGTTTCTACTCTAACCTTCTATTTTAATAGATTAATCAAGCTTAGACACTTTGATCAATCCTTTCATTTACCTATCTCATTCTTAACCAAGATTAAATTATTTGGTTAAGTTATTCACTAACCTAAGAGACATAAATTCAGATTTTCTTGATCATTATTAAATTGTATGATTCAAACAAGGATCTTTGATTGTGGCATTTAAACAAGATGCACATAAAAACCCTAATTTATTCTTCAATGAAATTTTTCTTTCTTTCTAGTGGCATTTGGACTTGCTCATCTTTATGGTTATTTTTCTTTTCATGGGGTTATTTTCATTTGTTTTTTTTCATTTTTTCGTTTATATACCCTATTTTCATTTTTTTATTTTTAGGAAATCATTTGTAGAATGCAATATTATTTACAACTTGAAATAAAATGAAAGAAAGTGATCAATCACCATTTTATCATATGAACCATATGACCCTAATAGGGTCTTTGACTAAATCCACATGCGGTTAGGCCGACCCATAAAATAATAAAATAATTCATAACTTAACTTCTGCTTAACCGATTGGGGCGATCTATGGGTCGATTTTGGTCCTCTCGAAAAGATGAATCTAATTAATTATAATCTCAATAATCTAATTTCTCCAATGTGAAATTTTATTCTAGTCGCTAAAAATTAATATTCCAACCCTATCCATTGGTCTAGGCTCCAAACTAGTCTTTATGAGTCTCCAAAACAGTGCTTTAATTCCTTAATAATGAGTAACTTTTTTTCTTCAAGGCTTCCGAAACACTTCTGTAACAAGCCTTGACAATTTATTCTCCAAGGTATCTTCAACAAGTCTTCAACAATATACAAGTTCATCATTGACAACCTTTCCCACTTGCATAAAGTGTCTCCAGTATTCTTCATGATACCCATCGTCCTTCATGGCTATTCCATTAGGCCTTAAACAATGTCTAAGGATGCTCCAAAAATGGTTCCAAATATTTCTTCAAAGTTTGGTTCCAATATTCACAAGGTTTGCCCAAGGTTGCTTTTAGCTTTCACTTTTCCAAGTCTTCAAAGTCTATTCAATAGATCATCCAACAGATTCAAGCCCAAACACTTAGTGTTGTTTCTTCAATATAACTTTGAGGGTTCTTCAATTTTTCTTCAATGTTTTGTCCAAGATCACCCAAGTATTTCAAGAGTGATATAGTATATCTAAATGTCACCACAACTCATCAAGTAAATATCACTGTAAATCTGTAGTGGATAACTTCACAATTATTCAAGCTTCCAACCAATATCTCAGCATCCACAAAGCCAAATTGTTGTTTAAAATATTATGCCATAGCTAAGGACTAAATATTTTCCCATAGTACTAAATCTTCTTATCACAGGTCTAAGCTTTAAAAGTAAAGGGTTTATTTTTTATCCAGTTGGATATTGGTGGCCACTGGCCTATTCCACTTGGGGCCCCACCAGTATCTCTTTCATTTTTTTAGTTTCCTTAATTATAGCACATTTTACTATTTTTAGCATTTTTTCGGGTCCTGAACTTCCAGAGCCATTCTGAGGCCGTAAATGACGTTTTTTGGGCATTGCTTCTCTAGAGAAATGTCTTTGGACTTGATATTCATTGTCAATAGTTGTAGTCCTCGGAAAGATATTTCTAACGATGTATCATGTGTGTCAAATAGAGATAGTATGGCCATGTTACGACCCCTGGAAATTGATGTACCAATTTACCCCAACAGGGCCCATATTCTAGCATTTCATATCCTAGGGTTAGGTTTTTGGATGTTTATGGTTTTCCATTGTTTCTCAATAATATATAGGCCTTCGATCCTCATTGTAACACAAATTTGAGAGGCCTGTAGCCACCACATCTCTTCTCAGAGATAAGCTACCAACACCCTAGCTAGTTTATTCCCATTCTATCTGTAAGAAAATTTTAGTTCTTTGATATTAATGAAATGAAGTATTATTTCTGCTGAATTTTTATATTTATGGTTATATTTATATTCTGATGCATTCCTTCATAAATCTGGATCAGTGGTATCAGAGGGGTCTACTCTTTCTTGATCCTTCTTTGCATGTCCCCAATGAGGTCGGGGTATAAGGAGTTAGGGCTCGATTTCGTTGAACATTTCCAAGATCAGCCTCGCAAACCCCGACAGCCGCCCATGGGGGAAAAAAAAGATGAGGGAGTAGGAGATCCTATCAAAATATTTTTTAAGGAGGCCCTTGAAAAAAAAGGAATGCGATGATGGATAACTTTTCACAAATCCTTCAATGAATTCTCACTGGCGGCGCATCTGCATCCAACAACCACTATGGAGGCACAACTCCTTTTAAAGTACAAGTAAACTTTGACATTCCCATATTTGAGGCCCAAATAGATGCAGAATTTGTATATATATGGTTGAATCTATTAGAATGATATTTCTCAGTTCATGACTTTTCCGACCAAGAGAAGATTATTTTTTCACTTCTCAAAGCTACCCCCCATGTCAAGGACTGGTGGGAAACCTACTGTGAGAAAAAGGACGAGCGGTAACCCTCTTTTTTCTCGGTCATACCCACTTGGAACTATTTCTGAGATGCCATCAAGGAACAATATTATCCTATGGGGAGCTATGAAGACAAGTACATACAATAGACTACGTTGCGGCAGCAAAGGGATCAAGATGTACATGAGCTGACGAATCTGTTCCATACCCTATGCAAAAATTTGGGTATCAAAGATTCAGAGAAAAATTTGGTTTTGAAGTACCGTATTTTTATGCACATATACATTCAGGAGGAAATGGAGTTCCTCGACATCTCCTCGCTTGGTATGGCATACCGGTATGTTGCTAAAATTGGGCAGAAATTCAAACAGAATAAGAGTGAATTTGGATCTATGAATCAAAATCAAGGGAAAGGTTCCTCCAAACTGCAGAAAAAAGGACAAAAAAAAGGCATGGTAGCCCAATATAACCTACCAATGATGTAAGAAAATAAAAACACCATGAAGCCAAAGAAGGACACAGGAAAGTGGTGTGAGTTCCATAAGAGCTCCACTCACAACACAAGTGAGTGTCGGGCCAAGTAGTCACTGGTGGCTAAGATGAGGGCTTCTGAATTAGATGCATTCTTTGACTCTAAATCTAAACACAACAAGGGGAATGAAAAAGGGAAGAATATTATTGGTGTGGATCCCAACGCCACCGTGGCCACTACAAATATCCATAAGGAGGAACTGGAAGATCCATAAGAGGAGGAGCGTCTCTTCCACTCTCAGATGTGGGTAAAGAGTTCCCTACTACAGTTCATTATAGACAGTGGGAGCCAAAATAACCTCATTTCACCAAAGGTCATGAAGAATTTGGGCTTGACTACCATAGCACACCCACAACTGTACACCATCAGGTGGCTTCACCAAGGATGAGATCTCCACATCAGACAAGAGTGTCGCCTTCCCTACAACATCAAACCCTTCACAACTGAGGTATTATGTGAAATTGCTCCTCTTGATGGTTGTGATGTATTATTAGGCCAACCATACTTTTGGAAGTGACATACTATGTATGAGTCTTGGCCTCGCACTGTTATTGTTACTTTGGGAAATAATCTATACAAGATACCAGAGGTACCACCACCTGCAACTATATCTTTGGTTACTTCAAAAACATGTAGTAAGCTCATTTCCAAAATCGGGAATTTTTTTTTCCTGATGATCTACCCCTAGGGTAAGAAGAATATTGTGGCCACAACCTCCAGACATGGCTCCTCCGCACGACAACAACAAATGGACAAGGTCATGGAGGAGTACAGGGACATCTCACATCACCCACACTGGTGCCTCTACACTGTCAGGTCAAGCACCTCATTGATTTTACCTGAGGTGCACCACTGCCCAATAAACTGATCTATCAACGCTCTGTTCTGGAGAACGATGAAATCAAGAGGAAGATTCAGGTGTTGTTGTATAAAGGTCACATCCAACCGAGTTCAACTCCCTATGGGAGCCTGATCGTGTTAGTGCAGAAGAAGGATGGGACTTGGAGACTCTTTATTGACTGTCGAGCATTGAACAAGATCGTTGTATGGAATAGGTACATAATCCCATGGATTGATGACCTTATGGATCAAATCAAAGGGGAAAAATATTTCTGCAAGATTGACTTGAAGTTTGGGTATCACCACGTACCAGTCAAATCCTCTGATGTGTAGAAGATTGCCTTCAAAGCAAAGGGGGACCTTTTCAAATGGCTGGTCATGCCTCTAGGTTTGAAGAAGGCTCCTGCAAATTTCATGTGGTTGATGGAAGACATCTTGCGACCATTAAAAAACTCATTTTTAGTAGTATAGTTGGATGACATACTGATCTTCAACTAGACTTGGGAAGAGCACCTCCACCACATCCGACAGGTCCTCCAAACACTGGGAAACACAATTTGTGTGCCAATTTGGAGAAGTGCACTTTTAGCATGGCCCATGTTCAGTATCTGGGATAAATTATTGGTGAACTAGGGGTTCATGTGGATCCAACCAGGATCCAAGTAATTCAGGATTGGCCAGCCCGAACCACTCTAACAAAGCTTCACAACTTTCTCGGTCTTGATAATTTCTACCACAGGTTCGTGTTGGGATTCTATCATATCACTTGGCCCTTAAGTCAAGTCACCAAGGAAGGAGCAAAATATAAATTATTTTGGATGGAATCTCAATAGAAGGCATTTGTAGAATTGAAACATCGCCTCTACTATGCCCCAGTGCTCACATTACCAGACTTGAAACAACCATCTTAGATCAAGATAGATGCCTCTGACTATGCTATTGGGGAAATTATTACTCAATAGGGATACCCAGTGGCATATCATAATGAGACACTATCCGACATAGTCTGCAAGTATCCCACTTATGAAAAAGAAATGTATTCCATTGTGTAGGTGTGCCGCAATTGGAATAATTATTTTTTGGGGAAGGAAACGGTCATCCACATAAACCACTGACCCCTACAGTTCATATAGACACGATGGAAGTTGCAGAACGATCACCATCAGAAGTGGTCCACATATCTGCAACAATTTCATTTGAACATCAAGTATAAGAAGGGAAACAACAATAATGTTATAGACTTCCTTATTCGACCACCGATTGTGGCGCTAACCACTGTTCTCAACTCTTGTAGGAACGAGGTTTCTGATTGGGCGATTCTATACAAGATTGATTTGGAATTAGGCCACACATACAAGACACCCTTGGAGGGTATGCAAGTTACAAATTTTCAACTCCAGGATGCACTGCTATGTCACCTAGGACACCTTTGTGTTCCTTCAAGCAAGCGTGCCAAGATGATTTTGGAATCACATTACAGTCAAGTCGCTATGCATTTTGGGGTCGAGAAAACTGTGGTAGTACTGTAGAAGTATTTATATTGGCTGAGCCTTCGATAGGATGTTGGGAAGTACATCGGATCTTGCGATGCTTGCTCCATTGCCAAACTGACCATCAAGAAGAAATGCCTCTATACTCCGCTACCTATCCCTAGTCGACCTTGGGAATCCATCTCCATGGATTACATGTCAAGCCTTCCATCTACGAAGCATTGAAATGACTATGTTTTCGTGGTTTTTGAAATATTCTCAAAGATGGCCATTATGTCAGCCTGCAAGAAGAATATCATAGCAGAGGCCACTCCTAAACTATTATTTGAACAAGTGTGGTTGCACTTTGGGATCCCACAGTCTATCATCTCATATCGGGACAATAGGGTCCTCAACACATTTTGGTCTAGCCTCTATTCAATGTTGGACACCAAGCTCAACAATTTCACAATTATCCATCCCCAAAATGATGGCCAGACAGAGGTCGTTAACAAAATGATTGTACACATTCTGCGCATGTATAATTCAAAGAATCCACGCACATTGGATGAGAGCCTTCCTTATGTAAAACACATTTATAACCGAGCTCTCTACATCTTAACTGACCACATCCCCTTTCATGTGGGCCTGGGGTTACATCCACTATGTCCCATTGACGTAGCCATGCCATTTGAGGCTACTAGGGTCGATTTGGCTCATGTCTAGCCTGAAGCTGAAAAAGTGAACAGTTTCATTGAGCACATTCAGTGCATTTTCTAGCAGGTTCGTGACATATTGGATAGAGCCATGCTAGATACAAGAAGTTACATAATCCACATCGGGTGTCACACCACTTCTAGGTGGGCGACAAAGTGTGGCTACATTTGTAGAAGAAGCGCCTCACTGGACCCCACCACAAGTTTCTCCTACTCAAATATGGGTCATACACCATCACCAAGGCTATAGGGAAAAATGCATTCAAGCTCAGTATTCCAACATTCCTTGGTCTACACCTAGTATTCAATGTGGACCGTCTTCGGCCCTATTTCCCACCTCTATTGAACACATGTGACATTGCAGAACAACTCACACCAACAGAGTTAAACCCAAACTTCATGGAACAGGCCACCATAGATTGTATCGTGGACATGAAAATCAAGAACAATCACCAGCAGAAGATGAAACTATATCGAGTTGTCAAAATTGGCCAACTCCTGTACCAAGGCAAGTGGTTCACCAGGGACCAAGTTTAGCAGAAGTTTCCTCGTCTCATAGAGGAACTCAACGCAATGGGGACCATTGATTCCAAAGGGGAGAGGAATGATCCAGGTGGATATTGGTGGCCAACCACCTATTCCACTTGGGGCCCCACCATTTTTCTTTCATTTTTTCAATTTCCTTAATTATAACACAATTTACTATTTTTAGCAGTTTTTTGGGTCCTGAACTTTTGGAGTCGTTTTGAGGCCCTAAACAAAATTTTTTGGCATCGCTTCTATGAAAAATATGTCTCTTATATGCTTAATATTATCCTTTAGAATTGATAGTCCTCGAATAGATATTTCTAACGATGTATCATGTGCATCAAATGGAGATAGTATGCCAAAGTTACAACCTCGAGAAATTGATGTACCAATTTACCCGAAAGGGGCCCATATTCTGGGTATTCATCTCCTAGGGTTATTTTTTTGGATGTTTATGGTTTTCCATTATTTATCAATAATATATAGACCTTTGAGCATCATTTTAACACAGATTTTAGAGGCCTGTAGCCACCACATCTCTTCTCAGAGATAAGCGACCAACACCGTAGCTAATTTATTCCCATTTTGTGTGTAAACAAATTTTAGTTCTTTGATATTAATGAAATGAAGTGTTATTTCTATTTTATTTTTATATTTATGGTTATATGTGTATTTTTCTACATTCCTGCATAAATCTGAATCAGTGGTATCAAAGGGGTCTGCTCTTTCTCGATCCTTCTTCGCATGTCCCCAACGAGGTCGGGGTATAAGGAGTTAGGGCTCGATTTGGTTGAATGTTTGCAAGATCAACCTCGCAAAACCTGAAGGTCACCCATGGGGGATGAAAAGAAATATGAGGGAGTAAGAGATCCTATCAAAATGTTGCTCGAGGCAGCCCTAAAAAAAAAGGAACGCGATGATGGATAGCTTTACCCAGATCCCTCAACGACTGCCCACTGGCGGCGCATCTGCATCCAACAGCCACTTTGGAGGCGCAATTTCTTTTAAGGTACAACTAAAATTTGAAATTCCCATATTGTAGGACCAGATATATGTAGACACCGTAGATATATGGTTGAATCTATTAGAAGTATATTTCTCAGTTCGTGACTTTTCCGACCCAGAGAAGATTATTTTTGCACTCCTCAAAACTACCCCCCATGTCAAGGACTGGTGGGAAACCTATTGTGAGAAAAAGGATGAGGGTGAACCCTATTTTTTCTCGGTCGTACCCACTTGGAATTATTCCTGAGATGCCATCAAGGAACAATATTTTTCCTTGGGGAGCTATGAGGACAAGTACATACAATGTACTATGCTGCGACAACAAAGGAATCAAGATGTACATGAGCTAAAGAATCGGTTTCATACCCTGCACACAAAGTTGGGTATCAAAGATTCAGAGAACCATTTGGTGTTGAATTACTGCAGTTTTTTTCACATATACATTCAAGAAGAAATGGATTTCCTCGACATCTCCTCGCTTGGTACGACATACCGATATGCTACCAAGATTGAGAAGAAATTCAAACAGAATAAGTGAGACTTTGGATTTGTGAATCAAAAGCAAGGGAAAGGTGCCCAAAAACCACAGAACAAAGGAAAAATCCAAGGCATGGAAGCCCAAGATAACCTACCAAAGCTGCAAGAAAATAAAAACACCATGAAGCCAAAGAAGGACATGGGAAAGTGGTGTGAGTTCCATAAGAGCTCCACTCACAACACAAGGTGTATCGGGCCAAGCAGTCACTGGTGGCTGAGATGAGGGCTTCTGAATCAGATGCATGCTTTGACTTTGAATCATAAACTGACAAGGGGAATGAAAAAGGGAAGCAAATTATTGATGCGGAGCCCAATGCCACTGTGGCCATTGCAAATATCCATAAGGAGGAACCAGAAGATCTAGAGGAGGAGGAGCGTCTCTTCCACTCTCAGATGTGGGTAAAGGGTTCCCCGCTACAGTTCATTTTCGATAGTGGGAGACAAAAGAACCTAATTTCAGCATAGGTCATGAAGCATTTGGGCTTTTTGACCATAGCACACCCACAACCATACACCATCAGGTGGCTTCACCAACGATGGGATCTCTACGTCAGCCAGTAGTGCCTTCTTCCCTACAGCATCAAGCCCTTCACAGATGAGGTATTATGTGACATTGGTCCTCTTGATGTTTGTGATATATTATTAGGCGAATCATACTTGTGGAAGCGACATGTTGTGTATGAATCTCGACCTCACATTTTTATTGTTACTTTGGGCAATAAGTTGTAAAGGATACCAGTGGTACCACCCCCTATGACTATCTCTTTGGTTACTGCAAAACAATGTAGTAAGCTCATTTCCAAAACTGAAATTTTTTTTCCTGAAATTGTGGCCACAACCTCCAGATAGGGATCCTCTGCACAACAACAACAAATGGACAAGGTCATGGAGGAGTACGGGGATATATTCACCTCACCCATAGGGGTGCCTCTACACTATCAGGTCAAGAACCCCATCGATCTGACCCCAGGTGCATCGCTTCCTAATGGAATGATCTATCGACTCTTTGTTCTAGAGAACTATAAAATCAAGAGGTATATTCAAGAGCTGCTACAGAAAGGTCACATCCGACTCATTTCATCACCCTATGGGAGTCCGATTCTGTTAGTGAAGAAGAATGATGGGACTTGGAGACTCTGTATTGACTATCGGGCGCTGAACAAGATCACTGTCTGGAATAGGTACCCGATCCCATGGAGGGCCTTTTCGAATGGTTGGTCATGCCTTTCAGGTTAATGAATGCTCCCACAACCTTCATGAGGCTGATGGACAACATATTTCGGCCATTCACCAACTCATTTTTATTAGTGTACTTGGATGACATCCTGATATTTAGCCAGACTTGGGAAGAGCACCTCCACCACATCTGACAGGTCCTCCAAACACTGCGGCAACACAATTTGTGTGCCAATTTGGAGAAGTGCACTTTTTGAATGACCCAAGTTTAGTATATGGGATACATTATTGATAAATGGGGGGTGCATATGGATCCAACCAAAATCTAAGTAATTCGGGATTGGTTGGCCCTAACCACTCTAACGGAGCTTCGCAGCTTTTTAGGTCTTGCTAATTTCTACTGTAGGTTCACGTTGGGATTCTCTCATATCACTTGGCCCTTGAGTCAATTCACCAAGGGAGGAGCGAAAGAAAAATTATTTTGGTCGGAATCTCAACATAAGGCATTCGTAGAATTGAAACACTTCCTCTGCTATGCCCTAGTGCTCACATTACTAGACTTGAAAAAACCATTTGAGATCGAGACAGATGCCTCTGACTATGCTATTGGGGCAATTCTTACTCAATAGGGGCATCCAGTGGCATATCACTATGAGAAATTGTCTGACACAGTCTACAAGTATCCCACTCATTAGAAATAAATGTATTCCATTTTGCACGCATGCCGCCAATGGAAGCATTACATTTTGGGGAAGGAAATGGTCATCCACACAGACCACCAACCCTTACAGTTCATACAAACACAAGGGAAGTTTCAAAATGATCGCCATCAAAATTTGTCCACATATCTACAAAAAATTCATTTGAACATCAATTATAAGAAGGGTAGCACAAATAATGTTGTAGACTGCCTCAACCGACCACCGATCGTGGTGCTAACCACTGTTCTCAAATCTTGTGGGAATGAGACTTCTGATTGGCCAATTATCTACAAGAGAGATCCAGAATTTTACCACACATACAAGACACTCTTGGAGGATACACAAATTCCAAATTTTCATCTCCAGTATGCACTGTTGTGTCACCTGGGACACCTTTTTATTCCTTCAAGTGAGTGTGCCAAGATGATTTTTGGAATCACACTACAATCGAGTCACTGGGAATTTTGGGGTCAAGAAAATAATGGCAGTACTGCAGAAGTATTTCTATTTTCCAAACCTTCAACAAGATGTTGGGAAGTACATCAGATCTTGCACTGCTTGCTCCATTTCCAAACCAACCATCAAGAAGCAATGCATCTATACTCTGCTACCTACCCCTAGTCGGCCTTGGGAATCCATCTCCATGGATTACATGTCAGGCCTTCCTTCTACTAAGCATGGAAATGAATGTGTTTTCATGGTCATCGATAGATTCTTGAAGATGGCCATTATGCCTGCCTGCAAGAAGAATATCATAGTAAAATCCACTACTAAACTCTTCTTTGAATGAGTGTGGGTGCACTTTTGGATCCCACAGTCTATCATCTCAGATCGGGAGAGAAGTTTCCTCAACACATTTTGGTCCATCCTCTGGTCAATGTTGGACGCCAAGCTCACCAATTCCACAACTTTCCATCCTCAAATTGATGGCCATACAGAGGTTGTCAACAGGATGATTGTACACATGTTGCGCATGTAGAATTCAAAGCATAAATGCACATGGGTTGAGAGCCTTCCCTATGTATAACACAATTATAACCAGACTCTCCACATCTCAACTGGCTAAAACCCCTTTCGGGTGGGCCTGGGATTCCAACCACTATGTCCCATTGACGTAGCCATTCCATTTGTGGCTACTCAGGCTGATTTGGCTCATGTCTATTCTAAAGCTAAAAAAGTGAACAAATTCATTGAGCACATTCATGACATCTGCCAGAAGGTTCATGACATATTGGACATAGCTAATGCTAGGTACAAGCAACGACATCATCAACATCGGGTGCCACACCACTTCCAGGTGGGTGACAAAGTGTGGCTACATTTGTAGAAGGAGTGCTTCACTGGACCCCACTGCAAGCTTCACCTGCTCCGATATGGGTCGTACACCATCACCAAGGATGTAGGTAACAATGCCTTTGAGCTCAGTATTCCACCATTCCTTGTTTTGCACCCAGTATTCAATTTGGACAACCTTTGGCCCTATTTCCAACCACTATTGGACACCTCTGACATTGTAGAACAACTCACACCAGCAAAGTTAAACCTATAATTCATGGAACATGCCACCATATATTGTATCATGGAAATGAAAATCAAGAACACTCACCAGCAGAAAATCAAACTGTATCGGGTTGTCAAAGATGACCAACTCCTGCACCAAGGCAAGTGGTTCATAAGGGACCAAATTCAACAATAGTTTCTTTGTCCCATGGATGAACTCATCGCAATGGGGACCATTTCTTCCTAAGGGGGGAGGAGATCAAGGTTTATATTGGTGGCCACCTACCTATTCCAATTGGGGCCCCACGATTATTTCTTTTAGTTTTCCAGTTTTGTAATATTCACAAATGGGGAATGCAACAATATAAGATAGTTATGCAGAGAAATAATGTTGATCATCTAATAACATAGCAGGAGGCCAATAATGAGACTACTCTTTATCATTTACAACAACAAATGAGATGTAAATTGAAGCCCATAAGATATACATGAGGAAATAGAAGTCTCCAATGAAATAAATTCCTCAAAAGAGGGGCTACAACCATGTATATGAACAGAAATTGCTGCAATAGTTTTTTATTACAACTTATATCTAAAGAAAAATAATGCATGAAAATTCAGATCTATGACAGATCCATACACTATAAAGACTCTTCTTCAAATCCCCCTTGGATTTTCAACAATACATAGAGTAGATCTGAGATCTAAAGCTACAAATCTGCAGAAATCTTCAGATATTCAGGAATGTTCAGATATGATCTGATATATACAATATAATGATCCTCTCTAATGGATATCAAAGGTGAAGGGAAGATCCCCAACACATGAAAATCACTCCTCCAAAATGATATGCCAAAAGACCCTACAGCAGCAGCTACAGAATAACACAGATCTGGAAGTAAAACTGCGTTGTAGGGTTGAAGATATGTTTGGCCACATGCTCCAATGATCCAATACTCTCTTGCCAATGGGATAGAAGACTTCCCCACTGAAAAGGAGCACTATAATGGTCTATATATGAGTAGATCTAGCCTCCACTTGTTGCAGATTTCAAAGACAACCCAAACCCTCAACATGATCTGTGTTGTAGTTGGAAGAAGAAGCTTGGCCTTTAGCCATATAGTGGACACGAAATGCAAACTCTTCCAAGAGGCCTCTCAAGGAAAGAGGTGGGATTCTTGATTAGGAACACCCAGTGCTAAACAACAAGAGAATGATATATGTCTAAACAAATAATATATTCAGAAAATATAATCACATCAACAACCTTCTCATGCTTCCATCCTCTTCCTTTTATAAGTTGTGAGCTTGCAAACCCTAAACCACCTTCAATGAAATAGCTCCTTTCACATGATCCATCTCCATCTAAAACTGCGTTGTGCCTCATTAATGGCCACTCCTCCAAGACAACGCTATAGATTTGGTCATGGTTGACCCAGTCAAAATGTTCAGCCCCTTTCACACATAACGGTGCTTTCTTACATAGCCAAGATATAGCCTTTTTCACATTTGGCATTGATTTATTTACTGTATAGAAGTTTTATGACCCTCCTTTACAATTTTATTCATGAAAGAGAAAAATAAAACAAAAATGAATATTCCCATTAGCTTAGGACTAATTGGGAATATTACAAGTTTCCTCAATTATAGCACAGTTTACTTTTTTTAGCTGTTTTTCGGGTCCTGAACTTTTAGAGCCGCTTTGAGGCGCTAAACGATGTTTTTTGGGCATCTCTTCTTCGGAAAATATGTTTCTTCCAGACTTGATATTCGTTGTCAATATTTGTATTCCTCGAATAGATATTTCTAATGATGTATCATGTGCGTCAAACAAAGATAGTATGCCAAAGTTATGACCCTGGGAAATTGATGTACCAATTTACCCCAACGGGGTCCATATTCTGGTGTTTCATATCCTAGGGTTAGGTTTTTGGATGTTTATGGTTTTCTGTTGTTTCTCAATAATATATAGGCCTTAGAGCCTCATTGTAACATAGATTTGAGAGGCATGTAGCCACCACATATCTTCTGAGAGATAAGCTACCAGCGCCCTACCTAGTTTATTCCCATTCTTTTTGTAAGCAAATTTCAGCTCTTTGATATTAATGAAATGAAGTGTTATTTCCACTGAATTTTTATATTTATGGTTATATGTGTATTCCATTGCATTCATGCATAAATCCGGATGATTTTTTATCCTTTTTCACAGATCATAGTTCTTGATTAAAGACACTACGATTCATAAATAATATTATAGGTCTAGAATCTAATCAAGTTCAAGGTATATTTCGAGCTTCTCTATTTGAACATTAAGTTTCAGATTTAAATTCTTTTTCAATGGTCTGTTGGTGTACTAATATTACACATGTATGAATTATAAATGATCCACGGGTAGTTTTTTCTCTCAAATATAACTTCTTGTAGTAGATCCAAACTCTGGTTTCCCACAAGTCCGAGGTTTGAGGATTTTCAAGTCACAGGTCCAAAATTCATCCACCATAACAAGATTGATCTCGACAGGTCCCCGAGAATAAGAAATTATCGCTCTGCAATATTTATTTCTGGTAGCATTTACCAATCCGAAATAACGAACTACATGTAAGTCTACAACAAAAATAACGTTGAAGAAAAAGAAAGTTTTTCCACAAGGCCACAAATGAATTCTAGAATGGTGGTCACATGTCGAGAAAATAATGTTTCCTCATATCCACAAAGTGATATATGATATATGATCCCTTTCAGCTAGTTCACGAGATGTGAACTTTTCCTTTTTTTCTTATCTATATTTATCTTCACCAAATAATTGTGCTTAAACAACCTATCTCATCCTAAATTGATACAAATTTGTGGAAGAGACGTTTTTTTTGTGGAGGAGATGACTTGAAGGTGTTGGTATTGACCTTTTTTTTTTTAATGTTGATTTAAATATATTTGATGTCACCGAGAACCCCCGTTTTCTTCACTAACATGTCCAGAATGGGGAATTTATTTGATGTCACCGAGAAATTCATTTTTTCTTTAGCAAGGACATGTCTAAAATGGGGAATATATATGCCAAAAAGAAAGAAAAAATAAAACCAAAATTAATACTAGTAAAATACATTAATGAAAACATCCTATATGTTTCTCCATTTGATGTTCAAATATATATATATATATATATATATGAACTTCAAATGGACAAACATGTAAGATGTTTTCATTAATCTATTTTACTAGTATTAATTTTGGCTTTCTTTTATTTCTTTTTTTCTTTAATGAGTTTGTAAGATGGTGGGTTAAGGGTGAAATTTATATATTATTTATATACCTAATATATATTAGGGCTTAGGGCTAATCTAATATTTTTTTAGAGTATATTCCTAGGGCTTCATAATAGACCTAGGATTAGGGTTTCATCATTAAAGGGATATTGTTAAGAAAAATGGATATGAGATTGATCTTATTAGGTCAACTAGTATATTTAAGGTTTGAGGAGAAATGATAGGTTATGGTTTCATTATTAGGGCAAGGAAAAAATGTAGCTAGGGTTTTGTAATTAGGGTTAGGATTTTAGGGTTGTATCAATTTAGGGTTTTCATTAGCCACTAGGGTTTCATCAATTGATTTTGAGTTTTCACTTCAATATTACTAGGTATTCCTTCAAGGGTTTCTAATCAACACCTAGGGCTTCATCTAGAGCATGTGCCAAAAATTCACCTACGATTTCATTTTATTGACATCAATGACAAGTTTCTCCAACAATCTCCCCCTTTGTCATTGATGGAAATATTCTTTTCCCTTTCAACATTCTCTCCCCTTTTGACATCAATGGAAAATGGGGTGATTTTCTTATCAATATCTTCCTAGTAAATTATCCCCCTATCATGCCTCATCTTGGTGATCAACTAACTCCCCTTGCCTACATAAATTCTTCTTTCTCTCCCTTTTGCTTAAAGACAAGAAAGATTGATTTTTTTAGTGGAAGGCATCTTCAAAAATGGTTCATTGGATGTGAAGAGGAGACAAAAGATCATGATTTTCTTCAATGGACTTTCTCCCCCTAATATTTTCATGCATGGAAAGGAATGAAGTAGATGATCTCTTTATGCAAGAGATACCAATTTGTCCAACATGACTTTCTTTAAAATTTCTAAGAAATGATCCATCAAGAGATATATCTATGTGTCTCATAGCATGGTTGTCCATGTGTGACATGTCAAGGGTTTCCCAAGGCTTATCAAAAAAACATATTGTAATAATAGTCAAACTATCACAAGATCCCCCTAACAATATGCATAATTGGCAGAATCTCATCATCAAAACTTGAAATATTATATCTTCAAAATATTTACTTATTAGATCAACAACATGAATTGATGTTTTGAGTATTCAAGACACACTACATGTTTAACCTTATTTTCATGCTTGTTTAACTTTCTTTTCATGCTTGGTTGTAATTTTTTTATCTTGTTTAAGGGCCTAATTAGAGTTACAATCATGAGCCATATGACCAATATTATGACATTTGTAGCATTCAGTTTTGTACATAAACGAGGAGGAATAACTTCTTCTTGAAAATTTTCTTTTGGGAGACTGATGGGGACCATTATAATTTTTCCTTGTTGTATGCCAGACAATCCTTTGCCATTTTCCAAAAATGTTTACAAAAATAGAAATAACCAAAAAATATGCTTTGGTACCTAGAGGATGATGCTTGCCTTGATGTACTTCTAAAGTTTCTTTGCCTTGAGATCCTTTAATGATATCCATTACCTATTTCATCCTTGACACCTTTTGTATACCTTATTTTAAGATTATATTGATTAATATTCTTGATTTTCTTGGAACTGGGGTCATCAATATCTCTTTCAAGCTTTTCCAAATCCTCGTTATTTTGTTCATTAGGCTTTGCATTAATTTTGATAGAGGGCTCACCTACATAACCAAGACCATATTTATCAAGGGGGGATCTTTTATGACTTAGGATGTTATCCAAGGTTTGTGAACTCCTTATATTATTATTTAGTTGATCAACTTATTTTCTTAGTGTAATAATTTATTCCTTCATCTTCTCACATTCTTCATCCTTATTTGCAAGTTGGTTCTCTATTTATTCCTTTATATTTGTTGATTCACACGTTTGGGCCTTGAGAGAGGTAACATTTAATTTAATTCGAATATTTATTCATCTTTTTATTCAAGTAGGTATGTCATATAATTTATTTCCTTTTCTGATTCACCTACTTTTCCTTCCAAGTGGGCCGAAACTTCCATCATCTTTTCAGAGCCTTGTGCTTATTTCTATGCTTCTTCCAGCTGATATTTAAGGGAGGATACCTCTTCTTTATATTGATAAATTCCTACTTCAACTTTGTTCAATTCCTTAGATCTTAAATCAATATAGCTTTTCAAACAACCTTCCCTTTTCTTTGTTTCCTTTAGTTGGTTTGTTAAGTAGGTTACTTCTTCATTTTGGATCTTCTCCATTTGATGAAATTCCTTGAGATATTTAGATATTTCTTATTCTTCAAGATTTAAGTGAGAAAATTCTTCTTTTGATTGGTTGAGATCATGATCAACATCTTGTGCCTACTTCTTCAGGTTCTCATTTTTGTTCTTAAAATTGTGTATTTCTTCTAGGGAAGTTACAAGATGTGTATTATGGTCTATTTCAATATCAACTTCATAAATTTCTTCATTATCTTCCTTTATGAAATTTGTGCCCTCATATTTTCTTTCAATTATATTTTCTAGTTCATTTTTGTGCTTTTTTCCACCATCTTCTTCATTAGAATTCACGACCATCAATCCTTTTGAATGAAGATCTTGAAGATCTTCCCAAAGCTCTTTTTTTTATAAAAAATTCTCCACTTTGACCTTTATAGGATTTGGTGCCCACTCAATATTTCCTTTGTTGCTATTGCATTATGTTACTTGGCATATTGTTCTTCCATTTGATTCCGGTAACCAATGATTCCCAAACATCAAAACCTTGAGGCAATAATAAATTCTTCATTCTTTTCTTCCATATTTAAAATTTTCCTTTGAACAATGAAGCTTTCCCAATTTTATTATTTACTAAGGAGGTGACACCATCGAAGGGTTTGCAAGCCTTATTACTTGACTCTTCCATTTTTTTTCTAAGGATCTACCTTCAAGTTGTTAGGCCAAGAGTGAAGGCACTAGCTCTGATACCAATTTTTGGAGTCACGATTGTCGTTACACCAAAACCTGCAAGTGTTAGTAAATGAAAGCATCGCCATAGTTAACAGATCCACAAGATGTGTTTAAGCACATGTCGTGAAATACACAAGGAGCGTTGGTTTATCCAATGTCCAACACATAGGGCTCCCACAAAATTTATATAGGCCTTCATTTCAAGTTCCAAGGGTCAATTCATATCTCATGTTAGTCCTCCTTGGAAAACAAAGGACGCTCCCTTTGATAAATATAACTGTTATCACCAAATTGTGGATGATGAGTTGCTTCAATATTAAACCTAGAGTAACTATTTCGAACCATTTTTAGTTGGAACTTAGCCTTTCCAACCTGAGAGGGCTCTATCAAGGTAATGTATGATGTATTCATTAGACAAAGATGACTAACTCTGAATGTAGTTTGAATTTTTTTTATGCAGGTGAATGATGTGAATAAGTAGCAACCATTGGGCATGGAGTGAGGGGGAACTCAGTTACATGAAACACATCTAACATGGAAGCTGAGGCATGTGTGTCTTCTCATCACAACACAGCTTGAACATTAAACCATATGCATACAGGAAATTGGAGCATGATTAAACGTGAATTCCAAGTGATTACACATAAATTTAACTAAATAAACATCAAATACATAGATAATAAAAAAACATATGAGAAAAATTATGAATCTCAGGCCTCAGAGAAGCTTTCTACAACTGTATATTATTGACTAAAAAATATTACAAAAGTAGCATGTAGCATGACATCAATCCACCCTCTCTAATCCTTCTATCTACCTATTTATAAAATTAGATATTTTTACATGTAGTCTGCCAGCTAGCTAGACCTTCGAATGCTCCCAAAGACACGTTATCCAAATACGAAACAGATTACAAGGATGGAATCTAGTGATATTTATGTTTTCAAAAGTTCAAAACCTATTAGGACTCTAACGCTATTTATTTCACTAACATGTTTTACATGATCCATTCATGATGACACTTATCGAAAAAAACCACTTTTTCTGAGGTGCCAGTACCCATAACTAAAAAATAAAACAACTATCCTTACATCTAGGGTCTGCTCCTCATATTTTGGGGATATGTTGTTATAGTTGATCATGTGTCCAAAATTGATGAGCTGGCAGCCACAATCACTTTCCATGATGAGTTTTCTCACTAACTATAGTCTCCAATGATACTCTTTAACCAATATAGATGATTAATGTGGTTCAAAACTACATTTAATGCTTTAAAGCTTCTAAATTATCCTTCGTTGAAAAAACAGAGGACTTCAGGCATGTTTGCAGTGAAAAGTTTGTAGCAGTCTTCATTTGACTTCTTTTGCAAACTATTTGATTTCTCTACTGTTTTGTGGGTGTCCACTAATTCAAAAAACTTAAATATATTCTCTTACTAATTTTATGAAATATTTTGGATTTTATTGCAAAAATTATTCTTCAGTGAGTTCATATCAAAAAATCATCTTTAAGCCTGAAGTACACTACGAACTTGCCTCATAAACTGCAGACGTCTAAATTTTCACTTTACACCTCCCAAAAAATCTCCATGGTTGTGTGAGATGATTATATGAAGCATGATAAGGTAAAATTGGTTCAAAATACATCTTACTCTCCTTAAGAAGCAGTAGGTGTCTCATGTTCCATTAAAAATGGACCCCTTTTTGTTTTTTAAACTAGGGGTCAGAAATGAGCTCCTATATCCCGATACTTGATATATGTTACAAAATGGGTGGATTTTTTTTAAATAATATCATTATGAAGAAAAACCTCTCTTGGTTTTTTGAAAACCATCTCCAGATATCTGGAATCTGCATTTGAAAAATATTTCTAAAAAATGGAAAAAACAAACTCTGAAAATAGATCCTAAAGACATCTTCGAATCTTCAAATTTGTAACACTTGTGAAAAAGTTAAAAGACGTTAATGTTATTTTAGTTGTTTTTCGCAATAACCTCTCTCATTTTTTTATAATTAATCTTTATTTACCTAGAAACTACTCTTGAAGTTGAATGCTGATACAGTAAAAAAACACAACCCTCTTGTATCTTCTTCCATAAATGCATGCAGCCAGCATTAGTGAAGGCCTGTGAAAAACTTGGATCCTCCATAAAAAATTTCAGGTACATAGGCTCATATCTAACTAATGAACCATATTTTTTGTTCTTCTTGTTTGCAGCCATATCCTCCAAAATAGCATTGCCCTTATTGAGCTCTTGACACCTGCAAAAAGTGTATATGACAACAATCTGCCTGTTGACAAAGGTGGAAACTGACCTATGACAATAGCTAGACCCAAAAATTAACAAAGAAATGGTGGAAATAGATCACGAAACTCACAAGGATGACAAGGTAAGTGATTTTGTTTGAATACATGAAAGCTAAATAAGGAAAGGAAAGTTGGAGAGGAAAAAAAACTGATGGTGATGTAATGATGGCTAATCATGTCATACACCGAATAATGACTCATAATAGGTAGTAACATGATGAAATACTGAATCCTAACCATTTAAAAACTAACAACTCATCGATTCCCTTACCGGTGCAGAAAAACATGAGTTCATAGTGAATTCAATTAGGAAAATGACAAATTCGCTATGAACTTGTCAGGTGAGTCCATAGCAAAAACAACTTGTTTTGCACAGAAAACGTTGTGGGCTCATGTAAACTTTTCCAAGTGTCAAAAATGACTTAATTAACCTCATGCACTCAAAATTTTTGAAATTTACCTATCACAAGACCTTAGTCACATGACTGATAACCACTTAAAGCCTTTAAGACTGTATACCAAACATGAAATTTGATCAATTTCATGATTTTTTTTTACCAAAAAATCTTGAGCTAAATCAAAATGACACTCATAACCAACCTAATTGTTAATAAGGATAATAGTGGCACCAATGGGGATGTTGTGCCCCTGTGGTGCAAGAAAGAACTAGCAGCTCCAGTGCCTTACCTTGAAAAAAGTGAAAATTCTGAATTTGATGAAATCTTCGTCAATATTTTATGGCCTTGTCCTCGGGCTCAAAATTGTTGAAAAATGCAATCCAAGCTGAAAAATAAATTTGTACAGACTGATAATGAAACTGAGAACTGAAAACCAAACCCGCTCATTCCAATGAGATTATTTTTGTACATGGCAACGTACTCTAACAGTTGTAAATCAAATGATGGATTCAAACAAAATCAAACTAAAAATATTACCAGTCAACTAGATGTCTATTCAATAAAATTTTGCTCATACTTTCTTCAAAAATAAAGATAAACATAAAATATGGCAACTCAAACTTCCATTTGAAAAAAAAAACATGATCCAAAACTGCTGTGAAAAGAAATTTTCTTGATGGTTGTAAATGACTGGCTGGAGGATCTTCAAAATCATGAAATATAAGCTCATTTTGAAGACCAATAGAAAAATAAACATCTTCTTCGTTTACAACTGCAATTTGTCCCTGTTTCATACCTTGATTTGTAACATCATTTTTAGGAAAGGACTTTGAATGTTCCTGAAAATATTCAATAAGAGAAATCATAGCATTATGCACAAACATATATTTTTGATCATTTAAATCTGCAACAAGACATTCTGGGACAACAACTTATAGATCTAAAAGTTGTTGATTATTGTCTATTAGTGCTTCTTCATGAAAACCTTCAAGCATACTCAAAGAATCAACCTCCTCCTCATGATGAAAAGAAGCACATTTCACATAAGCGTTTCCATGATCCTGCCCATTTTTATGTTCCTCATCATTCAAAGGTTCAGAAAATGAACAAAATGAAAAGCCGTGTAACTGACCATCTTTATGTTTCTCTTTATCATCTAGATATTTGGAAAGTTGCTACAAATTTTCACAAATTGCATGGGATATAACTTGGCTGTGAAATTTATGATCTATTTTATCTTCAGGAGAAGAAGAGACATATTCTTATGGGGAAATTTCTTGATCATCATAACATTTAACTTGTGAAGAAAATTTATAAACTGCCTCTAATATTTCCTCATCATCCATCCATTATACATCATCATGAATGCTTTTAATATATTGAATGAAACTTTTCCAAAGAATACAACAGTCTCGAAAAAGTGATGATAAAGGATGAGACTTCCCATAAGGTTCAAAAAATATTCTATGGAAATCTTTAAGAGAACACAAGCTCCCTGATTTCAAACCTTCATACCATACTCTAGCTTTGTCTTCTAGGGTAACCATAAAAATATTCATGAGACAATCCTCAGGAAACTCAACCCTCGGTCTACATACATGTATGTCAAATTTAACCAAAAGCAGAACAACATGATTTTTATTTTCATGTTTGAAAATGGGAATATGGGTTGACCAATCAACACGAGGCATGTGATTTGGAAAACCATATATGTGATACCAATCCATATGAGCAAGCCTATGATTTATTCTTGTAGTAGAACCCATCTTGGAACTTCATCAAGCTACTGACCTTCAAGAAGTGGAGTCACCATGAAGGTTTGAATTTATGAATTCTTTAAGAATGGAGTCACTAAGGTAGAAGTAAAACCTTCGAATTTTTGTTGAACTCCTGCTACCTTCAAGAGTTCAGTAATTCTACTTCAGCACAAATTTTTGGGAAAATATATCTTCATACTCTCGGCAGATGCACCCAATTGAGGCTGATGGGTTGCTTCAACAGACAACTTAGAGTAACTATTTCAAACCAATTTTAGTTGGAACTTAGCCTTTCCAACCTATAAGGGTTCTCTCAAGGTAATGTATGATGATATTCAATAGACAATGTTTGGAGACAAAGATGGCTAACTCTGAATGTATTTTGAATGTTTTTTTATGCATGTGAAGGATGTGAATAAGTAGCTACCGTTGGGAATGGAGTGAGAGGGAACTCAATTACATGAAAGACAACTAACATGGAAGTTGAGGCATGTGCGTATTCTCATCAAAACACAACTTGAACAGTAAACCATATACATACAGGAAATTGGGGCGTGATTAAACATGAATTACAAGTGATTAGACATAAATTTAACTGAATAAACATCAAATAGATAGATAATAAAAACACATATGATAACACGTTATGAATCTTAGGTCTACGAGAAGCTTTCTGAAACTGTATATTATTGACTTAAAAATATTACAAAAGTAGCATTTAGCATGACATAAATCCACCCTCTCTAATCCTTATATCCACCTATATATAAAATTAGATATATTTACATGTATTCTACCAGCTGTATTGACCTTTGAATGCTCCAAAAAACACCTTATCCAAATAGGAAATCGATTACAAGGAGGGAATCTAGTGATATTTTTGTTTTCAAGAGTTCAAAACCTACTAGGACTCTAACACTATTTATTTCACTAATAGATTTTACATGATCCATTCATGATGAACTTATCGAAAAAACCATTTTTTATGAGGTGGCAATGCCCACAATAAAACATCCATCTTGACATCTAGGGTCTACTCCTCGGCTTTTTGGGATATGCTGTTATAGTTGATGATGTGTCCAAAATTGATGAGCTGGCAGCCGCAATCGCTTTCCATGATGAGTGTTCTCACTAACTGTAGTCTCCAATGATACTCTTTAACCAATCCAAAGGATTAATTTGGTTCAAAAATACATTTAATGGTTGAAAAGGTTCTAAATTCTCCTTCGTTGCAAAAACAGAGGACTTTAGGCGAGTCCGTAGCGAAAAGTTTGTAGCAGTCTTCATTTGACCTCTTCTACAAACTATTTGATTTATTTGTTGTTTTGAGGGTGTACACTAAGTCAAAAAACTTAAATATATGCTCTTACTCACTTATTTTATGACATTTTTTTTTATTGCAAAAAGTAATCTTCAACGAGTTCGTAGCGAAAAATGAGCTTTAAGCCTGAAGCACGCTACGAGCTTGCCTAATAAACTGCAAATTTCGAAATTTTCACTTTCCACCTCCAAAAAACTTTCCATGGTTATGTGATATTATGAGATGAAGCATGATAAGGTAAAATTGTTTCAAAATACATCTTACTCTCCTTAAGAAGTAGCAAGTGGCTCATCTTCCATTAAAAATGGACCTGTTTTTTTCTGAAAACTAGAGGTCAAAAATGATCTCCTATATCTTGATCCTTGATAGTTGTTAAAAAATAGAATGAGTTTTTTGTAAATAAGATAATTCTAAAGAAAAATCTCTCTTGTTTCTTTGAAAACTGTCTCCAGATGTCTAGATTCTGCATTTGAAAAATATGTGTAAAACAAGTAAAAAACGAAGTCGAAAAATAGATCCCAAATACATCTTCAAATATCCAAATTTGTAACACCTGTAAGAAACATGAAAGAGTTTAATGTTCTTTTATCTATTTTTGATAATAACCTCTCTTGTTTCTTTATCATTCATCTCTGTTTACCCAAAAACTACCCTTGAATTTGACTACTCAAACAGTCAAAAAACACAACAATCCTCTTGTATCTTCTGGCATAATTGCATGCAGACAACATTGGTGAAGGCCTGTGAAAAAATTGGATCCTCCATAACAAATTTCAGGTCCATAGGTTCATATCTAACTAATGAACCTCATTTTTTCTTATTCTTATGTGCATCCATATCCTCCAAAACAGCGTTACCCTGCTTGAACTCTTGACACCTGCAAAAAGTGTATATGACAACAAGCTGCTTATTGAAAAAGGTGGAAACTGACATATGAAAATTTCTAGACCCAAAAATTAACAAATAAATGGTGGAAATTGATCAAGAAGCTCACAAGGATGGCAAGGTAAGTGGTTTAGTTGAAATACATGAAAGCTAAATAAGGAAAGGAAAGTTGGAGAGGAAAACAAAGTGATGGTGATGTAATTATGGATAAGCATGTCATACATTGAATAATGAATAATAATAGGTAGGCACATGATGAAATACTGACTTGTAACCACTGAAAAACTAACAACTCATCAATTCCCTTACCGGTGCAGAAAAACACAAGTTCATAGCGAATTCAGTTAGAAAAATGACAGGTTCACTACGAACTTGTCAGGTGAGTCCATAGTGAAAACAACATGTTTTGCACAAAAAACGTTGCAGAGTCATGTAAACTCTGATAAGTGTCAAAAATGACCTAATTAACCTCATGCACTCATATTTTTGAAATTTACCTATGAGAAGACCTTAGTCACATGATTGATAACCACTTAAAACCTTTAAGACTATACACCAAACATGAAATTTCATCAATTTCATGATTTTATTTGACCAAAAAAACTCAAAATGAAACTCCTAACCCACCTAATTATTATTAAGGATAACAATGGCTCCACTGCGGTTGATGTGCCCCTATGGTGCAAAAAAAAGAGCAGCTCCAGTGCCTTACTTTGAAAAAACTGAAAATTATGAATTTGATGAAATATTCTTCAAGCTTTTATGGCCTTCTCCTCGGGCTCAAACTTGTTGAAAAATACATTCCAAGCTTAAAACTAATTTTTTACAGACTGATATCAAAACTGAGAATTGAAAACCAAACTTGCTCATTCCTATGAGATTATTTTTGTACATGGAAACCTACTCTAATAGCTTTAAATCAAATTTTGGATTCAAACGACATGAAACTAACAATATAAACAGTCAATTAGATGGGTATTCAACAAAATTTTGCTCATACTTTATTCAAAAAGAAAGATAAACCTGAAATATGGAAACTCAAAATTCCATTTGAAAAAAACCCCATGATCCAAAATTGTTGTGAAGAGAACTTTTATTGATGGTTGTAAATAATTGGCCAAAGGATCTTCAAAATCATGAAATATAAGCTCATTTTGTAGACCAATGGGAAAAGAAACATCTTCTTCATTTACAACTGCAATCTTTCCATGTTTCATACCTTGATTTGTAACATCATTTTCAGGATAGGGCTTTGAATGTTCCTTAAAACACTCAATAGGAGAAATCATAGCATTATGCACAAACATATATTTTTGATCATTTAAATCTGCAAGAAGAAATTATAGGACAACATCTTGTAGATTGAAAAGTTTATGATTATTGTCTATTAGTGCTTCTTCATGACAACCTTCAAGCATACTCAAGTAGTCAACCTCCTCCTCCCGATGAAAAGAAACATGTTTCACATAAGATTTACCTTTCACCTTCCCATTTTCATGTTCCTCAACGTTCAAAGGTTCAGAAAATGAACAAAGTGAAGAGCCTTGTAACTGACCATCTTTATGTTCCTCTTTATCATCTAAACATTGGGAAAGTTGCTGCAAATTTTCACAAATTTCATGGGATATAACTTGGCTGTCAAATTGCTGATCTATTTTATCTTTAAGCGAAGAAGAGACATCTGCTTATTGGAAATTTTTTTGATCATCATAGCATCTAGCTTGTGAATAAAAATCATAAAGTACCTTTAAAATATCCTCATCATCCATCCATTATATATCATCATGAGTGCTTTTAATATATTGAATGAAACCTTTCCAAAGATTGCAAAAATCTTGAAAAATTGATGATAAAGGATTAGACTTCCCATAACGTTCAAAAAATATTCTATGGAAATCTTTAATTGAACACAAGCTTCATGATTTCAATCTTTCATACCATACTCTAGCTATGTCTTCTAGGGTAACCATAAAAATATTCATGACACAATCCTTAGGAAGCTCAACCCTTAGTCTACATACATGTATGTGGAATTTAACCAAATGCAGAACAACATCATATTTCTTTTCATCTTTGAAAATTGGAAGATGAGTTGACCAATCAACACGAGGCATATGATTTGGAAAACCATAGATATGAGATCGCTCCATAGGAGCATACTTGGGATTTATTCTTGCAGTATATCTCATCTTGGAACTTCATCAAGATATTGATCTTCAAGTAGTGGAGTGACCATGAAGCTTTGAATTTCTGAATTCTTTAAGAATGGAGTTTCCAAGGTAGAAGTACAACCTTCGAATTGTGTTTGATCTATTGCTACCTTCAAGAGTTTAGTATTTCTTCTTGAGATTTTTTTTTTGGGAAAATGTATCTTCAGACTCCTAGCAGATGCACCAAAATGTTATCACCAAATTGAGGCTGATGGGTTGCTTCAATATTCAACTTAAAGTAACTATTTCAAACCAATTTTAGTTGGAACTTATCCTTTCCAACCTGATAGGGCTCTCTTAAGGTAATGTATGATGATATTCAATAGACAATGTTTGGAGACAAACATGGCTAACTCTGAATTTATTTTGAATTATTTTTATGCAGGTGAAGGATGTGAATAATTAGCTACCATTGGGCATGGAGTCAGAGGGAACTCAATTACATGAAATACATCTTTCATGGAAGCTGAGGCATGTGTGTATTCTCATCAAAACACAACTTTAATAGTAAACCATATGCATAGAGGAAAACTGGAGCATGATTAAACATGAATTCCAAGTGATTACACATAAATCTAACTAAATAAACATCAAATATATAGATAATAAAAACACATTATGAATCTCAGTTCTGAGAGAAACTTTCTGCAACTATATATTACTGACTGAAAAATATTACAAAATTAGCATGTAGCATGACATCAATCCACCCTCTCTAATCCTTCTATGTGCCTATTTATAAAATTAGATATCTTTACATGTAGTCCTCCAGCTAGCTATACCTTCGAATTCTCCCAAAGACACCTTATCCAAATAGGAAACAGATTACAAGGAGGGAATTTAGCGATATTTATGTTTTCAAGAGTTCAAAACATACTAGGACTCTATCACTATTTATTTCACTAACGACTTTTACATGATCCATTCATAATGACACTTATCGAACAAAACCACTTTGTCTGAGGTGGAAATACCCATAACTAAACAATAAAACATCCATCCTGACATCTAGGGTCTGGTCCTCAGATATTGGGGATATGTTGTTATAGTTGTTGATGTGTCCAAAATTGATGAGCTAGCAGCCACAATCACTTTCCATGATGAGTGTTCTCACTAACTATAGTCTCCATTGATACTCTTTAACCAATCCAGGCGATTAATGTGGTTCAAAAATGCATTTAATGCTTGAAAAGGTTCGAAATTCTGCTTCACTCCAAAAACAAAGGAGTACTTTAGGCAAGTCCGTAGCGAACAGTTCATAGCAGTATTCATTTGACATATTTTGCAAACAGTTTGATTTATCTGTTGTTTTGAGGGTTTCCACTAAGTCAAAAAACTTAAATAGATGCTCTTACTTACTTATTTTATGAAAAAATTTGGATTTTATTGCAAAAATTAATCTTCAACGAGTTCGTAACGAAAACTCAGCTTTAAGCCTGGAGTATGCTACGAACTTGCCTCATAAACTGTAGATTTCAAAATTTTCACTTTCCACCTCCCAAAAAATATCCATGGATTTGTGAGATGATGAGATGAAGCATGATAAGGTAAAATTGGTTCAAAATACATCTTACTCTCCTCAAGAACCAACAGGTGGCTCATCTTCCATTAAATATGGACCTGTTTTTTCTGAAAACTACGGGTCAGAAATGAGCTCCTATATCTTGATCCTTGATATATGTTACAAAGTAGGAGGATATTTTTTTGATATGATTGTTCTAAAGAAAAACCTCTCTTGGTTTTTTTAAAACCATCTCTAGATTTCTGAAATATGCATTTGAAAAATATATCTAAAACAGGGAAAAAACGAACTCTAAAAATAGATCCCAAAGACATCTTCAAATCTCCTAATTTGTAACACTTGTGACATAAGTGAAATAGGTTAATTTTCTTTGAACAGTGTTTGAAAATAACCTCTCTCATGTTTTTGTAATTCATCTTCGTTGACCCAAAAACTACTCTTGAATTTGACTCATCAAATAGTCAAAAAACACAACTATCCTCTTGTATCTTCTGCTAGAAATTCATGCAACAAACATTGGTGAAGGCATGTGAAAAAATTATATCCTCCATAACAAATTTCAGGTCCACAGGCTCATATCTAACTAATGAACCTCCTTTTTTGGTCTTATTATGTGCATCCATATCCTCCAAAACAGCGACGCCCTGCTTGAACTCTTGACACCTGCAAAAAGTGTATATGACAACAAGTTGCTTGTCGACAAAGGTGAAAACTAACCTATGAAAACAATTAGACCCAAAAATAAACAAATAAATGGTGGAAATATATTAATAATCTCACAAGCATGGAAAGGTAAGTGATTTAATTCACATACATGAAAGCTAAATAAGGAAAGGAAAGTGGGAGAGGAAAACAAAATGATGGTGATGTAATGATGGATAAGCATGTGATACACCATATAATGACTCATAATAGATAGGCACATGATGAAATATTGAATCCTAACCACTAAAAAACTGAAAACTCATCTAATCCCTTATCGGTGCAGAAAAACATGAGTTCGTAGTGAATTCAATTAGAAAAATGACAGATTTTCTATGAACTTGTCAGTTGAGTCCATAGTGAAAACAAACTGTTTTGCACAGAAAATGCTGCGGACTCATGTAAACTCTGCCAAGTGTAAAAAATGACTTAATTAACGCCATGAACTCATATTTTTTTAAATTTACTTAAGACAAGACCTTAGTCATCATGACTATAAACCACTTTAAACCTCTAAGACTGTATACCAAACATGAAATTTGATCAATTTCATGATTTTATTTGACCAAAACATCTTGACCTAACTCAAAATGACACTCCTAACCAACCTAATTTTTATTAAGGATACGAGTAACCTTGAAACCCTTGTCTTCCGTAGCATAAATTGAGACAAGGTTATTCTTAAATCCCATCACATATAAGGCATCATGTATATGTATGGTTTAAGCATAGTTCAAATAAAAGGAAATAGATCCAAAGGCCTTCACATCATATGTTGAATTGCCCAAAGTATTGGCTTTGAATCAGACTCCCTCTCAACCAAATTTGGGAGGACTTCTCTATAGTCATTGAAATTTCTACATGCCCCACTACCTACCAACAAGTTATCTAATGAATCTAGAGGAGAGGAACTAGAAAGAGCAGAAACAAGAAAGTATTAAAATTGAGTTTCAGTTGTATTATTATCATATATGGTATTCCTTGATCTCTTGGGAGGATGTTGAGTCTCTTCTTGAGCAAGGTGGTATCCTCTCTTCCATATTCATGTATTCCTTCTTTCTTCCAGACACTCTCAGTAATAGTGACCATACTTATGAAAATTGTATCATTTGATGTTGGACATAACCTTCTTGAATCTTCTATTTTTTTTCTTGTAACCTTGATTTTTATTCCAGGATGTTTGACCTTGCTTTATTTATTTCCAATTCAAGAGAATTCCTTTCTCTTTATCTTCTTGGCTTGAGTAACAAATGTAGTATGTTCTCCTTCTTCATGCTTTTTAACCCTGACTCTTGAGATCATATCATTCTCTTTTTTAGTGAAATTTCCAAATAGTTCATCAAATGAAAGAAACATGTCATTGTTTCTAATAGTTGTAATCAATTTCTCCCAAACCATAGGAAGACCTCCAAGGGAAAGCAACACCATCTCTTTATTAGATGCAATCTCTTCAGCAGCCACAAGTTAATCCTTGAGTTGTGATATACTCATGAAGTATACCTGAATGATCTCACCCTTATTCATCTTGAAGTCCTTCAGTTGATTCAAAGAAAGAATTTAAATGAAGTTTTTGACTTCATACATCCCATCCAACTTGTCATACATTTCCTTATACTTTTTTAACTTTGAAACATAACTGAAAAGATGATCTCTCAAATAATCAATAATAAGTTTCTTATCTTTGATCTCATGTTTATTGTACTTGGACTTGAAAGTATAAGAAGCACTTTCTAGAGGCTTGGGTATATTCCCTTCAATATTCCATGACATCATTTTATTCCGAAGTCAAATCTAGCCTGGCCCTCCATTGAGAAAATTTTTATGAGTCATTCAACTTCTCCTCAATCTCGAAGAATGAGGTAGATATCTTGACCAAGTCAAATAAACTTTAGCAACAACTAATATTTCTTCAAAGGGGTGATTACTCTTGTCTCCTTTGGATTTTCTTTGCCTTACCTCTAAAACCATGTTAAATTTTCAATGTTTTATGTTGTAGCAATCACTTTGTTGGTTTATTCTTTCAAAATAAATCACTTTTCCAATTCAATTTCAATCAACCAATAGCAGTAAGAAATTTTAGATAGAAGAGTAAACAATACGTACAATAGAAGATAGCCAAGAACAATAGAGAAAGATATTTTTGGTTAAAGACCGGGGAAAAACCCCACAAGGGGGGGAATTCTAACAAAATTATTCCTCTATTAGACTTTCATTAATATTTTGGCAGATAAATTCACAGTCCATGTACAACAACAATTTTTCAAGTGTCAAATCCTTGACCAACCAAGTAAATTATCCAATATCCAATCAAATATGGTAAAACTATAATCTTGCAATTTTCTGTCAAAGTCAACAACAATCAATTCAACCCTAAATAATCACAAGTCAATGGTCCAATCAAATCCACATATTTTGGTCAAAGCAACAACAAACTTGGCCTTCCTTTCTTAGTCAAGCCAAATCAAAACAATCCACACATCTGCCTCAAAATTTGGTCGAAATCAAAGACAACCCTGCGGTCAAAAATTCCTTAGACCTATGGTCAAAGGTGGTAAAAGTGACAAAAAATGTTTTCCTTGTCTCTCCTCAATTTTTCCCCCAATAAAAAATCCAAAACCAAGTAAAATCTCCAAAATTCAACACTATTCAAATAGTCTTGATGCAGTCAATTTAGATTGCCTCTCTCTCCTTCACACATGTGAACCCACACTCTGTAATTTCAGACCAAATTGAAACAAACAAAGAAGAAATGATGTGTGATGTGATGCCTTCAAGACATTCCAAGTTAGGTGTATTCATATGTGGTCTAGGTGGACAAATTTCCTTTTCTAGGTCTACTTGTACTTTTGAAGGTGACTTAGACCCTCATTGAAAACAATATTTTCCCATGTGCAAATTTAATTTTTCAAAGGGATAGTGGGGTCTCCTTAGGGTTTTTTGGGCTTCCCAAATGGGAAAATTTCTCGCTTAACTGCCAATTTTCAACATTGGCGTTCCAATTTTAACCAAATTGTAAAACAATTAAATGTGTTGTAGAGCCCATATTCTACCATTTTGTATAGTTCATCTTTATTGTTCCATTATGTCGAATGATTAATTTTTATATAGTTTTATATTCCTTTTGGGGGTTTTTGGGCTCATTTCAAATCCAAATTTTATTTCAAAAGAAGCATGATGATTAGTGTTTAGTTGTGAACAATTATAGAGCCATGAAAAGCCTTAATGATGTATTTTTTATGTTCATAATCAATGTTATGTATTTTGAGGGCTTATGAGCAAGATGCAATGAGTGTTTTGTATATGGGTAGAGCAGGTTCCGGAAAGAATTTTATGTGACGAGATTGATGAACATACTCTGTTATCACTCCCCCTGCTTCCCAAGGTTGAGAATGGAGTTGAAGGAAGGTAACCAAAGACCAACCTTTAGGTCGGCTAGCTATCCCTACCAGAACCAGAGAGGGATCTCTCAATGTCACTTTTTAGTCAATGAAATGATTGAATATCTAATGATCTTAGGCTAGGTATAGAAGCTCAATAAATAGGGTTATTTTTTATGTCTTTGTGCTGGATAAGAATGACAATAAGGAGACTAGGTCTACGGTTTAATTTCTGAATTCAAGATTGATTTGCAGAGAATATGGATGAGGCTAGGTAGGTAGCTTGAAAACATATTTAGTTTTTCATTTTATATAGGATGAAATGATATAAAATATGAATGAACACTGAGGTGAATTCATTCTTTTAGAAGAACATAGACATATAATATAAATCTTGTTAAGATAGAGCATTAAAAATCATGTTTTTTTATTATAAACTGACAAGATAAACACAAAGAAGCATGTATATGAAAGAGGAAAACATATCATTTAACATGATAATATAAACATACATAGAAATAATTAATGCTCCAATTCATACCATAGGATTCTCAACATAAATTTTGCAACACTATCTTTGATTTCATTCCAAAAGGCTTGTACATTAGCTCCACTGCAAAAAACAACTATCCAACCCAAGAAAAGACTAAAGTGGGTCTACTTATAGAAAATATTAATGATGACACCTCATAGGGTCGAAATACCATCCAAAAATCATCATAAAATACATGAGATGAGTCTCTTCCTAGAATCTAGAGAGGTTAGAAACCATTCCCTCAAATTTAGCTAATGACTAGGAGTGTGTGTCCCCCACATTAAATTACATGTTTCCTCATGATAACAGGAAAAAACCAACTCAATTACTCTAATTCAAACTTAAAGGAAAATAAAACCCTAAAATTCTGACTTTTTCTGAGCTTGTCAAGTGTCTTGAGGAATCCTATGCAATGTGTAACACTTTTTGACAGATGCGTAACACCTTTTTATAAATGCATAACACTTTTTTGCAACAGATTGTGAGTGACTTTTGGGACTCTAAATTGAAATATGAAAGATTTTTCAGCTAGGCGTATGTGTCTAGCTCCCAAAACATCTTGAATTTTGAAAAATGACCCATGGTAAGGCCTCCAAAAGTTGATTCTCCCAAGGTTACTCCAGCTGTGTAGCGCCATGTCAAAAATGCTGGTAGAAGCATAGCAAATTGGTGGTTTTTTGGCATTTTCTTCCAAACTAGAGCTTGTCATGAAAAATGGGTTCTTGATATTTGATTTACTCATCAAAATTCATCCAACCATGTAATTCATTCATCATTTAGGTGCCCTAGTAAAAAGAGTAACATCTTGGTGATGCGCATTTGTCAAGGCTGAATTTCCAATTTAGTACAAAAATCACCAAAAATGCAAAAAGTTCTCAAAATTGTCCAAAATGTCTTCTATAATACCTGGGGAGGGTAGGCTAAACATCCATTATGTCTCAGCAATGATTTCTAACTTTTCTTTCTCCTTAATCTTCATTTGAGCCTCTTTAAGCTTCTTTTTCAACTTTTTGAGTCTGATTTGTGAAATTTTGTTTCTGGCGTGATAATGGTTGGCCATGTGTCTCTGGAGGTTGTGGTATCTTTTGTTTATTTTTAAGAGATTCTTAAAGTGTTCATTTACCCTTCCTAACCATAGTTATCTATATTTATTGATCTCCATAGATATTATCTCATCAAAGGTCAATTATTTAGGTGGATGGCCTGATTGTCTTTCTAGCTCCAACGCCCTCTTAAGGCCTCTTGTCTTTGGTCTTGTTGGTTATGTTTCATTATCCATGTCCTACATTTTATCAACATCTATTACTTACTTCCCTTTACCATTATCTGTCTCTAGGTCTGCCTTAGGTTTACTTTGTATCAGTTTCTTTGCCTTCAATTGCCAATTTTCTTGTTGTAGGAAAGTAATTTGAGAATTTGCAATGGAGAAAATATCGCT
The DNA here is from genome assembly GCA_034641835.2 of Pinus albicaulis. Lineage (NCBI taxonomy): Eukaryota > Viridiplantae > Streptophyta > Pinopsida > Pinales > Pinaceae > Pinus > Pinus albicaulis. The sequence continues at coordinate 531,540,857 of CM076577.1, forward strand.
CAACTCTATTATTTCCTCATCCTTTTCCCTAAATATCTCCTCAGCTAATTTGACTTCAACATGCTCTGCCACCTCAAATTCTAAGGATCCTTGTTCATCATGTTGGTGCAATGGTGATTTAATCTGATGCATGAGTGGTTGCTCCTCTATTGTTCTTTGCTTAGGTATAGTGTCAAGTGTAGGTACACTTTTGATGGATTTGGAAGAAAATACCTAACTCTTTCCCTTCTCATAGGTGTGAGTGACCTCAAAAACCCTAAGAGCCTTTGAAATTTGAGTTTTCATGTTGGGAGAGCCAACCTCCATTGGCTACGATGATATTGGTGGTGATGGTGTGCTATGCATGAGAGCAGGACTAGTGGTGGGTGCTGTTGCTACTTTCTCCATGAAGGTTTCACAATTCATGTCAATAGCTGAGAGATGATGCAAAATAATGAGCTTGACTAGATCATGGTGGAAAATACTTGGGTGATGATCTTTATTTCTACTATGAATCTTCTCATTCATTCTAAGAAAACTTGTGTACAAGTAATGTGGCAAGTCAAGTGGTTTAGTAGAGGTAAAGTGCATCAATAATCTGATATGGTACCTGTAAAACCTGGAGAATATCCCTTCACATGTGAAATATTTCATAATTAATGTCATCAAAGGAGAATATATGTTAAGGAGGTGCCTTAAAAGGAATATGTACTCGGGGTTCTCTCTAGCATGAGGTTTGAGGAACAATTTGTAATATTTAAGGTCTATTTTCATGCCCTTAAACCACTTTTGTCCATGACTCGGTATACTTTTTGCTGAAGAAATAACATCTGATGATAATTTAAACTCTACACCTACAATGATGGCATTTCCCATACTAAAACTAGTGGAAAATAAGCTTGTCAATTTGAGATGACAACCTTCTTCCATGTTTTTCTCACAGAATCTCAAACATCCCGTCCTCTCAAAGAATCCTTTGGAAAAAGGTGAGGAATTAAATTCTTGCAAGGTGGAGGGTTCAAATCTGATGTGGTGCCCTCCTTTTTGGATTTTCTTCTCACTCTCCATAATATCTATTAAAATTATGAACCCTAGGTGTTTAGGATGCATTGGGTATGTGCAATGAATCTGGAAAAATAGAGGAGGGTTAGGGTAGGTTTAGGAGGGTGAGATGAAGGGTAGTGAAGCCAAGATAAATTCCCAGAAACGTTCAGGAGGTAGGGTTGTATGTTAGCTTAAGACTATAAGTCGAATTTGGTCAAGTGGTTATGATGGAGGTGGTGATGTTTCCGCTAGGGGCGTGGGTTTGTTATAAATTTGAACGGTTACCCCGGGAAGTCATTTAATAAACTAATAGTTTTGGCCACGCGTCAGGACAAAAGTGGAAGGGAGCGTGCGGGAAGGAGAGTGGTAAAATGGGTTGGTTTCACAGATTTTGGGGGGGTAGGATTAGTAAGAGGTTTTCGAGGTGGGGGGTGCGAAACAATGAGGGGCTGACATGTCGATGTGGGACCAGGGGGTGCAAAGAAGGTTGTGCGTCATCGATTTGGTGGACTGATTGATCGGGTGGTTGGATAGAGAGTAGGACTTAACCACATGCGAAAAATGACTTTTGTTGTTCTGTAAAGTTTATTACATGTGCGAAAGACTTTGGTTAAAATTTATATGCCTTTTGACTTAGGATAAAATCATTTTGATCCCGAACTTAGGCTAATAGTGCATATTTTATAATTTTTCTCAAACTTTGGATTGAATGCACTAATAAGCCTATACTTTAAGATAAATCCTTTGATATAAAATTGAACTCTTTTTGTCCTTTCAACACTTTTTGGAAATAATTTACAGGATGAAATATTATTCACAACATCTCAAATCTAATAATCATCAGTTATAATCAAGTTACCCTATAAAATTTATAGGACCCTAACACTAACTATGCTAACTCCATTTAAAAGACTAATATGATGAAAATGAAGCCTTGTTCGCCCTCTTTGGTGACATTTTTGGACTTTTTAGTGGAAAAACAAGGAGACCTAGATACAGATTTAGATGGAGATGGAATGAATAACCTAAGACTGTAAATGAAAATGAGTGACATGACCTATGAGATGATGATGGGAATGGATGGAATGAGGGGAGAAGCATTTCTGACCTAGACCATATGTAGTGACCAAAATTTATTTGAAAAATTGTTTGGAAAGACAAAATTTTGACCTAGGACTACTAAAAAGTAATTTGAAAGAGTGTATTTGATCACTTAACATATTAACACTAAAATTGGCTCAAGCTGGGAATGGCATATCTTTTAGGAGTTGTCAAGAACACCGTAGATCAGGTAGCCTTATCCGTTGGGAAATGGAGTCACTTTAGCTACAATCCTCAAAATGACTTAAATCAAACTGAAAGATGAATTGTACATCATCAATTGCAAACTCTATTGGAAACTAACACTGAAAAATATTATCAAAATTTTGAGTTTATTCATTACACCATACCTACTCTTATTGATCCATAAATCACTTGATCAAGTGAAGTCGAAGATCCAATGTAACCAATCAAGTAAATGACTACCTTATTGATGCTTATATTCAACTCCACCAGGCATAAAGAAATATTGACTAAATGACAACTCAAATTGAAATCTGAGCCCAAAACCTATGTTGGTGAACAAAAAAAACTCCGCATTTTCTAATGCTTGCAAAATACTGCCCAAAGGGTCTTGAAAAGAATGAAACATTACCTCTTGTTGATCAGAAAAAATAAGGGAGATCCTTTCAAATATAATGGATGATTGTTCCTCTTCATTTGGTTGATAATTCTTAAATAAAAATGTAGCAATGTTATCTTCCATATCATTCAAATAAGAGACACAATTTGTATGTTCTTGCAGATCTTCAATGGAGGTAGCTAAATCAGCATCAACACAAATATCTACAAGTAGATTTTCATGTATATCATAAAGAGAATTGTCTTGGCTTTGAAAAAAATCTATATCTTGATCATTTGAAGGTTGTTGAACATGTTCATAAAACTCAAGACAAAAAACCTGTTGTACACTGTTTTTGACCTCAACGGATAAATCATGACTCTCTAGAGTTTCTATACAAGAAAACTCAAAATTCTAATTTGCACATATTTCTTCCTAAATTAAAAACTCAGAAGAGGAAAGGGATGAAGGGTATTTGGAGAGAACATCTTCATATATATCTTGATCTCTTGAAGATTGGCAAGACTGCTGCAAATTATCATTAACTTCAAAATATGGAAGATCAATGTCATCCTTTGAAGAATTCTACTCAAGTTTGATGTCATCCATGGTAGAATCCATGATCTTCTCATGGAGGTGAAAAGGATTTTCATTCAAAGCATCCAAGAGTTCATCATCCATAAACTCTTCATTGCCATAAGAACTTTCTAGCTCTTGAATAAAATTTTCAAAGTGATCACAACAATCCTCAATCAAAATTAAATAAGGATAGGTTTCTCTATACTTCTGAAAAAATATCGAGTGAAAATCCTTGAGAGAATAAATACAAGCAGGAGGCAAGATTTCATACCAAAATTGTTCTTTTTCTTCTAATGTGAACATGAACATCTTCATTAAACAATATTCATGAAAATTAATCTTCAGCTTACGCACATGCATATGAAATCTTATTAAATGAAGTGTAGCATCATCACCTTTTCCATCTCTGAATTTTGGCAAGTATGTTTTCCAATCTACTCGAGGCATGGGATTTGGAAATCCAGGGATATGAGACCTATCCATAGGAGAATACCTAGCATTCCTTCTTGCAGTTTAATCCATCTTGAAAATAGTGAAGTCACCAATATTTCTTGAAGTTGCTGATTTTTGAACAGTGGATTCACCATGAAAACTCTGAACTTTTGGATTCTTCAACACTGGAGGTGCTAGGTGAAAGATGCAAAAGCTTTCCTGCGCCTGACCACTATTCACCATAAAAAATCAGAGCTAATATTTCTCATTATTTCCCAAGAAATATTTAACCTTTGCTCCCCGAAAATGGCTCCAAGAATGTTATCACTCCCCCTTGGTTCCCAAGGTTTAGAATGGAGTTGAAGGAAGGTAGCCACATACCAACCTTTAGGTTAGGTAGCTAGTGCTACCAGGACCAGAGAGGGCTCTCTCAATGTCACTTTGCAATTAATGAAATTACTGAATATCTAATGATCTTAGGATAAGTTTATAAGCTCAATAAATAGGGTTTTTGTTTGATGTTTCTATGTTGGATAGGAATGACAGTAAGGAGAGTAGGTCTAGGGTTTAAGGTCTGAATTCAAGATCGATTTGCAAAGAATATGGATGAGGCCAGGTAGGTATCTTGAAATCATGTTTATTTTTTCATTGTGTATAGGATGAAATGATAGAAAATCAAATATGCACTAAGGTGAATTCATTCATTTACAATAACATAGACATACAATGTAAATCATGTTAAGACAGAGCATGAAAAGGCATTATTTCTACTTATAAACTGACAAGATAAACACATAAAAGCATGTATATGAAAGAGGAAAACATATCATTAAACATGTTAAGATAAAAATACATAGAAAGAAAAAATTCTCCAAGGCATACTATAGGATTATCAACACAAATTATTTAACATTGTCTTTGATTTCATTCCAAAAGGCTTGTACAATAGATCCACTGCAAATGTAGTATCCGAAAATAGGGAAATTCTACAACAATGAGAATATCCTAAGATATTCTAAAGTTGGATATCCAGTAATACTTGAACACAATAATGAAAGTTGTCTCAATTTAATTATTATATGTGTATTAAAACACATATTCATTATATTAGGAGCATATCAGCAAATCTATGTCTCCATATTTCAACTCCAAGTGGGGAAAAGCAGTGATCTGGACCATAAAAATGTTATTTCCATAAAATAATGCTATAACTGTGAGAAATGGGACTTGGATCCCTTATTTCATGCAATATACATCTCACATATAGAATCGGAGCTAGAAAAAATCATTATAGCTAAGTTAGATAGATCTCCCGGTTCTTATATGGCTTAAAAACACTGAAAACCCATGACTTAACCCATGCAGAAAACTCAGAAGCAAGAACAACGTAATTAAAAGAGGGTTTCTATAGAAAAATTTTGTAGACAACAGATCTGGAGTTTATTTAGCCAAAGCACAAAGAAAAACAGAGATCTAACCTCTTTTATACAATGTAAGCATAACCCGGCAAGGGTTTCTTGGAAGCTTAAGTACAAAAGGAGTAGATATGAATATTCAGATACAAAATAATGTAGTCCCCTGCAAAATTACATGAATAGAGCTGAATAAAATACAATAGGGATGAGAATCCCTTTTTCTAGATTTCCGGGAGAAGGGTTGGCCCTGTCTCTAGGAAACTAGCTCAAAATCAAGGTATTAAACCTTGCTGCAATTGCTCTCTGAAAAATGACACAGTTACTCTATGGGATTGAATTATAGAATTTCAGAGATGCTCTGGCCAAGTGCCAAGATGTGAAAATATTCCCAAGAGTCCTTCTTGCTGATCTCCCAATGGATAGACAAGCTCTCTAGTGAAAAACAAGCTCGGAAATGACTCAAAGAGATCATCCTTTGCTACACCATGCAACACAACCAAAATATAAATAGAAATTACATCGTAGCTGAAGGAGGTAGCTTGGAAAAAATGTTGGAATGAGGAAATGTAGCCTAAAGAACCTCTCCTTCCCTGAGTATGAGGTAGGGATTCCCGATCGGGAACACCCTTGTGCTAAACAACACTGCAACCCTGCTAAACAACAAGAGGAAGCAAAGTCTAAACAGACCCAAGAAAATAATAATCCAAGCATGAATCACAATGGCTTCCCTCCTCTCCATATATAGAAAGTTATCCTCTCCACAATGGGTCTCATCCATATGTGCCACCTAGCCCATGCAAGTTTTCCTCCATTAAAACTGCGCAGTCCATCATGGAGATACAATGTATCTAGACAGTGCATGTGGACTTGGTCAAATATGACTGAATCAACATGATCCAATCATGTTCACCCCTGTAGGTGCCCAATCCAGCTACTTATTCTTCCCCTTTTCACATGAGGAATGTTATTTTCCCTCCTAAAGAGGTTAATGGGCCTCCCTACCCATTTTATTCATTTACCAAAAGATAATGCTAACTATAATGTTCCTTTTATCTTGAGGCTAAAATTTGGGAAAATTACAGTCCTCTCCAAAATGTTGCTTGTCCTCAAGAAAATGTATTAGGAGAACAAAATTCCTCCCCTTCTCCTCCTGTGGCCTTCTCATCATAGTCCCCACCACTGCTCAAGATAATCTGTAACAAATCTTCCCTCCAATGTCTCCTCCCAAAGATGCATAACCAAATGGCTCACATCATGAAAAGGTGGAAGGTGTAAGTGGAAACCTTCTTGCTGTCCCATGGCCTTCTCAAGGTGGGAGTGATGATACACATGGGAAATATCATTCCCAATTAGTGACACTCTCACCCATGCTATCATCCAAATGAAATGAGCCATCCTAGGTAGCTCATCAAAGAAATCTGCAACCACGGTTTTATGCAATGTGTTGGGGTTGAATGGAGAGTTTGTATTTTCCCATTCAAGTAATTTCTCTCTCCATTTATGGTAAGTATGGGGGGGTTGTTGATATTGGGCTGAAATTTCATGGCCCTAAAAAATGGCCCAAGCCTACCCCACAAGATAAGTCAACCATGAAGTTCCTCCTCCAAGAACGCAAGTCCTCCCAATGGCTCCTCCTACATGAAGGAAAGAGGTGTCTTGGGGAAATCATGGTGTGCCCATTGTTCCTCCTGAAACATACAATATGTAAAATAGGGAGAATCATATTCCAAATGGGCATCTCCATCTCAAATTCCAATCCCCAAACAAAGCTTCCCACGAGTATAAACATATCAACAATATATGGAAGAAAAATACTATGAAAACAAGCTGCCAAATGACAACCGGAGAGTGAATCAAAGTTTCACACAAGGAACCAGCACAGTGCATTCCATGCCTGCCTCAAAAAAAAAAAAAAAGTGCTTCACTAGCCACTTGTTTTCTGCCATAGTCATTTCATAATATGGAAACATGAAGATAGAATGTGGTGTCAATGTTGCACACCAAGAATCATGTGGCTTCCCCCACAAACCACCATATAAATAGCCAATCTCATTGCCACAAGTGGCTCTAAGTACATCATCATATAATATGCAATAAGGGACAATCCTTCTTGGTACAACATGCTGCTCATATAAAGAAAATAAGTACAAAACATAAAATGAATTTGTACATCCTCCATCATGTACTTGAGGCCTTGAGCTGAAATGGCTCAACAGGAAATTTTCCCTCACCTCCAAAGAGTAGGGAAGTGACTATGACACCCTCTCCATCACCATCCGGGCTATGCATCTCTTCATATTTTGAAATATATCATGTTGAATTCCCTCCCAAGTGAACTCCTCTGCCAAATAAAGATATGCATCATAATTCATGGAAAGGAAGTCCTCATGTGATGTATGAAGCAGCTTCTCCTTGAGCTTAGAATCTCTAGTCAAAAAGACTCTTCCATAAGAATAGATGACCACATCATCCACCATATACTCATCATCTCTATCTGGGTCATCAAGAATCATACATGCACCTAGATCCTTGGAGTACTCTACCAAGAGTTGAGATCTCCAATATGGATCAATCCTCCCAAGAGACAGTGCTGGTGATATAGCATGTGAAGCTCTCCTCATGCTACTTCATGCTACTTTGAAATCCCCCATGCCAAATTCTTCCTCCAAACTCTTCACCTCTCCAAAATCTAAGAGTGGTGAACCCAATGACAAGATCTCTCTCATCAACTGTAGATCTGGTGGCCTCCCTAGTGGAATGCCTCCATGAAGTGAGACATCAAAATATGAAGTGGACTATATATATGAGTGGAATGAGTTGTCCCTCTCTTCACGATGAAATGCAGTCCCCTCCTTATGTGCAAAAACCTCTCGAAATAGATAAGGGTGGATGCTCATCATCCCTTGATGTTGATCCTTCTGCTCTTCTTCAATATATGAGAATTCCTCATCCTCAATGAGAGACCCTTGATCTTGGTCATCTCTTGAAGAAGGGAATTCCATGTCTTCAAAAATAGAAGAGGGCTCTTTAAGAAGTGGGGATCTTGCCCTCAGAAAAATATCATGCATGTTTTTATCCCCTTTAAAAATATGGAGTGGATTTGGTTTAATAGGTCTCTCCAACTCATGCAAAGTGTTGAGGAGGTAAATCCCCTCTACGGACAGAGGAAATCCCACAAGCCCAGATCGGGTCTAGCAATAATCAAGTCATGCAATGATGCAGGTTCCTAGTTACAAAACGACAAAAATAATAATGAGTTGCCTACCTCAAATCCCACACAGTGGTCGTTGAAGAAAAGATGATGTTTCCCGTCCCTCGCTTGGAAGATCAAGATCCTTCCATTCGACACGTCTGAACACCTGCACACATGCAAGGAAACAATGACATACAACATAAAATCTAAAGCATGTAACCATACATCAGTCAAAGAAGATGTAATTCATTGCATAAAGAAATAAACACATGAATGGAACCATAATCAGAGTCGCTTATATTATAAATAACAAAGGAAATATTACAACCCAAAGCTCTGATGCTATGATCTTCCTTCGGTGGGGCTGACAGCAATGCACGTCTCAAGAAAGCCTGTCGGGAATCTGGACAAAGCTCTCTCTCTTTGTCTTGGATCTCAATCGTTGTCTGGCTATAGTTTCCTTCCTACAAGTTTAGCTAGCTTGTTAAGGGAGAAGGAAAACTTTTATAGATGGAGGAAGGGGAGTTGGGATCCCTGTAATCATGGGATAGGCCCTATCTCTAAGGAAGCTTCCATGATAGGTGGAAAACCACTTTCTATACATGGCGATCCGGAGCCAAACCACCCAACTCATTTTGATGACTCGTTCAAGAGTTTGTTGGAATCAAACTTTCACCATTTATTAAAAAAAAAAACATTCATTATTAAGCTTGGCGTGAGTGAGACATAGGGACAGAGTGCCAGTTGGCGCGCCCTCTATGGTGGATTTCCCCCATTGGTGCGAGGGCTGAACTGGCTAGTCGTGCCAAGGCTAAAACATTTGTTTTAGGGTTTTTCAGAGGAAAATTTCTTCAGGAGAATGTTTTTCCTTATGCAAGGGGATGTCATGAAGGTGTTTTTAGGTCATGTCACTACTCACAGGTCACGGGAAAAGCCCTCCAATGTGTGGGATGAGGGATTACAGGGATGGTGACAAAATGTTGTGTAACAGATGCCCCCTAAAGCATGAGGCCCGAAAGAGAGGGAGGGGTGAAATGATTTATGATAATGCGCCCAACAGAAAACATTATCGTCGGAAGACCTGCAACAAGTACAACTGATATCTATGATACATGATATGTGGTATGGGCACAACCATCCATAATAGAGTGTACAATAATCAGGATCCAAGGTATGGGCGCAACCATCTAGTAAGAAGGATCAACAAATAGACTCAAGTATGGTCGTAGCCATCCAATCAAATGAGTCATGTAACTAATCATGATAATCCACAAAACCTGCAGCCTGGATTTCATCAGAAAAAACCCAGGGTCTTGCGCTCCATCTCGACCTGAACATAGTACAAGTCCTAGCATGTGAATAAGTGAGTTGGAGTCGAACATGCAAGAACCTTGTCTGATTACCAGCCAAAATGAAAGTCATTAACAGACGCAAGAGGTACCACCAATAATGAGGATGGCCCTCAAGGTACTATAGGTACAATCCACAGAATGTGAATAGTGAGCTAGCATCGAACACCCACAGAATCATTCGATCTAAGGCCAATGATAAAAACCTTGCGTCGAATGCGAAGAACCTGCCATTGAGGCATGCTGGCTCCAAGGTACCTAAAATGAGTCTCTAGATCAGCTTCCTAGATAACGAGCTGAAGTCGACAGGAAGTGACCTTGGTCGAAGGTGGGCCATAATGTTTCCCACATAATCGATGCGAGATAGAGGAACATGATGTTTGTGAATTAGGATCAGTAGAGAATAAGAGGGAGGTTGAGAACTACAGAGGCCAACTTCTCTTGAACATATCGGCGGCACGACAGTGGATTTGACAGTATTTGACATCAAAGGATCTGAGGTCATGGTGACGTGGCAAAGAGCAGATGAGCGGTCAAAAGAGATTACAAAAACCCACGGAGGCAAGCAAATAACGAGATGAGATGTCCCCAACCTGACACGAATGTAGACAAGTGCCATGTTCAAGAGCGACATACTACTGACACGACAGTGATACTGGTTCCATTTTTCCCCACCATTTCTAGCGAGTACCCCAATTATTTTTGGAAACAAGCTTGAAGGGGATAGCATATGCTTGCGATATAATTTTTTCCTTCAGAAACATCCAACCAAGTACATTTAATGAGCCCTAGGAAGGAGGAACTCGGGTATCGTCATTACGACGGATTCCGATGTCATCAGGTTTTAATGCATCTGACAAAGGAAGAACTCAACACCTTTTCATGTTTAGAGAGTTTGAAAAGACACAGAAAACAAAACTCAAACAGTCCTTTTTCATAGATAGTTCCTCAGATCCGAAAAGGTAGAAAATTGTGTCTGAGAAAACCTCCTAGTCGCGATAGGCTAGGGTATTCCTTTTTCGTAAATAATCTATCCCAACATGAAAAAGGGGTAAATGTATACTAGGTAGATGTCATTTTGCAGCCAATTTAACGAGATCAAAATGACAAGCGACTCGACAATATTTTCATTTTTAGAGAGTCAAAAAAGAGCTGAAAGATGACTCCAGTAGTGACTTTTTTGTGTTTTTACCAAGTCTGAAAAAGTATAAAATACAACTCGTGTCGTTGTCTTAGTCACGCAAAACCTGTCGCTGCACAAAAAGAAAATGTAAAACCCATTTTTCGACAAAAATATGATAAACTATTTAGAAAAATAAGCTCCAAAACCTAATTTGATTTTGAAAAGTTATAAATATGACCAAATGGTAAAAACATATTTAATTTTTACTTTTTACCTCTTGTGCAGAGCGATAGTGAGTTTTTCCTATGATCTCGCAGTAACGATTGTGGACGATCCAGTGCATCATTTCAGATTCTGTCTTTTCTAGGTAAGAGCCGCTTCCATTAGCTACATTTTAATTTATATTTCATATCTTTCCATCATGATTTGGCATCCCTAAGGGGAGGATTTGAAAATTTATGGTTTCCACGGTTGGCACGGGTATGAGGCACGGACCCGCGCCAACCGAGCTCTTTTTGCAAAGGGGTCACACCAGCTGTCGCGACTGTCAAGAAAAAAATCATGCCAACCACGCAACCTTGTTTTCTACTCAAATTTGACAAAAATTGAACCAATCAATTGGATTTTTGAATGCCCAAGGGAACTTATGATGTGCTTATGACCAATTTGATGCAGGTATGAAGCCACAATGGTGATTGAATGGAAAGAAAGGGAGCACAGTGAAGAGGACGAAATGGCAATGGGGAATGAGCAATGCATGGATGCTCTTTGGAATTGTGGATTAAAGAAATTCTTCTTGACACCATGTCTCAGGGCACAATCTAAATTGTTACAATATCTAATAAGTATCTGGGATGAGAGTGAAGAGAAGTTTAGGCTTTGAGATCAAGTGCTTGAACTTGAAGTTTCCAATGTCTACTTCATTACTGGATTGTCTCACAGAGGTCCAATTTTGATCATGACCGGTACCAGGCCTTCTGGCGAGAAGATGTCGATGGTTATTGAGAGAGTGTGCCTAGGGGCACAAACAAGATCAGGTAGTGGAAAATTTGACATTCACACTGTTACTGATTTAGCACTCAGAGTGGTGCTACATACCATCACGCAGGCCGTGGGGTCGCAGGCCGTGGGGTCACAGGCGCTGCATGAGGTTACCAAAACACAGCTCCTTCTAGCTTCAAAATGTATGAACTCGACAATATTTGATTGAGCCACAGTCGTAACCATGAATATAAAATTGCAATTGACTAAATGAAAAATGCCAAACTAAAGCAGTTTGGGTATGGGTCAATATTGGTATCGTTCATCCTAGAATGGCTACCTATCTTCCAAGGCCAGGGGGTGATAGTCGCAGATCCACCTTTGAGAGATCCATGGATGGCTCGATGGGCAGCATTTATGCCCAGAGCAAGAGGGGGCTAGCAAATTTCATGGCGGCCCGATTTCTTTGGATGGCTTCGGCGATAGTTGATCATCATAGAGGACTGGCCCTATGCCAGTATTGATTTCACAGGAGACCCAGACCTTCCACTCTCGGAAGGAGAGGACTGGGATGAGGAGCTAGGTAAGACTCTTTTTGATTTTATGAATTTTATGAATTTTTTTTTTTGGTATACATGTGTGTCCTAACAATTTATCCCATACATATGTAGATGTTTTCCCAGAGAGGCCCACCAGGATGTCGTCGATCGCACGGAGGACCCCTCTCGCCTATGACCCTCTAGGTGAGGGGGGCGAGGGGAACAAGCTGGTTCAGAACTTAAAGGGAATCGCTCGAGGGATTCCTGATTATGCTCACCTAGATGATGTCCCTATGGCTTATTAGAGGCACACCATGGGGGTGCCTAGTCGCCTTCATCATTTACTGAGGTGATTGGTGTGGGCAGTAACATGCTACCATGAGCACCATGCTGACTAGTTTCCTAGGCTTTTATATGCATATTTTTGAGAGAAATGTTGTCTTTGGATGTTATTAAAATATACATGTATTTTTTTGGGATTTTATATGATGCACACACTGCATCATATATATTTCTGCATGGATATTTTCACATATGATGATGCTTTTAATACGTTATGCAAATGTATAATACAATGTTATCTAATGCATTAGCTGCATAACACATGACCCAATGGAAAAGTTAAAAGCTCACAAAATGCATCACACCAATCACATTTTATTTTTTCACAAGCTTAAAAGCACACATGAAAACTAAGCTTGAAGGTGAGTTTTATTTTTTATCCAAACTTAAAACACATATGTAAACTATGCTTGAAATAACAAGGAAAATGGGCATGCCCCCAGCATGGTGTCTCAATTCGAGGTGCATGCCCCCCAAACTTTAGTCCATAGGAAATGGAGTGAAGGTTCAAAACACAAGAGATTCGATCGAAATATAACAAAAATCAAATTGAACGGGAACGTGTTTCATTGTTTTAACAAGGTTGACACACTTCAGAACTGTCCTCAAAGTAGCTTGTTTAATTTTTTTAGGAGCTTGACACAAGAAGAGGAACTATGCTCCGACGAGCTCAAAGGAGCAGGTTTAGGTGAGGGATAACCGGATACAAAATTCTCAAGAAAATCAGGCATTGCCCCCAGGCTAGGCATGAATGAGGAACGATGATGTCCATCGCTCCATGGCAGATCTTCGAGAGACATCGTCTCCATGATAGCTTCGTCAGACGGAAGGACTTCTCTCAAAGGATCAGGCGAATCTACATCGCCAAGCCAAGGGGATTGAGAATAAACATCAAGAGCCATGTTCAAAGGAGCATTTTCAGCAGGATGAGGATCTGATGTAGCAATGATATCACAATAATTCATTTCAACTGGGTTCAGAGGCATCGATTCTCCAAAAGAGGTCACCTTTTGAGGAGAAGGGATGATCTACGAGTCATCCGACCTAGAGATCATGTTCACTTGAACGGTGTTTGGTGGTGGAATGGGAAAAATACCCATGAGAATGGGTTCCTTGAAAAGACCAGGTCCTACACTATCAGGGGGATTAGGAATTTGATCCATGTATGGCACGTTGTTCTCGAAGGATGAGGTAAATAAAGAAAACTGATCAACAGTAATAATCTTGCCCTCATGTGCAAACTTCAAAAGTGAAAAGAGGGTGGACATAATGCATAACATGGCGTGGGTTCAACAACGACCAAGTAGAAGATTGAAGTTGAGTTTGGCATTAACAAATTCCACTTCAATGTTGCCTATTTTACCCTGCAATGTGATCGGTAGAATCGCGAGAACACCCAAGGGTTTTGATTCCCTTCCATCGAATGCCTCGAGGGAATTGGGAGATGAAATGAGGGTTGGAGAGTCGATGGATTTCCAGCAGGAAGATGACATAATGCAGATAGAGGCACCATCATCCACAACGGCTCTCTGAATGTTGAGACCGTTGATACCGACTTGTATAACAAGGGCGATTTGATGTGGAAGTCGGGGGACAAAATTCTCTAGATCGAAGGTGAGAAGGTTAGAATTGGCAGGATGAATTCCACCAATTGCAGATAACAGAGCTTTCCACTGAGATGGGCAACTTTGAAGCACTTCCAACACAGACATTGTGGAGGGTGCCTGTGCCAAATCCTCAACAATGTTGTAATACTGAGTAGCACGAACGTTTGGATTATAGGAATAATTTCAAAGAACACCTTTGGAAGGTGGTCGTATAACAGGTTCAGCGCTGGGCTTCTCAATTTCTAAAGGACCAGAGGCAAGTGGGGGAGGTGGGCCATCAACGAATTCCTTCCCAGCTGCCTGGCGTGATCCGACATAATCCTTCGATCGAGTGGCAATAGAAACAAGTGCAACACCATTCATCATGAAAACTTGAGACCCAAATGGTGCAGATGGTGAAGGCTTCTCCACCATCTGGGTCTGCTGAGATGGAAAAGGTTCCTTAAGAACTTCCAGAGTTCCCTTAGAGCCTTTAAGAAGTTGACTAACCTTGGATTGTCGGGGACAATATTTGGTGTAGTGGTCTTCATCATAGATCAGGCAAGGGTACTTCAGTTTCCTTTGCGAACCATCGTTAGCACGTGGTTTGGAGGATTTTTGTTTCGGGGCATTGGATTTGGTTTTGCCTTTTCCCTTGTTCTTCCCTTTGGAAGCCTTGTCTACAGGATTAGCCTGAATGGAATTGATCTCCGCGGTCTTACCAGAATTCAGAGTAGCGGGAAGAGCAGAATTTTTGGAAGAATTTGACTTCTCCTTCCCATTAGAAGACTTATGAGAAGTTGGAGAAACGAAACCAATAACACCATCAACCGATGGGGTAGGTGGTGCTTTAGAGGTCCCCAGCCACGGGGCATCAATCAAGATATCATATAGCATGCCAGACTGAGAGTACACCAAATCGAGGTACTGGGCACAAGAAATGGCTTGTTCCTTAGTTACACATGCCCCCATAGAAATGTCCTGTGCAATATTGTTGACAAAGGAGGTAGTGAACCAGTGAATTAGAAGTTGATCAGGAATGTCAAACTTGATCAGACGATGACGACGTCTCCACTCATGAATATGATCTGAAATATGAGTGGCTTTGTCCTATTTCAGAGATGTCAAGAGATGCGTCCTAGCTTCATAATGAACTGGTAACTGGAAATGTGTCAGGAATGCCATAGCTAGAGCATTAAAGTCTTGAAAAATATCAAGGGTTAGTTCTATGTACCATTTAGCAACAGCTCTAGTCAGATTGCGCTAGAAAAGATGTAAACGGATCAAGTCATCAACCCAAGAGTTCAAATAACACCACAAATGGTAGGTCATGACATGTGCTTGGGGTCTTCTCCAGATTTGCCATCAAATTTGGGACAGTCACTAGGTGCCTTCATCGGAATTGGAGGCCAATATGGATTATGAAGAATCGAATCATTGGTCAACTTGGATACATCCGGTAATTCCAATTTGGTGAGGAAAGGAAACCGAGGATTAAACGGCATGCCAAGTCCCCGATGGGGACCTATACTTGTACTCCAACCTGGTTGAGCATAACTATGCCCCCACTGGTTTTATCTTGGAGGATTTTGACCATATGGGGTATAAGCCATATAATTGGGCTGATACGGTTGCTAAAAACTGGGATACGGGGGTTGATAACCAGGGTACTGACCTTGATTATATGTGGGCCCCATTTGGGCAGTGTATGGATTTTACTGTGGAGTATAAGTGTAGCATGGCTGTTGAAGGTAATAACCAGAACCTTGGGCGGGTTGTAAACCATTTGAGACTGACTTTGAAGGTAATAGCCGCCTTGGGGTCGAACGGGCTACTGGTAAGTGGGACCCTGCTGAGCCTGATAGGTTGGGCGCACAGGCGGGTTTGGCTATGGCATAGAATAGGTCGGCTACTGAGCAGGGTTAAATAGTTGTGGAGGTTGTCTTGGTTGAACAGGTTGACCTGGTTACGCAGGCTGCCCTGGTTGAATAGGTTGGCCTGGCTGAACAGGTTGTCCTGGTTGAATAGGTTGGCCTGGCTGATGAAGGAAACCAAGCTACCTTGGCTGAGTAGGTTGGCCTGATGGCGGGAGAGGGTTAGGTTGTGCCTAATAACCAGGTTGACTTGTGACAAGACCATAGGATGGCCCTGGCTATGCAACATTCAGACCAATTGGAAACTGAGGTTGCTGAGGTTGCATCAACAGTTGAGAAGGATGGGTTTGCCCCCCAGGACCATAAAACATTTTGGGTTGATACCCCGGTTGGCCTGTGGGTCCTTGAGGTTGCCCTGGTTGGACCACAGGGTGAGGCTGTAGAGGTTGACCTTGAGGGTTGTAAGACTGCCCTTGCGGACGGTACAACAATCCCTGCTGCCCTGAAGGTTGTCCCTGTAAGGGTTGTCCTTGCGGGTCGTATATATAACCTGGCTGGGCTGAAGGTTATCCCCAGAAGCGTTGTCCTTATGGGCCAAAAGCATATCCTTGCTGAAACAAAGGTTTTCCTTGTAAGGGTTTCCCTTGTTGATTAGAAGGTTGCCCAGCCTGGGCAGATAGAAAACCGTTAATATACTGATAAGCCTCAGGAGCGGGAAAATGAATTGGCTTGCCCTATTCGTCATATTGATATGGAAATACATAAATTTGGGCACCATTCGGTCCATAATGGGAAATGTAAGTACGGTTGAGGTCTTGAGAGGATGGACCAACCTCGGAGTTTGACGGCTATAAAGACAACCGGTACTCCTTAGGAGAAATATTCTCGGGAAAAGCAGAAGCTATGTAAATTTCTTCAAGAACTGATGAGGTCCTGGTTGACTGAGTAGTGATAGTAGGTGTAGACGTGACTACGCAGACATTAGGCCTAACAGGTACTGATGTGACGAAAGGAGATGCCGTGAGAGGTGTCGATGGCGGCATCCCTAACAAAGGAATAACTAGCTTCGTGGATGGAGTCGATATTCCCATAGAGGCCACAACGGCCATGACCTGACTTAAAGACCTATATCTAGCTAGGAGTGAAGGACCAGGTGAAGACATAATAGAAGACTTGGGGATGTTTTCGAGAAAAAGCTAGTAATATTCACCAGATGTAGGAATTTCTTCATAAGGAGAAGGACTGGGTGAGTCCATATCTGACCCTGCTGCAAGATCTTCCAAAAGATGACAGGGACTAGGAGGTATAACGGAAGCCAAGAAAGGTGATCTTGATGTAAGAGGAAATAAGTTTTCCCCTACTCCAAATCCAAACCATGCGTTGGACAAGGGCCAATTGAATTCAACTGGTCCACCAAAGGGAAGCTCAGATATAATCGGTCCCCCGTCGGGAAACTCGGATACGATAGGCTGCTGATGTTTAGAAGAGGACTGAGAAACCTCTAATGAATCGTCTGTGTAAGGACTACCAGTAGACAAAACTGATGGTTCTCCCACTGTGACTATAGCAAAAAAGAGGAAGAGATCAAAACAAAGACACATGGGAAAAAGCCAAGGCAAACAATCAATAGGCTGAAAAATAATCTCTAAAAGGTCGTGTGATTGTAGATGATTAATTTTACCACATTGAAACTAGAAATTTTACCGTTTCATGTTTTAAGAGTCTAGAAACAAGTAAAAGATGACTCTATCTCTTTCAATTTGGAAACAAGCGTGAAAGGACAAGTGCTTAATGATATTTTCAAATTTAATGAGTCAAAAAAGATCAAAATGACTGCTCTGGTAATCTAGGCAGATGGGTGTACCAGATATCCATGAACTGCCATATATAACTTGGTTAAAAAATGAAAGAGAAATCAACCAAGGACTTGACATACGTGCAGGTAATATCCCCAAATGCTGTGTTCGGTGTATCACGGGTAAAAGGCAGTAGACTCGGTTTCCTACGGATAAAGGATAGAAACCTAGTGGGGTCTCCCTTTATATATGTGACGGTATGGGGAGTACAAGTCCGTACTAGCACTGTCTAAATCCAAAAGGCAAACGACAGCTACTAGGTTTAACGACGCCAGAACATGTCACTAGCCTAGACCTCTAGATATTATGTTAATGTTTCAATGTTGCCTTAGGTTAATTGAATAAATTTTATAGTTGATCTTCAATCTATGTTTCAATTTCAGGCCCTATCGAATTTTGGATCTCCAAAAATCCTCTAAATGCACACTACATGCCGCAAAATATCACTTTGTTCGATGAAGAGATAACTACGAGAGGGTTGAGAGATTTTCAAATAACAACAAAATGATCACAAAACATCCACTATTGTCTCTAATGCAAAGTAATGAAACTAAAAACTTTTCTCTTAGAGTTATATAACACTAATAATGTGGAAAAGCTTTCAATTTTCACTAAGCTAATCAAAATGAAAAGAGAGTTGTTTTTGGTATTTTTCAATGTTTTAGATCAAATGCACCAAATGAAATGAAAAAACTAACAAAGAAACCAATTTGAGAAATGACAGTGAGAGAGCCGAAACAAACAAGTTCACTCAATGCAAAAACACACAATCAAGACCCAAATTGATGAAGAAATCCCTCAAATCGAAGAAGAATCTCAAAAATACACACGCAAACCGTGTAATCTACGCTTGAAATGAGACAAAGAAAAACTTGAATGAAAAAGAGAACAATCACTCAACTGATGCAATGATATAATGGAATCCAACAAAACGAATGCAAAGAAGCGAAAACAAAGTCGACCAGGAAAACAAGGACCCAAAACACCCACGGGAGGTTCAGCACACTGTAGCACCTAGAAGCCCTAGGGCTAGAATTTAAAGTTGATGGTAAAGGGAAAAAAATAACAGGATAAGGTCCAAACACAGTCAAAAAATACTTCAAGGGACTCAATCACTCAGAAAAATGACACCAAGACCGAAAATCAAGCTCTGAGAGCCCAAAAGCAAGCAAACCCTAACGCCAAACAAAGTTGGCACCACTGTTTGGCTATATTCTGTGCCAAAACAGCGTTGGCGCAGGGGCCTAACTAGCAACTAGTACCAGTTGGCGCGACTGTCAAGAGGTAAACCATGCCAATCGAGTTTACTATGGGAAGAAATTAAAAAGGACAAACAAAGACTAGATCAGTCTTCTGGGGGCTGAACAGGGGTTTTACACCAAAAGGAGGCGATCTAGAAGAGAAAATCAATCAATAGAAAGCCAAAAACAACCAAAAGAGAAAATACTAACTCCAACTGACTCCCCAGTGGAGTCGCCAGTTTTTTGAGGAGGTAAATCCCCTCTGCGAATAGAGGCAATC
The DNA here is from genome assembly GCA_034641835.2 of Pinus albicaulis. Classification (NCBI taxonomy): domain Eukaryota; kingdom Viridiplantae; phylum Streptophyta; class Pinopsida; order Pinales; family Pinaceae; genus Pinus; species Pinus albicaulis. Next base: position 531,560,333 of record CM076577.1, read on the forward strand.
CCACTAGCCCAGATCGGGTCTAGCAACAATCAAGTCACGCAATGACGCAAGTTCCTAGTTACAAAATGACAAAAATCATAACAAGCTTCCTACCTCAAATCCCATGCAGTGGTCATTAAATAAAAGATGATGTTTCCCTTCCCTCGCTTTGTAGATCATGATATTTCCATTCGACACGTCCGAACACCTACACACATGCAAGGAAACAATGACATACAACGTAAAATCTAAAGCATGTACCCATACATCAGTCAGAGAAGATGTAATTCATTGCATAAAGAAATAAACACATGAATGGAACCATAATCAGAGTTGATTCTATTATAAATAACAAAGGAAATATTACAACCCAAATCTATGATGCTATGATATTCCTTCGGTAGGGATGACAGTAGAGCACGTCTCAACAAAGCCTGTCGAGAATCTGGACAAAGCTCTCTCTCTTCGGCTTGGCTCTCAATAGTTGTTTGGCTATAGTTTCCTTCCTACAAGTTCAACTAGCTTGCTAAGGGAGAAGGAAAGCTTTTATAGATGGGGGAAGGGGAGTTGGGATCCCTGTAATCATGGGATAGGCCCTATCTCTAAAGAAGCTTCCATGATAGGTGGAAAACCACTTCCTATACATGGAGATCTAGAGCCAAACCACTCAACTCCTTTTGATGACTCGTTCAGGAGTTTGTTGGAATAAAAAATCCGCCACTTATTTTAAAAAAAATAATCCCTTATTAAGCTTGGCGCGAGTGAGATGCAGGGAAAAAGCGCTAGTTGGCGTGCCCTCTATGGTGGATTTCCCCCATTGGCGCGAGGGCTGAACTGGCTAGTCGCGCCAAGGCTAAAACATCTATTTTTAGGGTTTTTCAGAGGAAACTTTCTTTAGGAGAATGTTTGTCCTTATGCAAGGGGAGGTCATGAAGGTGGTTTCACATCATGTCACTACTCACAGGTCATGGGAAAATCCCTCCAATGTGCAAGACAAGGGATTGCAGGGATGGTGACAAAATGTTTTGTAACACAAAGTGTTCAAGTTTTTGTTTTTAACAAATGATGGTTCATAATGTTTTCTATCAAATCTTCTCACCAATTCTTTAGTGAACACAACATAAGTTTTTACATTTGCATGACAAAATGAAGGAGTATCATTAAACCACCAATCATGGGCCATACCTTTGAGGTGCAGCGCTGCTACTTTGATGGCCTCCTTATCTGAAACATGGTGTAGCTGAAAATATGAATCTAGCTCTTCTACCCAAGATTTGGTTGTGCACTCTGCTGATCCATCAAAGTGAGATAGGAAAATTCTACCTCTCTTGCTTCTTTTGTGGCTACTGGATCTTGCCTCCTTGAGTTTTAAAAACCCTTGGAAGTCCAAGTTATCCTTGAATATCCATGATTGAGATTCATACTCCTGAAGATAGTCACTCAATGTCTCCTCCCTTGGTGCATCTTCTTCCTCCATCCTTCTTACAGTAAATGTGGGCAATAGATTGTGCTCTGGATCTACATGTGTGGCTAAATTCTCACACCCATCATGTGAATAACTAGGGCTTTCTTCAAACCCTCTAAAAAATCTTCTACACTCCTCCCCCTTCATCTCCTTGAGATCTTCTTTGATATTCTTCATAGTTTGGAAAAGAAGCAAGGAGACCCTCTCTTCCTTCATTCCTCCAAATAATGGAGTCATGCTTTTTTTTCTTCTACACAACTTCTCTTCTCTATGAGAAGCTTCTCCTCCTAATGGCACAATGTCTTGGATGCATAGGCCGAGCCAAGATTATTCTTTGATACCACTGTAGTATCCCAAAATATGGAAATTTTACAACAATGAGAATATCCTAAGATATTCTAAAGTTGGAGATCTAGTAATACTTGAACACAATAATTCAATATGTGCCAATTTACTTATTATATGTGTATTAAACACATCTTCATCATATTAGGATCATATCATCAAATCTATGTCTCCATATGTCATCTCCAAGTGGGGAAAAGCAGTGATATGGACCATAAAAACATTATTTCCAGAAAATAACGCTATAACTATAAGAAATGGGACTTGGATCCCTTATTTCATGCAATATACATATCACATATAGAATGGGATCTAGAACACATCATTATAGCTAAGTTAGACACATCTCCCAGTTCTTATATGGCTTAAAAACACTGAAAACCCATGACTCAGCCCATGTAGAAAAATTTGAAGTAAGAATAGCGTAATTACAAGAGGGTTTCTGTAGAAATATGTTGTAGACAACATATCTGGAGTTTATTTAGCTAAATCATAGAGAAAAATAGAGATCTAGCCTCTTTTATATAATGTAAAGATAACCCGGCAAGGGTTTCTTGGAAGCTTAAGTACAAAAGGAGTAGATCTGAATATTCATCTGCAAAATAACGTAGTCTCCTAAAAAATTACATGAATAGAGCTAAATAAAATACAATAGGGATGAGAATCCATTTTTCTATCTTTCCGGGAGAAGGGTTGGCCCTGTCTCTAGAAAACTACCTCAAAATTAAGGTATTAAACCTTGTTGCAACTACTCTCTGAAAAATGACACAGTTCCTCTATGGGACTACACTATACAAGTGAAAAGATGCTTTGGCCAAGTTCAAAGATGTTAAAATATGCCTGTGAGTCCTTCTTGTTGATCTCCCAATGGATAGACAAGCTCTCCACTGAAAAACAAGCCCGGAAATGACTCAAAGAGATCCTCCTTTGCTGCACCTTGCAACACAACCTAGCTCTAAAAAGAAACTGCGCTATAGCTGAAGGAGGTAGCTTGGAAAAAATTCTAGAATGAGGAAATGTAGCCCAAAGAACCTCTCCTTTGCTAAGGATGAGGTAGGGATTCCTGCTCGGGAACACCCTTGTGCTAAACAACATTGCAACCCTGCTAAACAGTAAGAGGAAGAAAATTCTAAATAGACCCAAGAAAATAATAATCCAAGCATGAATCACAATGGCTGCCCTCCTCTCCATATGTAGCAAGTGCTCCTCTCCATAGTGGGTCCCATCCATATGTGCCACCTATCCCATGCAAGTTGTCCTCCATTAAAACTGTGCAGTCCATCATGGAGATACAATGTATCTAGATAGTGCATGTGGACTTGGTCAAGTATGATTGAATCAACATGATCCAATCATGTTCACCCCTGTAGGTGCCCAATCCAGCTGCTTATTCTTCCCCTTTTCACACGAGGAATGTTATTTTCCCTCCTAAAGAGGTTAATGGGCCTCCCTACCCATTTTATTCATCTACCAAAAGATAATGCTAACTATAATGTTCCTTTTAGCTTGAGGCTAAAATTTGGGAACATTACAACAAAAAAAAACTATCCAACCCAAGAAAAGACTAAAGTGGGTCTAATTATAAAACATATGAACAATTACACCTCACAGGGTATAAATTCCATCCAAAATGCATCATAAATACATGAGATGAGTCACTTCCTAAAATCTAGCGAGGTTAGAAACCATTCCCTCAAATTTAGGTAATGACTACTTGTGTTTGTCCCACACATTAAATTACATTTTCCCTCATTATAAGAGGCAAAAACCAACTCAATTACTCCAATTCTAGCTCAAAGGACAACAAAACCTTGAAAATATGACTTTTTCTGAGCTTGACAAGTGTCCTGAGGAATCCTATGCAGATGTGTAACACTTTTTGACATATGCCTAACACCTTTTTATATATGCGTAACACTTTTTTGAAGCTGATTTTGAGGGACTTTTAGGACTCAAAATTCCAATATCAAAGATAGGTCAACTAGCCATGTGTGTCTAGTTTCCAGAACATCTTGAATTTTTAAAAATTACCCATGGGAAGGCCTCCAAAAGTTTATTCTCCCAAGGTTACTCCAGATGTGTAGCGCCATGTCAACAATACTGGCAAAAGCATAGAAAACTAGTGGTTTTTTGGAAATTTCTTCGAAACTAGAGCTTGTCATGAAAAATGGGTTCTTGATATATGATTTACTCATCAAAGTTCATCCAACCATGTAATCCATTCAGCATTTAGGTTCCCTAGTAAAAATTGTAACAAATTGGTGCTAAGCATCTGTCAAGATTGAATTTCCAGTTTAGTGCTAAAACCACCAAAAATGAAAAATGTTCTCAAATTTTTCAAAAAAAAATTCTATGATACTTGTGGAGGGTAGGCTAAACAACCATGGATGCCTCAACAAGGAGTTCTAAGTTTTATTTCTCCTTAAGCTTCATTTTAAACTCTTTAAGCTTATTTTTCACCTGTTTGAGCTTGATTTGTGAAATTTTGTTTCTAGCACGATATTGGTTGGCCATGTGTCTCTGGAGTTTTTTGTCTCTTTTGTCTCTTTTCAAGAGCTTCTCAAAATTTTCATTTAAGCTTCCTAAACAGAGTTCTTTTTCTTGATATATCTCCATAGCTATTAGCTCATCAAAGGTCAATTGTTCAAGTGGATGATCTGATTGTCTTTATAGCTCCAATGCCCTCTTAAGGCCTCTTGTCTTTGGTCTTCTCGGATTTGTTTCAGTATCCATGTCTTACATTTGATCACCATCTATTAATTTCTTCCCTTTACCTTTTTTTGTCTCTAGGTCTGCCTTAGGTTTACTTTGTATCAACTACTTCACCTTCAATTTCCAATTTTCTTGTTGTAGGAATGTATTTTGAGAATTTTCAATGGTGAAAATCTCCCTCAACTTTCCTATTTCCTCATCCTTCTCCCTAATAATATCCGCAGTTGATTTGACTTCAATCTACTCTGCCACCTCAACTTCTAAGGGAACTTGTTCATCATTTTGGTGCAATGGTGATTTAATATGATGCATGAGTGGTTGCTCCTCTATTTTTCTTTTCTAAGGTATAATTTCAAGTATAGGTACACTTTTGATGGATTTGGGAGAAAATACTTGTCACTTTCCCTTCTCATAGGTCTGAATTACCTCAAAACCCTAGGAGCCTTTGAAATTTGAGTTTTCATGCTAGAAGAGCCAACCTCCATTAGCTTTGTTGATACTGATGGTGATGGTGTGCTATGCATGACAGGAGGACTAGTGGTGGGCACTACTGCTACTTTCTCCATGAAGGTTTGCCAAGTCATGTTGATAGTTGAGAGATGATGCAAAACAATGAGCTTGACTAGACAATGGTGGAAAAGACTTGGGTGATGATCTTTTTCTCTTCTCTGAACCTTCTCAGTCATTCTAAGAAAACTTATTTGCAAGTAATGTGGCAAGTAAATTGGTTTAGTAGAGGTAAAGTGCATAAATAATCTGATATGGTACCTATACAACCTAGAGAATATCCCTTCACATGTGAAATATTTAATAATTAACCTCATCAAAGGAGCATATATGTTAAGGATGTGCCTGAAATGGAAGATGTACTCAGGGTTCTCTCTAGCATGAGGTTTCAAGAACAATTTGTAATCTTCAAGGTCTATGACCATGCCCTTAAACCACTTTTGTCCATGACTAGGTATACTTGTTGCTGAAGAAATAACATTTGTTGATAAGTTGAATTCTACGCCTACAATGATGGCCTTTCCCATACTGAAACTAGTGGAAAATAAGCTTGTCAATTGGAGATTACAACCTTCTTCCATGATTTTCTCACAGAATCTCAAACATCTTGTCCTCTCAAATAATCTGTTGGAAAAAGGTGAGACATTAACTTCTTGTAAGGTGGAGGGTTCAAATCTAATGTGGAGCCCTCCTTTGTGGATTTTCTTGTCACTTTCCATAATATCTATCAAAAGAATTAACCTTTGGTGTTTATGATGTAGTGGGTATGTGCAATGAATCTATAAAAAAAGAGGAGGGTTAGGGTAGGTTTTGGAGGGTGAGATGAAGGGTAGTGAAGCCAAGATAAAATCTCAAAAAATTTTAGGAGGTCAGGTTGTATGTTAGCTTCAGAGTATAAGTGGAATTTGGTGAAGTGGGTATGATGGAGGTGGTGATGTTTCTATTAGGGGCCATGGGTCCATTATAAGTTTGAATGGTTACCTCGGAAATTCGTTTAATAAACTAACAGTTTTGGCCACACATCAAGATGAGAGTGGGGGGAGCGCATGGGAAGGAGAGTGGTAAAATGGGTTGGTTTGGTAGATTTTTGGGGGGTGTGAAACAATGAGCGGCTAATACATTGACATGGGACCAATGGGGAGAAAACCACTTTTTGGACCCCCCCTCCCCCCATTGGTTAAGGTCAGATGGATAGGGGGGTGCGAAAAAGGTTGTGGGTCGTTGATTTGGTGGACTCATTGATCGGGGGGTTGGATGGAAAGCGAGACTTAAATAGATGCGGCAAATTCCTTTTGTCATTTTTAAAATTTTATTACATATTCGAAATACTTTGGTTAAAATTCATATGCCTTCTAAGTCGGGATAAAAGCATTTTGATCCTGAACTTAGGCTAATAGTTCATATTTTATAAATTTTCTCAAAATTTGGATAAAATGCATTAATAAGCCTATACTTTAAGATAAATCCTTTGATTTAAAATTGACCTCTTTTTGTCCTTTCAACCCTTTTTGGAAATAATTTGTAGGATGAAATATTATTCACAACATCTCAAATATAATAATCATCAGCTATAATAAAGTGACCCTATAAAAGTTATAGGACCCTAACACTAACTATGCTAAATCCCTTTAAAACACTGATATGATGAAAATGAAGCCTTGTTCTCCCTTTTTGGTGACATTTTTGGACTTTTCAGTGGCAAAACAAGGAGATCTAGATACAAACTTAGATGGAGATGGAATGACTGACCTAAGACTCTAAATGACAATGACTTACATGACCTCTGAGATGATGATGGGAATGGATGGGATGAGGGAAGAAGAATTTCTGACCTAGACCATATGCAGTGACCAAAATTTGTTTGAAAAGACAAAATTTTGACCTAGGACTACTAAAAAGTAAACTAAAAGACCATATTTGATCACTGAACATATTGACACTAATAGAATGTAACAAGACATGGATAGTGTAAGACATATTATTGACAACACCATGATAGAAGTACCATTTTCAATTTTGAAGACCTATATTGAGGAGCATGTGGATCCCATTTAAAATATTGTGAAAAGATGTCCATGCCACATTGGAGGAGGTGGGTGCCTCCACCAAGGTTGGTTCTTCAATCATGTTGAACCCTATTGCAAATGGGTGCTTGCACATCTTCTAAGTTTTATGCCTCAGTTAGGTTGTAGCCTATTTCAAGTAGTTTCTTACATATCATGGGGGTGGGTGCTTCTAGTAGGACGACGCCTACAAATATATGTAAATTAATTAAAGTAGAAGAAGAAAATTATTTTTTTGTTTTCTTCGATAAGGATTTCCATGTAAAATATTTTGTCCCCTTGTGTTGATGTGATGATGGGTTTTTGATGCATGGTTTTATTTAGTGTTATGATGTAAATTGTTATGGTGCACTACTACATGATTACTTATTGATAAAATACTTTGAAACGTTAATTTTGAAACTACACTAATTCACCTCCCCCCACGCTTAGCATGATATTTTCTCTAATGTTTCAAGTATCTCCTCATACACTCAATTCTAAGCTCTAATAAAAAGCAATGGACATCTAAATTTTCTTAATTTTTCCCAAATTTTTCCTTTAACTCCACTAGACCTTTTTTATACTAATTCCTTGAGATCTAAATGTTTATATTCCAAATTTGATTCCATGGATTGACTATCTTTCCCAATAGATTTCCATGAACTACTTCCATGTTGAATTCTAAGCTATGAGCAATAATTTATGCCTCTTGGAAGTGAGTTGAAACTTGTTCATGTATCTACACCAATCTACAAAGTAACTTTTGCATACCATCTTATTTGGATGCACACAATAACTTGTTGGAAAGCTTGTTACACCATTTTTTGGTCATCTAATCTATTATTATTAGATGGACCCAGGTACACCATGTAAGACCACTTTTACCCTAAGTAAAATTGCTTTCACTATGAAAAATAACTTATTAGACCACCTTTAAGTTGTTTATGGTCTAAATAGGAAACCCCATGAGGAAATATTAAATAAATCTACATTTGTTTGATTTTCCTCAAGGAATAATTAGCTAAATAGCAGTTTAATTAATATTCCTGGTTAAATTTAACCCAAAACATGGAAATTAATTAGATAAATCATTATTTATCTTATTATTTTCTAGGAATAATTATTTAAACCTTATTTAAATAATATTCCTTGTTAAATATGACTAAATCACTCAAAAATAATTAAATAAATCATTATTATTTGATTATTACTCAACCACATCCTTAAAATAATAAATAAATCATTTATTTATTTATTATTTACAAATAAAGGGGTTTGACCCAAGTCAAATTCTTTTTCCCTCTAACAAATATAATAAAATATTCTATAAAATTTGGATCTTGATTTGGTTAATAATATTTTAACTATGCACCAATATCTAGACTATCTCAATATTTTGTTATAAATAGAAGGGTTTTGTCCATTCATTCACTACCTTTTGTTGCCTAAAGATCACTCTGGATCTATACTTTTGGTCTGACTTTGATCCACCATCATAGTCATATTTTGCTACCATTTTTTGTCAAGGTTTTCTACACCATCAAGAGAGAGAGATTTTAGATTTGAAGTGCTCAGGACTTACAAGAACCCATCCCATTGAGGAGAAATGGTAACATCCTTCTATGTTTTCCTCCTAGGTGCCATTAATACAAAATTCATTCAACATATTCTTGTCTTGTCTATTGGATGCACGGAGTAAATCTTGTTTTTATCTACTGCCTAATGTCTTTTAATGCATAGATCTAGATTTTTGAAACATTTATCTTGATCACCTAATTGCGGATCTAAGGATATTGGCAGCCATATTTGTTGTTAGGGTTGTTTTTTATGCACAGCTAAATTGGTCTTTTTTCATACACTTGCAATTAAGATTCATACTAACAACTGGCGACTCCACATGGGTTTACGATTACGACCACTACCGTTTTTCAAATCCCTGCATATCCAGCTACTTCAAACCCTAGTATTTATGTTCAGCCTCTTTTTTTTCTTTTCTTGTTATTGTTTTTAACCTATAAAACCCTAAAACATTAAAAATTTTAACTCTGTGTGTTTTCGGACCTATTGCGCAGGTGACAGACATCAGCCACAACTGAGATAACACATTCTACTGAAACCTACTCCCGAGAGCGCCGGAAGTGCAGGTTGCACTTTTTGGCCCTAAAGCTATGACCTGGAGCTTTAGGATGTGGAAATCTGCCCAAAATCTGTGACCTCAACAAGAAATAGGTCAGAAAATGTGACCTCACTTTTTTGCGGGAGTTTTTCATAAATTTTTCTTGGTTTTTCTGAGCCTCTGTTCAGGGTTATCTGACCTCCATCTCCACTCGTTTTGGACCTGTACTTGTTCTTTTTTACTCAAATAAGTGGGAACCTATCCCCCTAGGGCTTTAGTACCCTCCACCTTTGGTGGAAGAGTTTTAGCTGCTGCAGGTTGTCTGAAATTTCAGTGTGCTTCAACCATTTTTCAGATGTGATACCTTACCTTCAGATTGGCTTCAGATTAGTTATTTATCCATCAAAAACACCTCATTTAGTTTTTTTTGGGTTTTCCTCTAGGGTCCCCTTTGCTTCCCTCCAAGATATAGCCTTTCTCCACCTCATTTACAGTGATATATCCTCTGATTTTCTGCTATTTTTTTGCACCAATTTCCAGTAGATCTGACCTTTATATCGATGTCCCTCCCGACCATAAATCTATTGGCTATTTCAATGTGTTTTGACTAGTTTTTTTCCCACCTACAGACTAGTTGTGGAGAGGCCCGCCTCCTTGGGTTTAGATTCTTGCATTCTTAGTTGTTTATTTTCTGTTATTTTAGTTTGATATACTGTTATCTGCAGGTTTATTTATAGTTATACAACACACTTTTTATTTTTTCTTTACAAACATCTGGGTTTAAAAATTAAAATTTACACACTTTACACACACACCCTAAGTGAAGAAGAGCTTGGTTAACACCACCAAGAAAAGAATTTTAAAAATTGAAATCAATTGATCCTACACCTCTTTGCCCTTGTTTCAACATTTTAATCAGTTGATCCTGCACCTCCTTGCCCTTGTTGGTCTCTCTTCCCTTTGTTTCATGTTTGTGTCGTCATCATTGCGTCGCCAAGTCGTTTATCCCGGAGACTTCTTGGTCTTCATCCTCAGTTTCCGGTAGGAAGACTTACTCCTCTGCATAGGATTCGAGTTAGTCCTCCATCGAGTCCCCACTCCAACTCTTCTTCTGGTTCATTGGGTTATCCTTCTCATTCCACCCTCGGGTCGCTCCTCCCCCCCGTCACCTTCACTATGTTTGATTCAGGACCTAACGCTGGTGGTAACCCCGGCCCTAATGCTGGGAATATTATTAGTGGGACTGCAACAGGAACTATCCCAGTTGCTCCCTTCCTCCCCTATATGGCAGGCCTCAGTCTTCCTTATTTTGACCAGTTGATAAATGACCCTATACACCATAATGTTGATTGGCCTGTTATGCCAACCAAGCTCCCTTCCAACATCCCCAAGTTTGAAGGTCTTGCTGGTGAAGATCCTACAAATCATGTTCTATATTTCCATATGTGGTGTTCGTCTAACTCCATTACCGATGACCCTGTCCATCTTCGGTTGTTCCAATGTACGCTTATTGCTGAAGCTTCTAAGTTGTATGTTGATCAGGCTCCTTCATCTCATACCACCTTTGTGACTCTTGCCTAGGATTTTCTGTCTTACTTCCAGCTTCCCATTTGTTATGACACTAGTACCAAGCCTTTGACTTCTTTTCGTTAATCGTCTGTGACCCGCCTATCCGATCATGTCCAGAAATAGCAGAGAAGAAAGAGCCTATGTCGAGCCCCTACCTTCGAATACTGTGTCTACATGGACTGGTTCCTTAGATATCTCTTGCCTTCTATCAGAAAATATGTCGCATCGCATTTCCCTCAAACCAAAGAAGCTGCTCTCTATATTGCCTTAAAATATGGCCTGATCTATGCTCAGTTGGGTTATGTTTATACTGTTCTACCTGATCTTATCAGACCCGGTGGTTCCAATGCATCGGGGGCATATTATGTCATTGACGGTATCATTGGAGCTCTCTCTCATCCATGCACTCAACCTCCTATGGGCTATGTTTTTCCTCAAGGAGGGACCAACACCTCCAGCACCTTTCCCCCTCCCAGTAGCATTTATCCAGGATACAACATGCCTCCTCCTTTTTCCCAACCTCCTGTTTTCCACATTGTTACCCAACCTCATTATTATCCATATTTGTAGCCTGGTGCTCTAGCTCCTCCAACATTAGCACCTTTGCCTCCCTTTCCTTCTCAACCCCCGCAAAAGCAGCCACCGCCCCCTCAGGGGAAGGTGTATGAATAGCAGGGCGTGATTAATCCTCCTCCTTCCAAAAAGAAGAGGAAAGGCACTCAAATCAATCTTCTCCTAGTAATCATGGACCTAATCTACAAAATAATGCTCCTAACACTGCTAACCAGCAAGAGGGCACTCAGCCCAAGCAGGATAAGCCTTTTCTCACAAATAAACCTTGTTCTTGTTGTGGTGTTTATGGTCATTACACACACAATTGTCCTCTTTTTCCATAGATGAAGCAGATGTGGGAGTCTCAAGCAGTATTGCGAGGAAAAAAAGCCTCCCCTTCCATCCCTCCCAGTCCTGCACCTAGTCAACCGGATGTGTTTACAAATCCTTTCCCTCGGCAAGGATTTGTGGCTACCCAACCACTTGATGGTCAGGCGGCCACTCAACCTCCTCCACCTAGTACCTCTGACTACCAGATCCTCATGATGAAATTTGACCAACATGTTATCGTTGACCTCAACCTTTAGACTTGGTCCCATCAGTACAACAAGCCTCCCACTACGTATGTCCCAGAGCCACCTTCTTCAGGTCCTACAGAGCCTCTTTCAATACCTAATGGTCCCTTGCAGATCCCTCAGCCTAAGGCAGAGGTTCATACCAATATCCCTAAGGGACCACTATGCCGAAATACTTCTTCTGGAAAATTTGCCCATTCATATAGTATAGTATATGATTTGGTGCAATCTCTTGCCGCCATCTCAATGCTGGAACCCCTCCGATCGTGCCCTTCATAATGAAAAGCTAAACTATCTGCCATGGGCGCTGTAGACCCTTTCGATGATCACTTGATCCTATTTGATGCTGACAGGTCAGATCATCCTCCTCTTCCTACTTCTGTCGCTTTCCAAATCCCAATCAAAATTCGGAATGCCAATGTTTCCTAGTGTATCATTTGTGAGGGGGCATCCACCTATGTGATGTCCGCTTCAGTTTGGAAGAAACTCGAATCACCTCAGTTGGCTCCTTCCATTATCACTCTCTGAGAGTGGGATGACCACGCCTCCCAGCCCATTAGCCTATTCCGCATTTTTCCTATTACTCTTGCGAGGAAGAATATTTGCATTGACGTAGAAGTCATTGATGCCCCCTTAGATTACAACATTCTATTGGGTCGTAGCTACACCTATGCAATATGTTTTGTCCCATCTGCAGTCCACTGCAATACATCCTTCACTCATAATGGAAATATAGTCACCATTGACCGGTTGATATATTACGAACCGAAGTCTTAGACCTCCCCTGAGTCCGTCATCTCTTCGGTGGCCAATAAGCAAACCGTCGAACCTTTGACCAGTGTCTCACCCGTAGTTTATGACTCCTCTTTGCTTGGTACATTCCCTAGCCTTCCTCCTCCTATCTCTGATCCCAGCTCATCGAATTTTTGCATGATGCAATCGTCTCGCACTACCCTCAAGCATCCCGCTTCGGCTAGTCAGCAGCCTCCTCGCCCTCCGTAGCCTACTCCTAGCCCTTCGATTCAACCTTCTGGACCTCCTCCTCCCCACCCTTCACCTTTAGCTAGTATTCATGAGCCTATTTATCCTCCTGGAATGGTTCCTCCAGGCCTTAACCATCTTGGAGTCGTCCCGCCTGGTCATTACCCCTTCGGTCAGATACCGTTCCTAGCTCCCCTTCCTAGAGTGTACACGGTACCTGTTATGGATACCCTCTCTCTTCCCAACCTAACCCTAGGGATTCCCATCTGGTACCTTGATCCCCCAGCTACTACCTTGCTTGGTCAACCCAAACCTTATCTTGCTTTGACCCCGGTTCAACCGGTCCCTATGACTTCTCCTGCTGTTACAGTGCCTCAACCACCTCAACAAGAACCATCTCCTGTTGCGACCGCTTCGGGTAAGAAGGGAAAAGTTCGCAAGAGGGCCTCAAAGTACAAGGCCACCCTTACTGACACTGCACCTCCTCCACACCCAAATCCCTGTGCTTTGTGTGATGTCATCGGTCATGCCACCCATACCTGTCTTGAATTACCCCGTATAAAGCCCATGGTTAAAGTTACGTTCCCAGAGTCTACGGTCCTTGAAGCCTTTGTTTCTTCCTCGACTACAACCAAGAACCCTAAAGCTATTCACACCAACCAACCTTGTGCTTTGTGTGATCTCCATGGCCATTACTCTCACCATTGTCCCCACCTTACGCATTACCGCACCTTTTTAGAGCTAGTTCGGGAGTACGAGGTTGAACATAACCAATCTGCCTCTCCTGTACTTGCACAGTATGCTGCGGGCCAGCCTGAGGATTTACCCGCTCCCATTGAAATTCCCCCTCCTGATGTCGAGATGATAGATCCTGCAGCCACCATCCTCTACCTGTCATCATCCATGAGACACTCGGTGGAAGCTCCCTCTGAATCTTCCCCTGTTGTTTCGCTCGACCTCCCTTCAGCGATCACCTTGGGATCAACATCAGTAGACCCTTATCTGCTTTTTCTTCTGTCATCCCATATGATGATCTGCATGTGAACCTCTCTTCTCATGATGATGATTTAGGTAGCTTCGCCGCGTCATCTGGTCTCCCTTCCTCCCATCACTCCATCTTCTATTGTGATGATGACATCATGGAATCCTTGTCCACCCCTGACTTCATCTTTCCTGCCCATAAGCGAGATGGAACCATCTGTTTCTATGGTGACTTTCACGGCCTGTGCACAAGCTACACCTCCGGTAGCTCCCGCACACCACCTACCCATCAGCATGTGAGTAGTAGACATCATACCCATACCACTCCCTCTCACAGTGTTTGTTCGATCTATACTTTGCACTCAAGTTTCCAACATTGTTCATCATCCTCTTATTTTTTGTCTTGTGGCACTTTTCAGATGGACCTCCCGTCTACACCTTATATTGGTTATGTCGATGGTGCAAGTCGCTACTCTCGGAATCTAGTCTTGGCAAGTTGGGCCATCTTTACCCCCTTACATTCGCTAGTTCTCTCAAATGGTGTATGCATTGTTACTACTACTAATAATCATGCTGAATATGATGTAGTGTGAGGTTTATTACCCAATGCCCTTTCCCATCACATCCTCCACCTTCATGTTCGTTTAGATTCCCTGCTTCTTGTCATGCAATTGAATGGTGTCTATCGTGTGCATAATCCTATCCTTTTTAGAAGATATTTACGAGTGAAGCTTTTGATGCGTGAATTTGAAATCATTACATTCAGTCATGTACCTAGATCACAAAATCACTATGTAGATAGCATTGCAAACACTATTATAGATTGGAATTTAGCACACGCATTTAACACAACACAATAATATAACATAAAACCATCAAAATGATGCATATCCATAATATGTGTTGTATAACATGTTTTAGAGTCCATCAACTCTAATACATATTATATGCCCTTAGCATGTTACAAAAACTCAAAACTGGTGGCACCACCTGCCCTTACACGTAATCACTATCTGGAGGATCCCGAGCCAATGGCTCTGCTTCTACAACTCGTAGATCGTGCATCCCCTGTTTGGCCATCACCATGCACCGCATGACCCCTCGCCACTCCGAGGGTAGACCAATACATGGCTTTATGTACTAGTCATCCAAGTCTTGCCAACCGTGCTCTAAAACACCGGTTAGAAGCCTCTCACATCTACAACGGATGTCCTCCAGGAGGGCTGCTACATCATCATTTTTCAACGCTTTCGATCCACTAGGTCTTGCACCTCCTGATACTATAGGCTGTCCCATATACCCGACCGGTTTTACCGGTACTGTATCTGCATAAAAAAAGTGAAAGAATTGACACCATATACATTATTCTGAAACTTTAAAATTCACATTAAATATTAGCAATTTTTCACTTACCATCAGGCTCCCATACTCGGCCAGGCGGTAGTGGCAAATCCGAGTCCCCACGATAACTCATCCCACTATAGGGATAGTCATCTATATACAGTGGAATATGATCCCAATGAGAAAAGAACTTAGGTCGGAACACCCGTCCGACTGCCCCACCTCCTCCTCTGCATAGTAGTCGTCCCCACCTATGCATCTTGGGCTCTCTCAGGCCTCCATCTTGGAGTTGTATGCAAGGTCAAAGTGTCGGGATCTTCTCGAAGAAGAGCGAGCACAAAACTGTACCATATTCACAGTCATGGTTCACTTGCCACTTGCATAGAAAAAACTATTGTTTCAATGATGACAACATCATTTGGGCTCACCCATAGTAGGTCCCGCTCAACACACTCTCCACAAGCATCATCTGCCCTCTAGTGATGTGGTGGAGTGTCTGGTTTCCCAAGATCCATAGCACTGCTACGACCACAGCACGAGTCTCTAACTTCTCTAGATCCCTGATGGGTATCCGAGTACCTTTGACTTGGAAACCTGATCGACAATGGTGCTCTACAAAATCCATGATGTTCCGCCCTCGTGGTAACACTGGCTGAGTATTCCATACCATCCCAAGTGGTGGGAGACCAGTCAAGAAATATATATCCTGGACTGTCAACTCGATCTAGTGCCCCTGCACTATAAAGAACTCATGGTCTGGATCTCAATAGTTGAAAATATGTGCCAAGAAGGTCTCTCCAGCTCTCATCTGAGGGTTCTCCACAAACTTTAGAACCCCAAGATTGTCCAATGCACTGCTAACACCCTGATCCTCCCCGATCTCTGACCGTAATATGCACAGGTATCTCTCTCTCTCCAATTGATCCGTAATTCTACCATTTCTACACAAAATCATCATATTTGTTAGTGTACATATAGGAAATATTGTATCTCAACATAAAAACCTAGTTCTCAGCCAAAAAATAGCACAGGAAAAACCCCCTCTGTCAAGTCGCACTTTTCAGGCCCAATCCTAGGATAGGTCGCAGTTTTCTGCCCAAAACTTGCTACCTAGGTCGCAGTTTTTTCCACAACTAGTGCAACCCGGTCGTGAAGAAGAGTAGGGGTCTGTTACTAAGTTCTGGGGATCTAAACTAAACTTTCAATCCACCAAAATGAAAGACTAGGGTTAGGCCTCTTACCTACAACTAATGGATCTCGATTCCAACGGTCGGTTTGTCTGCTACGCTCACTACAAGATTTAGGGCCTTCTCTCCTCTCGACATTCACCACAGCTCCACATGCAAATGAGTGAATTTGGAGGGAAAATGCCTTATTAAAAGAGAAACCCCTGATTTTTATTTCGCCTGCTATGGTAAAACCGCAGCTCAGTTTGAAAACTCATCTGTACCATTGGAAAGCTCTCACCGAGCCCTCAAATGGATATATGTTAATTTTTCATGGTTTGATACTTCACCAGGACACATTTTTTCCAAGAAGCGTCACTTCACCACTCCTCAAAATCTAATTTCTTTACTTGCAACACTTGTACTTGGGGCACCACTTTGCCTCCATACTTTTCCACGCTCGTGTTGATTTTCATCGTGAGTTACCATCTTGTACTCATGTTTATATGGTCCCCATTGTACCTTTACTATGTGGCAGCACCATCGATTCTCCCTTGTTTAGAGCATCCAAGTTGAGTCATCATCACATCCATGGAGTCTATCATGAGTCCTTTCTTCCCATTATAGTACGCCATCCTTCATTGCTTCGTCCCTCTCTCATGTCGCACATTATGGCCTCCAGTCCCAATTTCCCCTATCCCTCATGATATTGTGTGAGTCACTGTCAGGTCATCCATGCCCTTTATGATCTAACAAGGGAAGTTGTCCATCTGCTACTCAGTACCCCCCATTTCATCATCACCCCTAGTGTCCATCTGTCAGCTTCTCTACCATTTCCTCTCATTCCTTAGTTGATGACCCCTTATTGCCTCGCCTATGGCGGACCTCCTTCTATCGACATCAGATCATTTATTCCAGAAGACAAGTCTAGAGGGCGGTGTACCTTGGTTCCAGCTTCCACTCTTGTTCGGTACCTCAGATCAGGAAAAGGGACTCCTTATAGCCCTTTGACTTGATTGTTTCTCAACTTCAGCTCCTTACAACATGATCGAGATCCGTATACTCGATGGTTCAGTGATGCAATAGATTGGACAGGTGATTCCTGGGTGTGTGTGAGATGTTTCATCCCTCATGAAGGGGTGGCCCTGCAGGTATCCCCCCACATGCCTGGATGACCTCTTCATTTCAGCCCTCGATGCAGCTCGATAGATTTGATGATGTCGACCTCAGCCGCTTCCGACACCTTTTTTATTGCATGTATCAGTCAGATTTTCAGAGCCCTTTCCTGTTTACAAGGGCATCTGGGTTGTATTTGTATCTCATGTACTCATATATTATTGTACAAGTCCTTCTTGTTATCCCAGGCACAATATGTATGTGGGATTCATTATCATGTTTCTTTTCTGGCTCATGTTTATGCCAGCATATATTATATTGTTCAGTTCCTTGTTTACTCGACACATTATTATTTGTACTTTGTCTCGGCGGGCATAGGTATGCCTCCCTCGCCACCTATAGCACAGGTACTCACTCATAAAAGAAACTTGTCGCACCTTTAAGTCTCACCTCCTCGGGGTCTAGTCCTCTTAGCGCTTTGGTCTACCTCATATTTCTCCCTCTCTAGCTTCCCCTTTGGTGTCTAGAGATTGAGTTCTTACAATGTACTTTGGTCATATGATTAGCTCCTAACGCTCGCACGCTCGGGGGAAATCTGTTACACCATTTTTTGGTCATCTAACCGATTATTATTAGATGGACCCAAGTACACCATGTAAGACCAATTTTACCCTAAGTAAAAATTGCTTTCACTATGAAAAATAACTTAGTAAACCACCTTTATTAAGTTGTTTAGGGTCTAAACAGGAAACCCCATGAGAAAATATTAAATAAATCTACATTTGTTTGATTTTCCTCAAGGAATAATTAGTTAAAGAATAGTTTAATTAATATTCCTAGTTATATTTAACCCAAAATATGGAAATTAATTAGATAAATCATGATTTATCTTATTATTTTCTAGGAATAATTATTTAAACCTTATTTAAATAATATTCCTTGATAAATATGACTAAATCGCTCATAAATAATTAAATAAATAATTATTTATTTGATTATTACTCAACCACATCCTTAAAATAATAAATAAATCATTTATTTGTTTATTATTTACAAATAAAGGGGTTTGACACAAGTCAAATTCTTTTTCCCTCCAACAAATATAATAAAATATTCCATAAAAGTTGGATCTTGATTTGGTTAATAATATTTTAACTATGCACCAATTTCTAGACTAACTCAATAATTTGTTATAAATAGAAGGTTTTTTCCATTCATTCACTACCTTTTGTTGCCTAAAGATCACTCTGGATCTATACTTTTGGTCTGACTTTGATCCACCATCATATTCATATTTTTCTACCATTTTTTGTCTGGGTTTTCTATACCATCAAGAGAGAGGGATTTTAGATCTGAAGTGTTGAGGACTTACAAGAACCCATCCCATTGAGGAGAACTGGTAACATCCTTATATGTTTTCCTCCTAGGTGCCATTAATACAAAATTCATTCAACATATTATTGTATTGTCTATTGGATGCATGGAGTAAATATTGTTTTTATCTACTACTTGATGTCTTTTAATGCATAGATCTAGATTTTTGCAGCATTTATCTTAATCACCTAATTGTAGATCTAAGGATATTGGCAACCATCTTTGTTGTTAGGGTTGTTTTTTATGCACAGCTAAAGCGGTATTTTTTCGTACACTTGCAATTAATATTCATACTAACAAAGCTCTCATTCAAAACTATCATTTAATATCATAGCCTAAGTTTCTCAAAGATGTCGAAAACACACCCAAGCCCTAAAAATTTCCAAAAAACTCTTTAAGGGCCTCAAAATGGCCTTGAAAGTTTAGAGAGCATAAATTCATGAGAATTTCATTACAAAAAAACTAACTTGGCTACTAATGCCACATATGATGTACAAATATAGCTTTTGAGACCTCAAAAATTCTCTCTAAACCAACTCGCCAATATATGTACTTGTTGGAGGGCCTTTAATTGTCAGAAATTAAAAAAATAATAAAATATGAAATTATTTACAGTAATTTGAGACCATTAATTAACAACATGGAAAAAAAAATGTTAATAATCACATAATTCACATGATGGGTGAGTGGAAGTAATAATACCTAGAAGTAGACAAAACCAACATACATGTGAACATTGTGTTACTATGATCCTATTGACTATAACCAACGTTTTGAGGATGAATTTATACCCAACTAGAGGCTTAGATGCACTATGTATTTCTACAATTCGCCACCCCCGAGCTTTCAATAAATTACCTATGCCAATTAATCCCTCATATTCCAAAAAAAAGGAATGCCTCACATCCTCCTTGTTATTCATTAAATCGAACAAATTTGTTCCAAAAACAAAAGGAAATATCTTCATATGCATAATCCATATATCATCATGCAATTTTTATTTTTATCTTAATTTTTTTTAACTTGGAATTTTCCATAAATTTACTCTTACTTATTTTATTATTTTGTTTTTTATTAACTTAACTTTTTCCATATGTTTACTCTAACTTACTTTTCTCTTTCTTTTGTTTGTTTAAAACAAAATAAAGTTTCTTCACTTTATTATTTATTGATTTTATTTATTAATATTATCTTCACTTTTTTATTTATTACTTTGTTTATTTATTAATTATTATTCTCATTTTTATTATTTATTATTTTATTATTATTATTATTGTTGTTATTATTTATTAATTTAATAAATCGAGCATTATAAGATCTTACTTGAATAATCGACTAGATCATGTAGTTGACTAAACTAGCCAGTTGTCCAATTTAGCGTGTCGATCAATTACAAAGACAAGTCAACTAAGTAGTTAATTTGGTCGACTAATGGTTTGGATCGACCAATGTATATGTTGGAATATTGGATTGATGGTTCAACTAAGTAATTGATTCAATCGACAATCTTGTCAAATCAACTGAGAAAAAATGCCAATTAACTAATTAGTCAAGTTAGTTAATCATCAGCGATATCAAATAATAGAACACCATTCGACCATATAATGCACCAATCAAATAAATAGTCGATTTTATCAACCAATTTTTTCAAAAAATTTCACGTGTGCAGCTATCATGACAAAACAAAATTTTTTCTTCCAATAGAAATTAACTATATAATGGACAACTTAAAATATTTAACCATCTCTTCAATGATTGTGTCTGCAATTTTGACCTAATTTACTCTAAAATTTGATGCTTTCTTCCCAATTCTGTCCAATTCTCCATTTTCAACTCTACAACTCTAAAATGTTGCTATGTTCAAACCTATGCACACTTTATACTATGAAAATTCTTGCATTGGAATCCTATTGCAACAACTACAAATTATTCTCCTAATTTCTAATTTTATTTAATAGTTTATATGTTGCTTTCTACAAAAAATACTGAATAAATAACACTATAATCTACACAAATAAAATTTTGGAAGAATAAACTAGGACAAAATGCTAGCACACACATAAAATTAACACAATTATTTTTGGACAAAATTCCCTGAAAAAACCCAACTCAAGAAAACTGGTGCAGCAGATGAGGGTTTTATTTTATTATGTAGTAGTGAAATTTGAGTACATATATGGATGCCCAAATGGAAATCCAAATAGCAATAAAATCTAGGAAGATACTAAAGGGAATTATCCTTCTCCCATAGGCACTCTCTAGCATGAATTGCCTTCAGCAAACTGGCCATCCAAGCCCCAGTGTGAGCCCTTCTACACTACCTTTGCACTGTCTCCCACATGTGTTGTTCAAAACTACCTCTAATGAAGTCGTTATGCCTCCAGCTGCTAAGTAAATTGTCTCTCTGGCCTTTTGGAACCTCTTCCTCACCACCAAATCAATCTACCTGACGAAGCTATTATGCAAAGCCTTTGCACTACCTCTCTGGGATAACTAAGCCCTCTTACTGTTTCCTCTCTAGATATAGAAATATTTCCTATGGATCACTATCCCCGCCCCTCTCACATTGCTTCGATCTCTCTGACTCTCTTTCAAGAAACTAACTATTTCTAGTTTGGAAATCAATATTCCAAAGAATTCGAACTCTGCAAGTGTGTTCTCCATCAACACATCAGCCTCCTCTTATAATCCTTTGTTGGAGCACTAAAGACGAAGATTAAAACATAATTGATGGCTAGGATCATCTTTGGATCAATCCATGTGATTTTATATACTATTCTCGCCTAGAATTAATTAATATTGATTAATTAACACATTTTCCTAATTTTAGACTTAAGAAACATTAAAAAAATGGTTAATAGTATAATTAAGTCAATTCTAGGAAGAATAATATATCATGTATTCTATACTATCCACAAATTTTCATGGCTAGAACACATCAGATGCTACAAAAACTAGCACTCCCTCTTAGTGATGAATGTGTTCTAGCGCTACACCTTCTACCACAACACCTTGTCTTTACATAATCTCCTATCACGATGCTAATGTATGGCTATTGATTCCCACCAACCACTATGCAACCCTGATATATGTTTCATTTTTGTTGTATTTAACCTTATTGAACTGTTTCCAACACCGCATTTGCACTACTATTAACTCTGTACTATGCTTCCCAACATATGACTGCTACTACTCTCTGCAATTGTCAATTTGGCATCTAACTGCACCAAATGTCACTAATCCATCCTGCTACAGAATAATATAGGCCCTGTAGCCACGTATTGATCCAAGATTTGGACTCCTTGTTAGAGTCCTATATTATATATGTTAGCACTGAAAATGTTAATGGTGTAATCGCCATTGTGTTACTGTTTTCAAATTTTTATAATGTTCTAGTCCATGTCCAAGTTTGAGTCATTTTCAACAAAGGTAAAAAAGAGTCCCAAAATCAAGGTACTTTAAAGTGAATAGGTGTCATTAGTGTTTTAGAGTCATAAAATAAGTTAAAATCACTATTTTAAATTAAGATAGTGCTGAAGGTTACTCATTGTTTGGGTAATAAAGTTGCAGTCACCTTGTCTGGAATAATAACTACCTCTATTTTGATTCATTGTCAAAACAGTAATGTAATGAAGGGAAACTATTTCTTAGAATTGAAAGTCATATTATTCACACAATGAAAAGTGCAGCTATTTCACTGATATTTTGGTTATCTCAATTCAGAGGTAAAGATAGCTAGTTATTCATTAAGCATATAGGAGCAACAGAAAATGTTTTAAAGGCAAGGGACATTCATGTTTGAAGATCATTGAAGACCCTATGCTATAAATATTATTATTCTTAGAAATAAGATTAATTATTATTTTGAACTAAGGGGATTATTATTAGTGAATGGTTAATTTACATATGCAACTAACCTATAGCTACATAGACTAAGTCAAGCAGAAATCATAGTACGAGGTATATTACATTTAATGATAATGTGAAGTCTGAAGCCTAATGGGATGACTTGGCGCATGTTTTTGAATTATTTCAAAACATTCCATTACTCCTTTCCATAATTTCAGGTGTGAAATTAGAGAAGAGATCTCAGTGTTCACTCAACTAAAGTCTTCTATGCAGGCTACAGGTAAAAATAGACCATTCCTCCAACCAATAGTTTCAGTTTTCAAAGCAGGCAAACCAAGGCTTCGTGGACAATATTGCAACTAGAATTGAACACTTGTGTTTGTGAGTAGTCTAATTGTTGAAAGAATGGGGAAAGGAGTAAATTCAATAGGTCTGAGCCAAAAAATACAAGATTAGTGGATGCTAGGGCTAAGCCACAGTTAAAATCCGCTGGCTGGTATAAATTTCTACAAAAAATTTCTGGGGAGAATGTGGCTCTAGCTCGAGCTTTTGCCAAGACTTTCGATGGTGAAAAGGTCAAGTTAGGCAGTAAGATATTCAACATTTCTGAGGCCAGCATAGATCGTGCTACCCAAACCTCTAAAACTGGTGAAAATTTGTTTAAAAGAAAAATGTTGCCTAAAGAAGTAAGTTCCTACCTTAAGCCCAAACATGTTAATGTTAAGTGGAATCCAATTGCTCACATTTCTTGTTTTAAGGCCGAGTGGCAGCATGTTATCACCTCAGTCCAAAAATACATCACATGTGAGGGTAGGTTTTCCTTTGTTCATCGTTATCAGTTAAGATTCCTTTCTCACATTTAAGGAGATAAACCTCTGAACCTACCCTATTTTCTATGTAAATCTCTGCTCAAAATGTCCCTAAAGCTACAGAAAATTCCAAACTACTCTTTGCACAATTTGTATCACAGAGGGCTAGTTAAAATTCTAATTATCTATCATCTCAAAAAGAAAAAAATTACTTGGGATCTGTCATAGAAGAAGAGCCCACTTTCGCTCAATTAGTTTCTTCCATTGGTTCTTCGATCAAGAAGAGAAAGAAAACTATGATAGACTCCTATTCCTTCTATGAAGATAGGAGTGACCCTAAGTACGCAAAATCAGAAGAGGAGGAGGGAGAGTCTAGTAAATTCATACATGGAGGTAACAGGTCCAAATTCATCCCTAATCCCTATGTCAAGAGACCTCGTCTAGACCCAAAAATAAACTCATGTTGAACAACAAGTTGTTTTCCAATCCTAAATTAAGAAATGAAATTATCAACATTAAGGAGAGCCCAGAAGACAAAATAGAAAGGAAGAAAAAGACTCAGTCTAAGATTCAAGAACAAAGAAAGAGGTTAGATAAGAGGGTGACTAAAGGAGAGGCCATCAGTATTTTTTTCCTCTAATCTGGACCTCCAATGAATCTAGGAACATGGCTACCTTGGAGAGATTTTTTTGGGTTAATGTTCCATGTTTTCCGGATATAGCTACCTTTTCTGCGAAGGTAGTAATTATTTTGAATATCAACATGTGATGGAAAGGGGTTAATTTTTGGTTTGTTATCATGATGGTGACATCAAACATGTGAAGTGGAGGATTTTTTTAGTTGCAGTGGATGTTGCCAGGTGTCATGTATCATGTCTTCTTTGAAATACCAGGGTTCTATTTTGTGCATTTGAAGGAGACAGCCACATGTCACTCTCATTGTTTTTACACTTTTTGCTGAAGATTGGTTGCACCAAAACATAAGAGTGGTATTCAAATAGGATTCCACCTCATAAAACCATTTCGGATTGACATCCTTCATGATGTTTATCTTATTTTTAATATAACACTTTGAATTTAAATTAGGGATAAGCCTCATCTCTTGCACGAGATTGTAATAACTTTTGAAATAAATTTACCTTTTTCTGTGGAGATGAGAGTATCGTATTTTGTATATATATGCCAAACTGATATGAAGAAAAGGTTCATGGTTTTAGAATCTTGACTCATATGATCAGTAATTTGTTTTGTGAATGAAATGGAATGATACTACTGAGGACTTATTACCAATATTTTTTGTGTATTGTAAAATTTACTTGTGTTTCCATATCTTATTTCTTTCAGTTTTAGTTTACAAACCATCATGTTGTTAAGTGTTCTTATCAATCCCTTAAACATGTTATGTGTTTTATCAGTTTTTGTTAGTGTCACATAGTGAGAATTCTTGGTAAAATATATGTTATAACAGTGGCAAAGCTTCACTCATGATAGTATCCTTCATGATATTTCAGTAAGAATATTGTAAAACTAAGAATGGATTTCTCTTGATGAAATATTATTAAACTGTTAATTTTGTTAATTTCTACCAAATGCAGTAGAATTCTTCTTTATAGACCTACTGTCTACTCTCCCACCTTATTTTTTCTTCTCCTCATAGACTACAAACTCACTCCCTGCTACCACATCAGGTTCCAATACCCTCATTAGTAGAACCGTGGATTTTACTGAAATCTCTTTTCATTGAATCAGAGTTTAAACCACCTACCAAAATTATAAAACAAATCATTAAATTTCCATAGAGTTTAGCATGTTTCTGGTCAGGAACTTGAAGCATTCCAAGTGTTGATTCCAGTGCCGACATACTTTGGTGCGTCTGCTGGGAGACAAAGGCCTTGAAACGAAGTATTCTCCCAAGTCTCTTATTTTGAATTGCTTATAATTAATTCTTGATCGTGAAAAATAATTGATGACTTGAAGAAGACTACAAACTAGTTCACCTGGCAACTCCACAAAGAGGAAGAGGGGTTTCAAGACCTCCTTCTACAAGGAGGAATCAGAGATCTCCTACTGTGACTCTAGTTGCTTACCTAGAGAATATCATTAAAGATGAAAAATGAAAACAAAGATTAGTTGAGGCCTCATCTCATTTAATGAAGAAGGTACACAAAAAGTATGTTCTGAAGCAAAAGGTACCTTCATATACTTTAGAATCAAAATAATTTTTAGTTTCAAAAAATTATACTAAAAAATCTCAAGCTGAAACTACTTCCCTAGAAAATAAAGTGGATGTTGTTACCCTGGGCTCAACTAAAAGTTTTTCTCACTCATCACCAAGTAAATCTGAGATAAGTACTATTCTAGTCAAAGAGGAAGAAACTGAATTTTTAAGTCTTAATAAGAAATCAGAAGAGTTTGTGCTGACTGAAGGGGAATTAGAAAAAGTATTAGTTATTGCACCTTTTCTTGATAGGGATCTTTTGACTGAAGAATACTTCAAGAATATTTTAAATTTCCTTCAAACTCATAGTGAATACGAGTCTCTTATCCAAATCCAATTGTTGGATCATCTTCTTCTCATCCACTAGAAGAGAGTGTCCTTGAAGGCCTTATTTTCAACTTATCTAATTTCCTTTCTCAACAAAATAAAGCTGAATTAACTCTATCCCCTCAAGAGACAACTTTAGAATCTGATTCTTCTACAGAAGGAGAATTCAAGACATCCGTTGTTCATCTTTTTGAAAATCCACTCTTTTCAGTTCCAAAGTCTGAAAAATCAGCTCAAGCTTTCCAATTTTCTGTTATCCTAAATCAGAATCATAATTCACCAATTGTAATTCCTATTTCCCAAAAAAATACATCAACTATACATCAGCAAAATATGTCTCTGCCCGCCCTGACGAGGATGCAAAAGATAGTGAATGCAAGATATGTGCCACTTTTTCTCCCTCAACCCTTGCATCCACTTCCCCAAGGAGATTACTTGAAATATCTTCCAAAATACACTAGGGAGGGAGAAGGAGTTTCTACTGGGGAAAATTTAGTGGCTTTCTATAGTTATGCTGACAATCAAAATATTGAGCTTGAAGATGTTTGGTCAATACTCTTTGTTTAGAGCTTGGATGGTGAAGCTTGTAAATGGTTTAGAATTCTACCTCCAAACTCAATAACAGGAATTGATGAATTGGAGGAGATATTTTTGAAGCATTGGAGTGATAGAAAATACTATGTCTATTATCTTACAGAATTTGGAACTCTGAAGAAGAAGGCATACGAGTCATTAGCTAATTTTACTAAGAGGTTTAATAATATTTATTAGAAAGATCCTGAAGAAATTAAACCTAATAAGGCCACAACTATCATAAATTTTTCAAATGCTTTAGATTCTAAGTTTGATTTATGGTTGAGGTTTGAAAAATCACAGACATTTACGAGTATGCAAGAGACTGCAATTGGAGTGCAGTCTAACCTCATGGAATAAATTAAAAATGGAGGTATAAAAGGTAGAGAAAGACAAAAAGAAGATGAAAGAAGAAAAACCTTATTCTTCTAAGTCTCTTACAAAAGAAGAAAAGATCGATCAAATGTCCAATTTGATCAAAGAACTTGCCTCTAAGATGAAAAAAATAGAGGTAGAAAATAAAGCAGCTTCTAGAGCCAATCAAAATGAAGCCAATAGAAATCAGGCACCGTTCAGGAGGCCTTTTCAACCTCAAAAAATCCTACAACACCTGAGGATGAATGTTGATGATAAAAATGTTCATCCTCCTTTGAATAATTTTGCTGAAGAAGAACAACAAGGAAATGAAGAAGAAAATGAAGAAACAAACTTTGTGGGAGAAAATTCATAGTCAAAATCTTTGACATTGCAAGAATATGAAGATTGATCAAATACTTGTTTGTTTTTGGATGATGTGAATGCTCAAATTTATGCACAAAATGATCAAAAAAAGCAAGAAGTTCAAAACAGAAATTATCCTTTGAGGTACGAAGGTCATGTTTAGCAACCTCAACAAAAATCATATTCAGATAAGCAAGCTAATAAACAGAAGGCCAAGCAACTAGGTTCCTCTACCTCAAAATTCTGCCCCAATTGTCAAAATTACTGCAGAAAATAAGGAATTTGTTCCAATTTATTTCACTTTCAAATGTAAATTGAATAAAAACAAAATTCTAGTCCCACTTATGGAATTATTGAAAAATCCAACATATAAAGATTCTTTTAAAATTCTACTACAAGCTCCTCTCGCTCCTGATTCAGTCAACCTTGAAGATGAGCATCCCACTATTTATCTAGGTTGTCATGTCCAAGACCAAAATGATGATAACTCACTGCCTTTCTACATGTCACTCAATATACATGACAAATTGTTGCGTAATTGTCTATTACATTTTGGAGCTTCCCAAAATCTCATGCCAACAAAAGTGATGGATGAATTGGGATTAGAGATCACCAAGCAATACCATGACCTCTACACCTTTGATTCCAAAAAATTCAAGTGCCTAGGAGTGATTAAGGACTTGGTTGTTTCCCTAACCCGGATGCCTATGAAGATCTTAGTGATGGACATTGTAGTTCCATACATTCCTTCTAGATTTTGGATGTTACTTTCCAGATCCTGGTCTAAGAAATTGGGAGGTACCCTTCAGATGGACATGTCATATGCCACCATCCCAGTGTTTGGAGGGGAATTCAAAAGACTGTATAGAGAAACCCAAATGGTCTACATCATTAGTGATGAACATAATACTTCAAACCATCCCATATATGCTGAAGAAAAGGAATTAAGGTCATCAATACTGCACCTTGCTGCTGATGATAATGTTTTCCAACCTGAAACAAGTGAAAAACAACACTTTCAAGGTGAAAATGAGCACCATTTAGAAGGAGGACCGATCTAGAAATTGTACTTTGATGGAGCCTCATCAAGAGAAGGATCGGGAGCCAGTGTAGTCCTCATTTATCCCACTTGGAAGAGGGTAACTATCATATAAACTGCAATTTTCTATCACTAACAACACTAATAAGTATAACGTGCTTGTGCTAGGTATGAGGGCAGTGAAATATTTGGGAGTAGAGCAGATAATTTCTTCTGGTCATTCAGAGTTGGTGATTAAGCAAGTGAGAAACAATTACCAAGTAAAAAATTCCAAATTGAAGAATTATAGGAATGAAATATGGAATTTGATTCAACATTACTTTTTAGCGTTTAATATAAATTTTGTCACTAGAGAAGAAAATAAAATGGTTGATTCACTAGCTATCTTTGCTATTAATTTCAAGGTTCCTCTAAATGTCAAGGGAGCCTATGATGTTCAAATAAAAAACAGGCCTTCAATTCCTGATAACATCAAATACTGGCAAGTATTTCAGGATGACAAGGAAATTCAGAAATTTTTAGAGTGTGTTGAAGAGTTTGCAGATATACAAATTGATGATGAGTAGGACATTGTTGAAAACCAAAATAAAAATCCTTTTAAGAAAACCATGGCTAGGAAGAACATTATAGATCTGAAAAATAACTATATTCCTAAGGGTTTAGTTCCTTTAGAAAGATTTTTCCATAATAATGATGTTTTTCTCAAGCCTAAAAGAAAATTTGATGGATATAGTACAATATAATGTAACATTGGCACAGAAGATCAGCCAAAATTAGTCAAAGTGTCCAAATTCCTTTCTCTTGAAACCAAAACAAAATATATCAAACTTTTGAAAGAATTTGCTGATATTTTTGCATGGTCTTATAGTGAGCTGAAAACTTATGGTAGAAGCATAATGGAGCACAAGATTCCTTTGAAAACATATGCAAAACCTGTAACACAAAACATCATACATATCAATCCCATGCTGCTCCCAATCATTGAGAAATAAAACAGGAAATTATGGGAATCAAAGATAATTGTGCCTTTGATATTTTCTAACTGGGTAGCTAATATAGTCCCGGTTCGGAAAAAGAATGGAGAGATAATATTTTTTTTTTCTGATTTTCGCAACCTGAACCAGTGTTCATTGAAAGATAACTATCCTCTACCCAGGATGGATTATATTTTTCAAAAGGTTGTAGGATCCAAAAGATTTTCAATGATTGATGGATTTTCAGGCTATAATCAAATTTTAGTTTACAGGAAAGATAGAGAAAAGACAACATTTACGACACGTTGGGGTACATTCATGTACAACATAATTCCATTTGGTCTAATGAATGCAGGCACAACTTTCAACAGGCAATAGATATTTCCTTTGCAGGAGAAAAGGACATATTTGTAGTCATCTATTTGGATGACATCACAATCTATTCAAAATATGATGAAGACCACTTGAAACTAAAAAATGCAGAAAGTTTGGTTTGTCCTTGAACCCAAAAAAGTCATCCTTTGTTGTCCAAGAAGGTAAATTATTGGGCCATATTGTAATAGAAAGTAGCATCTGTATTGATCCCAGAAGAGTAGAAGCTATTCAGAATATTGGTTTGCCAAGGAATAAAAAAGAATTGCAGTCATTTTTAGTGAAAATCAATTTTCTGAGGTGTTTTGTTCCTATTTTTTCAGAGTTGATCAAACACATAAATGTCTTGTTGAAAAAATATGCAGAATTTAAATGGCGAGATGAGGAAAATAATTATTTTTCAGCGATCATTTCTGCCTTGGCTGAAGCTCCAGTATTGATTAGTCTTGATTTTGAAAAATATTTTATTATTTTTTCATGTGATTTAGAAGAAACAATTTTAGTTGTCTTACTACAGAAGAACAAGGCAGGTTTAGAGTAGCCTATTTCATTTTTTATTCGTGCTTTAAGGGATGCTGAATTAAAGTATACCTTGACTGAAAAACAAGAATATGCACTAGCTAAGGATTTGAATCATTTTCGAGTTTATGTGATGCATTCAAAAATAGTTTCTTTTGTGCCCAATAACATTGTTAAAGATGTGTTGTTGCAGCTAGATACATATGGAAGAAGGGGATGATGGCTAACCAAAATTCTAGAATTTGATGTCGATATCAGACCAACTAAATTGATAAAAGGTCAAGTCTTGGCTCGCTTGCTGGTTGAATCTAACTGCAAAGATTTAAATGTGAATGTAGAAGTAGGTGAAGGAGAATATGGAGAAGGTATTGCTAATTATATTGAAATATTTAATTCAGATTGGTACAAGGATATAGTATACCTTTTGTTAAGTTTCAACTGTCCACCTGAAATGGAAAAGTAAAAAAGGAGGGCTTTTAAATTGAGAGTTGTGAAGTATTTCATTTTGGAAGACCATATTTACTAGAAGGACCCTGTTGGAGTCTTATTAATATGTGTAGATGAAGCTAAATCTCATGAGATTATGACAGAGATACATGCAGGGGTGTGTGGAGGGCATTTGTATTGGAGAGCCATTGCAAATAAAATATTAAGACCTGGCTATTATTGGCCAAATCTTTTCTCTTTTGTTTTTTCCAAAGTTAGGAGTTGTGTTGAATGTCAGAAATTTTCTGGTAAATAGAAATTTCTACCATTACCTCTCATCCTTATTTCGGTAGATTTTCCTTTCCAGTAGTGGGGGTTAGACTTCATCGGTGAAATTCATCCACCTTCATCAGAATAACATAGATGGATTCTCACAACTATAGACTATTTCACTAAATGGATTGAAGTTGTACCAACCAAGAATGCTACTAATACGGTAATTATCAAATTTCTATTGGAAAACATTATGTCAAGATTTGGTTGTCCACATAAATGAGTAACTGATAATGCAATGGCGTTTAAGTCTGCTAAGATGTACAACTTTTGTCAACAATATGGAATTGAATTGACTCATTCCAAGCCCTATTACCCTCAAGGTAATGGATTAGTCGAATCATCCAATAAAATTTTGGTGAGGATCATTAAGAAAATAATGCTTGAGAATAAGAGAAATTGGGACACTCAGCTGGTACATGCTCTGTGGGTAGAGAGAGTAAGTGGTAAAAAATCAATTAGAATGTCTCCATTTCAGCTTGTATATGGTATTGATGTTGTAATGCCTTTGAAATTATCTCTTCATGTGATGAAGTTCCTCCAAGATGAATTTGATGATGAAAATCTAGTCTAAAGGAGAATGCTCCAGTTGATAGAGACACACCAAATCAGAGAATAATTGTTGGATAAAGTACAGAAGTATAAGACTAAAGTCAAATCTATGTTTGACAAAAGAGAAAATCAACAGTTGTTTTAGGAGAATGACTTGGTGCTGCATTGGGATTTTAGGAGAGAAGACCATGGAAAGCATGGTAAGTTTGAAATTTTTTGGTTTGGGCCATTTAAAATTGCTGAAGTTTTGGAAAACAATAGTTTTATGCTCAAACATATGGATGATGATCAGCTGACTGGAGGCCTAGTCAATGGTCATTTTATTAAGAAATTATTTGTTTAGTAAGTCAATTGATCATTCCATTGTAAATATTCGGTGTGGCGTGTCAATAAAATCCATGCCCAATGGTACTTATGTCTGTATATATAGTCAGTCTTGAGTCCAGTCAGTTAGTGGTTAGTCCTAGTCTTTATTTTTGAGAAGTCTTCTGAGTTTCAAGATTTTTGAGGCACTGAGTCTACAGTCCTTGAAGCCTCAAATGGAGGATTTTATCCTCAATAGCAGCCACCGTTACCACTGAAATGTTAATGGTGTAATCACAATTGTGTTATTGTTTTCAAATTTTTCTAATGTCCTAGTCCATGTCCAAGTTTGAGTCATTTTCAACAAAGGTAAAAAAGAGTCCCAAAATCAAGGTACTTTTAAGTGAATATGTGTAATTAGTGTTTTAGAGTCATAAGATAAGTTAAAATCACTATTTTACCTTAAGTTAGTGCTGAAGGTTACTTGTTGTTTGGGTAATAAAGTTGCAGTCACCTTGTCTGGAATAATAGCTACCTTTGTTTTTATTTCATTATTAAAAAAGTAATGTAAAGAAGGGAAACTATTTCTTAAAATTAAAATTCATATTATTCACACAGTGAAAAGTGCAGCTATTTCACTAAGATTTTGGTTATCTCAATTCAAAGGTAAAGATACTTATTCATTAAGCATATACGAGCAGCAAAGAATGTTTTAAAGGTAAGGAACATTCATGTTTGAAGATAATTGAAGACCCTATGCTATAAATATGATTATTCTTAGAAATATAATTAATTATTATTTTGACCTAAGGGAATTATTATTAGCGAATGGTTAATTTACCTATGCAGCTAACCTATATCTAACTCAACTAATTCAAGTAGAAATCATAGTACGAGGTATCTAACATTTAATGATAATGTGGAATTTGAAGCCTAGTGGGAATTATTTAAAAACATGCCATTAATCCTTACCATAATTGCAGGCATGAAATTATAGAAGAGAGCTCGGTGTTTACTCAACCAAATTCCTCTTTGCAGGCTACAAGTAAATAGAGACCATTCCTCCAGTAAGCAGTTTCAGTTTTCAAAGCAGGCAAACCAATGCTTCGTGGACAATATTGTAACCAAAATTGAACAGTTGCGTTTTTGAGAAGTATAGTTGTTGAAAGAATGGGGAAAGGAGGAAATTTCAATAGGTAATATCCAAAAAATGCAAGATTCATGGATGCTAGGGCTAAGCCACAGGTAAAATCCACTGGCTAGTATAAATTCCTACAAAAGTTTTCTAAGGAGAATGTGGCTCTATCTTAGGCTTTTTCCGAGACTTTCGATGGTGAAAATTTCAAGTTAGGCAGCAAGACATTCAACATTTCCGAGGCCATCATAGCTCATGCTACCCAAACCTCTGCAACTGGCGAACGACGGTTTAAAATAAAAAAACTGCCTAAATAAGTAAGTTCCTACCTTAAGCTCGAACATGTTAATGTTAAGTGGAATCCAAATGATCACATTTCTTGTTCTAAGTATGAGTGGCAGCATGTTATCACCTCAGTCCAAAAATACATCACATGCAAGGGTAGGTTTTCCTATGTTCATCGTTATCAGTTAATATTCCTTGCTCACATTTTAGGAGATAAACCTTTGAAACTACCCTATTTTCTATGTAAATCGCTGCTCAGAATGTCCCTAAAGCTACATAAAATTCCAAACTACTCTTTGCACAATTTGTATCATAGAGGGTTGATTAAAATTCTAATTGTCTATCATCTTAGAAAGAACAAAATTACTTGGGATAGGTTTTTAAGAGGGGAAGCATTCAGTAGCATAAATTCCAGGAGAAGGGTAAGGAGGCTCGAGAAAAGAGACATCCATGAGAAAACTAGTGTTGCCCCTGTTTCATACAGTTCACCATATAACTCTATACATTTATCAGTATTCTGTCAAGTTAACCTACCTCCATCTCAGCTAAAAGGCCAACTAGAAGCTCAATTAGGAAGGATTTAAATCCTATGCCTAAGCCAGGAGTGTCACTAGTAAATGAAGTTCATGTCATTGGCTCACCTAGGGAACCTCAAACCCTAAGGTATTTCATGGAAGAATACAAGAAGAAACTGCAACAGAAAAATGCAAAGTCTCCTAAGGAGCCTATGTCAAAACACAAGGGGAAAATAGCCTCCTCTTCATGAAGCCAACCTAAGAAGAAGCTCTTCATGGCAAAAGAACCAGTGGAAGTCAACCCTGGACTTCTTGCACCTAAGCATGTTTTATCACCATAGGAAGTCAACCCTGGTATGAAAATTTCAAGCCATGTTCGTGAAACATCCCATCAAGTACAATCAATTAGTGGTACTTCTCTTACAAGTCCACTCTCTCATAGGTTTTTATTTCTCTTAGGAAGGGCTAACATAAAATAACAAAGCCTAGCATAGAAGAAGAGCCCATTGTGGCTCAATTAGTTTCTTCCATTGGTTCTTCGATCAAGAAGAGAAATAAAACTATGATAGACTCATATTCCTCCTATGAATACAACAGTGACCCTGAGTACACAGAATCAGAAGATGAGGAGGGAGAGTCTATTAATTTCATACATGGAGGTAAGAGGTCCAAATTCATCCCTAATCCCTATGTCAATAGACCTCGTACTAGACCCAAAAATAAACTCAAGCTGAATAGCAAGTTGATTTTCAATCCTAAATTAAGAGAAAAAATTATAAACATTGAGGAGAGCCCAGAAGACAAAATCAAAAGGAAGAAAAAGTCTCAGTCAAAGAGTCAAGAACAGAGAAAGAGGTCAGATAAGAAGGTGACTAAAGCAGAGGCCATCAGGATTTTTGCCTCTATTCTGGACCTCTGATGAAACTAGGAACAGGGCTACCTTGGAGAAATTTTTTTGGGTTAATGTTCCATGTTTTATGGATATAGCTACCTTTTCTACGAAGGTAGAAATTATTTTTTATACTTTTTACACTTTTTTCTGAAGATTGGTTGCACCAGAATAGAAGAGTCACTTTCAAATAGGCTGCCACCTCATACAACCATTTTTTATTAACAACCTTCATGATTTTTATCTTATTTTTAATATAGCCCTTTGTATTTAAGATTAGGGATAAGCCTTATCTATTGCACGAGATTGTAATAAATTTTGAAACCGATTTAACTTTTCTTGTGGAGATGAAAATATCATATTTTATATATATATGCCAAACTGATATGAAGAAAACGTTCGTGGTTTTAGAATCTTGACTCATATGATTTGTAATATTTTTTTTGAATGAAAGGGAATGATACTACTGAGGACTTATTACCAATTTGTTGTGTGTATTGTCAACTTTACTTGTGTTTCCATATCTTATTTCTTTCATTTTCAGTTTACAAACCATCATGGTGTTATGTGTTCTTATCAGTCTCTTAACCATGTTATGTGTTTTATCAGTTTTTTTTAGTCTCACATAGTGATAATTCCTAGTAAAATATATGTTATAACAGTGGAAAAGAATCACTCATGATAGTATCCTTCATGATATTTCAGTAAGAATATTGTAAGACTAAGAATAACTTTCTCTTGGTGATAATTATTCAACTGTTACTTTTGTTAATTTCTACCAAATGCAATAGATTTTTGCTTTGCAGACCTACTGTATTCCCTCCCACCTTACTATTTCTTCTCCTCATAGATTAAAAACTCACTCCTTTCTACCACATCAGGTTTCAATACCCTCATTAGTAGAACTGTGGATTTGACTGAAATCTATTTTCAATGAATTAGAGTTTAAACCACATACCAATATTATGAAACAAATCATTAAATTTCCTTAGAGTTTAGGATGAGTCTGGTCATGCACTTGAAGTAGTCCAAGTGATGATTCCAGCGCCAACAATATAAATCTTATTCATGTCATTATTTCTATTCATGTGAGGTCAATTTATAAATGTTAGTCATGGTGTCCTGGCTATTATAGTTTAAATAGGTCAAAATTTGGATTGAGTGACATGTAAATGTTGTCTATTTGATAAAGTAAAAAGTATAATGTCATGAAGGATCATCATTAAAGGGGTAATCATAAAGAGTCATTGGTCACCATGCTAGAGTAATAAAGATTCATGTCATTAAAAAAATTGGTCATCATGAGTTAGTTAGTTAGGTCTAAAGGTCAAGTTACATCATGCAATCATGAAAAATATTGTGATGCCATGCTCGATCATCATGGGAACAGATTTGGAGGTATCTTGAGTCATTTTACATGTCAAATCAAGATTTTTCATGACATCATCAAGAGGACAACGATCAAAAGGACAGTCACTCTGCTTTTTCCAAGCATTGTGCTTTTGGTTTTTCAAGTTCAAATCATCTTTTCTACCATCAAATCCACTCCAGGAATATTTGGGAGGTTATTTGCATGGTTGCCTTCATCCAATATCGCTCAAATCATTTTCATTCTCATCAGAATCTAGTGGTGTAGTTGTGCTAGGTTGTTGCACAAAGGAGACAGGGGCGTTGTGTTTCCACAAAACACAACATTTCTCTCAACCCGATGGTCAAACCTTTTTCACAAGTGAAAACTAAAACTTATTTGTCTTCCTTAGTATTAATTGAATACCCAATGGCATGCATGAGCTAGCCAAAAAATAGAGAAAGCCTACAAGATAGCCAAACTCATCCCTGTTGTGTTTTTTCAATCACTATGTTTTTCCTATTTCATTGTGCTTTCTCTTAATCACTGTGCTTCCACACAATTTTCCATATTTTTCATTTTTTGTTGAAAATTCTGCATTTTTCTCTGTGGAGCCTCCAAATGCGAGGTGTTGCATGTGTTAAAACTAAATTTAAGGTTCTATCCCTAATTGTGTGTTCTTAAGAAGTGTTTGAAATCACATTTTCTCATTTGTTGAGCTTCTAGCACTAATCCTATCCCTTTGAATTTTCTGCCACAAGTATAAAAAATTTGCAAGTTGTTTTAAGGTTTTCTAAAGAAATTTTGTTCTTATTAGTAGCTTGTGTAGATTTTCCTTCTTAATCGTCTTCAAAAGTTTAATTTTGAGTCCTTCTTATCATTACTCTGAAACTGGTTGCATAAAACAAGTTTTTCGTAAACCATATACTATTAAATACTGAAAAACAAGAATCATGTCCACTCTAGAGGAAATAAATCACAAGGGAGGTGTTATTGTCTAATTTTAACCAAAATATCTCACATTTATCAAACTAGACACAACTATTAGAATGGCTCTTGAGCAGGTGAGGTGTATGAGATTTTGTGAAAAGATTCAAGGGTACAACCTACAATTTACTAAGGAGTTTGCTAATAACTTTAATGGATTGGAGGCTAAGATTGGAACACTCACCTTTTCAGTTACAGAGTTCATAATATCATATGAAATGTAGATTCCCCTTCAGGGAAAACAATGGTTCAAGGACATGCCCCTTGATATCACCCATTAGAGAGATTTTTTGAAGCATGAGTACAGAGCCAAGGGGTATGGGTCAATTGTGCCTTATGGGTATTTATTGGAAAATCACAACAAGATTTTGCAAGCTATTCAGAGGTATTTCACATGTGAGGGAAGTTTTGTAATATTTTATCAATACCACTTCAGAATCTTAATCCATTTCACTGGGAAAAAACTCCTTAAATTCTCCTTTTTACATATTTAAGAGACTTTGCAAGATGTTAGATAAATTATAAGGAAAATAAAGTCAATCGGAACCTAGCATATTCCACTTTTCCCTTACTAAGTTTTTGATTTTAGAGGAGCTAAGTAAAATAAAAAAAATCATGGAAGTCATTTGTTGATTCTTTGAAATTAGTCAATGATGTGCCAAATAGTCCCTTGAGAAAGAAGAAAACACCCTTAGTAGTAGTAAAGGACATTCAATCACTATTTAGAAGCTCAGTAAAGATACCTTCAACTATAGTGCAGTCTATAGGAAAGAAGAAAGGCAAGAAGATTTAATTTTCTCCAGAGGTGGTGGTTTCCCCTAAGAAACCTCTCACTAGGTCTGCTGCCAAAAATCTTCCCTTGGAGTAGACATTCGAGACCATGGATACCATACCAAAAGATGAAGTGGTTGATGATAAATTTAGGGAGATTTCAGAATTGCAAGAACAATTTAAGAAGGCCCATTTCATGATTTCACAGTTACAACAGGAAAATATACAACTAAAGAAGGATATTCTAGAAAAAACAACTCAACCTAGTTAATATGTTCCAATGGTTAAGGATACACCAACTGTTTTCAAATCCATGGGCAAAGGAAGGTAATAAAAGAAGATGTTAAGAAGGAAAATTTTCCAACAGCTAGGATTACAAGATCCTCATCAAGGAAGCTATAAATCCAACAAAAGAAAACAATGTAAGAGGAGAAGATATAGGTAGATGAGGGAAAACACACTTTTAACATGTTGAGAAGGCAACTGAAGGAGGCTCACATAGAGATCTTTGAATTCGAGCAACAATATGAAATGATGAGGAAAAAATGGAGTGATCTTATGGACATCTATCAACCAACCATGGATGTTGTCAAATACATGTTGAGTAGATCCCTTCCACTTCATAGGAAAATAAAGAATGTAAGTAGGAAAAATATATCTATGAGGAAATAACTAAGAGCCACTAAACAACAGTTAAGGAAATTGCAGGAGAAAGATAGAGAAAAATTAGACCTATTGGCCAAGGAAGACAAAGTTTGAACACTGGAAGGGGTAAAGTAACATAGTTTTGTTTTTTGACTCTTTCCTAAATTATAATTTTTTATAGTTTTAAATTTCCGAGTGATATTTTTTAGCACAATTTCCTATAGTAGTGACATCTAGTCAGAACTCTTAAGACATTTTTTGAAGAAGCAACTTTATAGAATTTTGTGCCCTAGCTAGCATTAGGGTTTTTGGGTGTGGAGATGATTGTTTGGTATTTTGATGAAGAAAGGCTTGTAGGGGGTATGTTATATCATCATTTCAGTTTCATCATCATCATAAATATGTGCTTG
Source organism: Pinus albicaulis (assembly GCA_034641835.2). Taxonomy (NCBI): domain Eukaryota; kingdom Viridiplantae; phylum Streptophyta; class Pinopsida; order Pinales; family Pinaceae; genus Pinus; species Pinus albicaulis. The sequence continues at coordinate 531,599,155 of CM076577.1, forward strand.
TCTACAAACATTGTTTATCACTCAATCTATAAAAAGGAGATGGTGTTGTGCTTCTGAAAATGGCACTATGTTTTTTACGACATAAGAGTTTCCTGAATTTTTAGGTTTTGAAAGATAAAGGAAAGTTTCTAAAGGGTAAATTTACCATATGCAGGTTTTTCTAAACATGTAGGGGGCATCAGTAAGCTCAGGAACTAACCAGAATCATATCAACCATCAAGCATTGTGATTTTCTATTATGTTTCTGCGTTTCTGTAGATTTAGGAGTTTGTGTAGCGATGACACTGCACTTCTAGAGAAGCCTTATTTTGAGTGAGTTATCTCAGTTAAAATTTGATGTAATTTGTTTTCATGGTTTTAGTAATTGTAATAAAGTATTCAGTGACTCATCATCTCGATTTGGAGCTTAGGAATTAATGTAAAATTCTTTAAAAATATCTAGGTATGTAGTCCCTATTCTTTAGTTATATTTCATTGCAAAAGTTAGAAAAATTATTCCTAATGAGTAATTCGACCCCTAGAGGTAAGAACCGAATCATTTGAGTCTATTTTATGATGTGCTTGTAATGGAAAAATGGTTGGTCAGTGTGAGGAATCGAGGATGCTATTTTGTATTTTGTATCAATTTCTCAAGTGAATAGAAGAAGTCAGGAGGAGTTTGACATGGATTCTTGTGTCAGAAATTTGTTGCTATGTTGTCCTTTGTGCTGTCAGTTTTATCTTATGGTTCCATGGTTTAAACATATGTCTTCATGTTTTATCTTAAGAGAAAATATTGCAGTATTCACTATTGTACTCTGTTTTATATAAGTTGAAAATTTTATGAGCCTTTTTCCTCTTACTGGAAATTTGAATTCATTTGTGACTTGATGCTATGATTTTAATCCTCATGATTCTACACTCACCATCCCTATAATGAAATCAAGTTATATTATCAGCAAAATTTCCTATCCCACCCCTGCATAAATCACCTTCATTATCCTTATTCACTTGAAATCATTTGTTGAAATTGGTTCTATGTTGAGTGGTTCTTTCTTCTCTTACCTTCCTTAAAAACAATAATTCAAATATGTTCTTCTTATCCTCATAACCATCCTAGGATAAAAAATCATTCGTTCATCAGGCTAACTGATAAAAAACCTAGTGAGAGAGCCCTCTCCAAGTCTAGTAGGGTTGGATCATAGCATAAAATTGCTATGAGGTTACCTTTGTAATCCTTTCTGAGTCTAAAAGAAATTATAGAGTGCTAAAATTCTAGCCTCATTGTCGGGGAACAAAGGATAAATTTTCCCTTGATAAACCTTTGTTTTGAAATCTTAGATCTAACTCGTGTGGGTGATAGTGAGTTAGGTATCAATTAGGTTGAATATTCAGCAATAAATTGTGTTTATACTAAAATATAATCAGATTTTCTTGGAAATTTTGGCTTCTAGAAAGATCCATACAAGATCACATCCAGACCTTGATCCACCTGAAGTTGTAAGTGACCATGAGAAATTTCTTAGAAAGAAGAGGTTTGAAGAAGGTGAAGCCAATAATATCCCTCTAGAGAGATCTTACACCCTTCCTAAGAGTATTGTAATAGTTGAATACATTGAGTTTGATCTGCCATTTGAGAATAGTCATTTCAGATCCAAATCTAAATATTTTGTCTGAGACAGTCATTGATGACTCTAAAATAAAACCGTATATAACATCTAAGAAAATTGGAGTTTCAAAGTCTAATAGAGACATTTTACGTCTTCATAAGCTTGAGAAGTTGGTTAATCAACTATAGGAGGTTGCTGAGAAGTCACCTATTTTTCAGTATATTGTCCCTAAATCTTCTGCTCCTCCAATTATCATGTATTTTATCCCTCCATACTATTCTTCTCCAATCCTATATGTTCTCTATACTCCTCTATTCAAAATAACCCAAAAAATCATAGTTTCACCACCTTTCTCATCTCCATCGTCAAGTAAAACAGCTATTACAACTACATCTCAGACCACAATCATGGTAGCTCTCTATGCTCCATTGATTTTGTAGGCACCACTAAATGATATTCTAGAAAACTATGGGTGGTTTCTTCCTCATTTTAATGGCACTGGACCTTCTACGACACAACAACACATAGATAAAATGAATGACTTTGAATATATTAAATAAGTTTATCATGGTAATGTTAAGATGAGGCTCTTTTCCCAAATCCTTATGGAGAGGTCGAAAAAGGGTACAAAGGATAAGAAATAGGTAATATTATTGATCTTCAAAAGTTTCAACAAATTTCCCTTTCTAGATGGGAAGTAAAAAAGAACCCTCTTCAAGTACTAGATGAATATGAAAACTTTAGGAGAGCTCCGTCGGAGAATCAGTTCAAGATTTCTCAATTAGATTTAATAATGTTTATAATTCCATCCTGGAAAAAATAAATCCTCCATGAGGTTTGGCCCTAATTCACTATCCAGATGGATTCAATGTTGAGAGGGCATACCAATTAAGGGAAAGAAATCCATATACCTTATAATAAATGCAAAATAATGTTCTCACTGTATAGGATAACTTATTGGCCAAGAAATCCAAGATGAATACTCGAAAGAGGGTAACTACCAAGGATGAACCTTCTACATCATTAGATACTAAGTTGGACACTTTGTTGAAGACCATGGAAAAGATGATGGAGAGAATGACTCTGGCAGCCAGAGCTATTGCAAGAGAACCATAGGGAGGTCCCCAAGTCAGAAATCCTAATTTCAGAATACAAAAGATTAAAATTAACCAAAGGGACCAATGAAATCCAGTAGACCAGTGGTAGATCAGACCCCCTTTTCAAGAGAACTATTCAGAAGAGGATGAGTTGGAAATAGAAGACTAGGAGAAATATCATATTCATTACTTTGGTGAGGAGGAAGAGGATAATATCTTCTTGACAAAGGAAGAACAATATTTGTTCTCACAATCACAAAAAGATATCATGCCTGCAGAATCAGAAGACTAAAAGAAAGGTTATCATAATTCCATCATGGAGGTCCAAAAATAGTATAATTTGAGGAATAAGAAAGTCCCAATAAATCCTCCTAAAAAAATTCAGGCCGATACACCTTCTACTTGTCAGACAAAGGCTAATCCTCCAAAATAAATTCCTCAAAAGAAAGATGCAACTATTAAGGAGCTAGAAAGGAGTCAATCATATTTTAGTCTTGAAAATGAGATATAAAAGATCAAAATTTATATCCCATTGATTGAATTGGTTAGTAATTATTTTTATAAGAGTCAAATTTTCAAAGCATTGAAGATAGGAGAAGTGTAAAACACTGTCAATTTAAATGATGATCATCCTGAATTTCTTTTTGGTGCAGAAGTTAAAGAAGGTTCACAAGAAGGTAATGTGCCACCATTCTATGTCAGCCTAAATATACATGATTTGACATTTCATAACTCCATGTTAGATTATGGTGCTTCATACAATTTAATGCCAAAATTGATCTTTGAAAAGTTTGGTTTGGATATAACTAGGCCATACATTGACCTTTTTTCTTTTGACTCAAGAAAGGTGAAGAGTTTGGCTTTGATCAATGATTAGTGTGTCACTCTTACTCAAATTCCATCTAAGAGTATAGTTATGTATGTTGTTGTTGTTGAAATTATACCAAAGTATGGTATGGTTTTTTCAAGATCTTGGGCTACAAAGTTGAAGGGTTCTCTGCAAATGGACATGCCATATGCTACTATTCTGGTGTTCGAAAAGGCAAGGAAGTTGTACAAGTAAAATCTTATGAAATACATGGTAAGAATTCAAGGTAAGCCAAATAATTATCCTATTTATTAATTTCATTCAGACATGGATTCCTTTATATTATACAATGATTTATGTTTAGAGGAAAACAGTCAAAATGAGGTCAACATGTGAGAATAAAATGGAAATAAGTCGCAGAAAAAAGAATTGAAAACAAAATTTGAACACATTGATGATGAAAAGGGAATTTGTAACATAGAATTTGATGGAGTAGTCAAATTAAGGAATGGGTTGGGGCTGGTCTATAGATTATGATCTCGAAATTAGACAAATCAAAGATTTATTCTTATATGCTTGCTTTCGAATGCACAAACAATGTTGTTGAATGTGAGTCACATATTTTGGGACTGCAAATGTTGAAAAGGTTAGAATCCAAGAGGATTTCAGTCCATGGAGACTCATAACTGATCATTAACAAAATTAAAGGTGAGTATCAAGCCAAGCACCCTAGAATGAGGGCTTATAGAAATTTTGTTTTGTATTTTCTGCAATGTTTTCTAGAATACAATTTGTCCATTATTTCTATAGAACAAAATGCAATTTCTAATGTGTTAGCCACCTTATCCAATACATTTAATATTCCCATTAATCCTAATAAGAAGTATGAAATTCAATTTAAACACAAGCCAATTATCCTAGAAAATATAAGGTATTTGCAGGTCTTTGATAATGTTAAAAAGTTGGATAATTTTCTGCAAACAAAAGGAGAATTTTCAAATCTGCACATTGATGAAGCAAATGGTTTTGAAAAATATGAATGTGAAGCCTACATAAATCAAATTAGAGAAGGTTTTCACAAGCATGTGGAAGACCTTGAAGTTTTGCAGCTGAAAGATAATGTGATCCCGAGAGGCTTAGTCCACTGGAGGAACTATTTGATCAAAATGATGTGGCCCATAAGCCTAATGTAATACCTACTAATACCGAGGTGGAAGATTGTAAATTAGGAACTGAAGATAGACCTAAAATTGTGAAGCTCTATAAATCCTTAGGTATTGAAGAAAATTAGAAATATATTGATCTCATGAAAGAGGATTCTCATGTATTTTCATGAGGGTATGAGGACTTAAAATCCTATGACAAGAGCTTCATCTAGAACATCATTCCTGTCAAGGAAGGTTAGAAACCTTTTAAGTATAAATTAAGGAGAATCGACCCTGTTTTGATGCCCCTAATTGAGAAGGAGGTAAGAAAACTAATTGATGCAAAGATTATTGTCCCTTTAAGGTTTTCCAAGTGGATTTCAAATTTAGTCCCAGTAAGGAAATAGACAGGAGAGATAAGATTGTGTGTTGACTTTAGAAAAATCAATAAGGTGTATCTCAAAGACAATTACCCCTTGCAAAAATCGGATCACATATTGAAGTGGGTATTTAGTTCTAGGAGGATTTCATTACTTGATGGTTTCGCTAGGTACAATCATATTTTGGTACATACAGGTGATCAGTATCAAACAATTTTCACTATGCCATGAGGGACATTCATGTATGTAAAATATCCCTTGGGACTTATGAATGCAGGGGAAAACTTCCAAAGGGCCATGGAAATTGCCTTTTTAGATGAGATAAACATGTTTTTTGATATTTATATTGATGAAATTATTGTGTACTCTAAATTTGATGAATATCATTTGAAACATTTGAATATTGTTTTTGAGAAGTGCGAGAAGTATGGTATCTCTTTGAACCCAAAGAAGTCCCTCTTTCGAATGGAAGAAGGTAATTTGATTGGTCACATACTTTCAAAAGATGGCATCAGGATTGATGCAATCTAGAATATTGATACCCATATTCTCCTGATAAAGGGTTTTTGCCCTTGTCTTCTTTATCATCTGTATAATCATACCACCGGTTTCTTCTGAGATACCTCTTCTCTCTATATGTGAGAGGATCTCCTTCTTCTGATGACATATTGGCTTAATATGCACAGGCTGAGACAATATTATGCTCTGATACCACTACAATATTTTGAAATGGGAAAAGCAGCAATAATGAACAAAATACTTGAAATAGAAGTCTATAACATCACATCAATAATGGAGACAAATATGCAGCCTTTTCATTAATCATAACAGCAAAAAAAATGTACAAAATAATGGGGACAAAATCATACAACAAGAACCAACAAGCCTCCAATGAATAAATCCCCTCAAGAATGAGGTAATGCTACTATATGGAATGTCAGAAAGCTACTACAGTGCAATCATAAAGAGCATAGCTGCAACAGAAGATCATACAATAATACAAATGGCTAATATATGCCTCGAGAGATACAGAAAATAGAGATCTAGGCTATATAGAAACCTCCCAAAAAAATCCTAAGAGTGTTTCCATAAATACACCAATATACAAGATGTGAACCAAAGCCCTAGGGCTGAAGATTCACTGCAACTAAATAACTAGAAATATGTGGCTGATATGATGTAGCAAAGAATGAAGCCTACTCCAATAGACTCTCCAGATGAAAGGCTAATCCCTTCACCAGAAAACCTTCTCCCCAAATGGTGTATTGAAACCACCCTTGCAACTCCTCCCTAGAGTGACGCAGTCTAAGACTGAAACTGCGTTGTAGAGGAAAATGATAGTGTAGCTTGGTGCCAAATAATCCAGGGCCTTCTTTTGTGACCTCCCAATGGAAGGAAACCTTTTTTTATCACCCATTTTTTTTTTTTCAAAACATGATATGTCAGCTCTGTTTTGATCATGGTCTAATAGTTTTGAAAGCCATTTAGTATGGTTAAGGGTATGTCATAGTTTGAGAGGCTTAGTGTTTATCATTAGAATTCAAATAAGGTCTTTGTAGGTCCATTTCATGGTAAAAAAAATCACATTTTTCATTCAAGGGTCATTCATGTAAGTTTTGGGTCAATTTTCTGCAATTAGCCACAAATCCACAGTTTCGTAGTGTCATTAGTTCAAAAAGTGATTTTTGCGCTATGAAAGCGCTGCTACTTTCGTAGAGCAAAGTGAAAAATTTACACTATGAGCACTACGAAACCACGATTTCATATCTATCGTGTCAAATAAGCCGAGTTTTGTCAGTTTTAGTTGGGAAATGACATGATAAGGGTATGGCGAGTCAGTTAATTACCAGATTCGATGTACCCACTTATCCTACAGTCATCATATTCATGATAGGGTATCAATAAAACATCATTTGGTCATGAGGTGACATCTCTAATTCGAATTTTTTCCTAATTGAGTCATCTCTATTTCATTTACCTTCACATATGTTTTCCAAGCTTTGAAACAATAAGGATAAGTTTATGGTTGTTCCATCCAAAGACAACTCTCATCAAATAAAGCAAGGTTGATTCATCAAATCAAGCGAGGTTTTTCATCTGGTCAAGAGAGGCTTCTTTACAGGTTTTAGAGAAACAAATAGGTTTTCTACAGGAAACATGGCAGAGGAAAAGAAGGTCCACAGAGGGGGGCATTGTCTAAGATACGAACCTGAGAATGAAAATGTTGTTATGGAGGATCAAATGGTAATGGAGGATTTTAGCAAAGCTATCTGTCTAAAATTTTGTGAAAAGCTATAGGGGTGCCACACTTAGGTGTCCAAAGATTTTTCTTTAAATTTCATTAGAACTACTACAAAAGTTGGGATGATAAATATTCCAGTTACACCTGAGATCATAGCAGCTCTGATAGAGATACCAAGGGGACACAAATATTCGTTTAAAGGTTTTAGGTTTGACATGGAGCCATGCAAGGAGTTTATGAAACCTGAATATGAAGACATGGACTTGAACAATGCAATACCCAAAAGCTATATCAAGGAAAACTATGAAAAGCTACTTTTCAACATCCAAAGATATTTAACATGTGAAGGCGGGTACCATAAAGTCTAAAATTATCATTTCAAACTATTGATGCATTTCACAGGCATGATATCATTAGATTTACCATTTTACTTGCATAGAAGCCTTGCAAAAATGGCTGACAATGTCTAAGATAAATCTGATGGCTATGAAACTTCTCCATTTCATCACAGTTTGATAAATTTGTTGGTTTTGAATGAGCTCCAGAAAATAAATAGACATTGGTCTTCCTTTTTATTTATGAGTGGATTTGAAATGGAAGCTTTAACCCCAACCAAAAACCCTAAGATTAAGGGGAATCCTTCACCACCAATAACAGAATCTAGTCAGCCAGTGGTTACCAAGCAAAGAGGTTTGTAAATTTGAAACTGTTAGCCACCTATAAAATGTTGGGAAAAATATTGAGAGGGGGGGGGGGGGGGGTGAATCAGTGTTTAGGGCAAACTAAAACCTTTACTTTTTCATGCTTTAAAACCCATACGCTACTTTCCTTTATTAAACTCACATATACACGTGGATATCCTTCATACAACTCGCGTATTAGCAGAGATCTAAATATGCAGATATTTATTAACTTAGTTCTTTGCAATATTCATTCATCTGATGTTAAGTTATCAGTAAACATGTGCAGTAACAACAGAATAAAACATCACACAAAGCATCACACATGAACACCAGGATTTTTTAGGTGGAAACCCAAGTCGGGAGAAAACCACCGCTGCAGTTGCTCAGCCTTCAATATTTTATTATAGAGAAAACATATTACAACATATGTGCTGGCGCAGACTTGACCAGCACGCAGGCACCCACCTGCGCTCGTTTACCAGCCTCTCCTGGAAGGGAGCTCCAACCCCCTGACTCGTTTACCAGCCTCTCCTGGAAGGGAGCTACGACCCCTCGATCTCGTTTACCAGCCTCACCTGGAAGGGAGCTACAACCCCCTGACTGAAGGCTACAACCCTCAGCACCTCTATGGACCACGTTTCATCAATTTTCACACTGGATCCAAAGCTTCCTTTAGGACACAACTTGCAAGCCACGTTTCATCATATTTTCAGACTGGACCCACTCCATACTTTTAAGCACAGTCAAACATGAAACTGATACATATAACTCACTGACAGATATCTGTAAACTAGCAGAACAGATCAGAATTTTCTTACCACAGACTTCAGCAAACATACACGCTTTCCTTTCACTGATGTCGCGTATATACGCGCTTCCGTTCACATAAACCAGCGTATACTTCTGTACATATTACAGAGCTAATTTCATTGCGCATACGTGCTTTCTCTTCAGCGAAGACGCGTATATACGCGCTTCCTCTGCGGCGAACTAGCGTATGGTTCTTCAGACATTTAGGTCATTGCAATTCTTCAGAACAGATACATCACACAGATTTAACCCTTTACTTCAGACATATGTTCGCCTTATCTCAGATCTAATCATTCCATAAATAGATCTAGCAAATACAGATACATTTCAGATCTAGATATCCCGCTTCATCATTTCTTCATAGGTGCATCATAGATTCAGATCTATCATCAAACCTTTACCCTTTCCATACATATATACTTCACAGAGAAGTATTCATTCAAGCTCAGACATCTTGCTCCCACACTCATGATTTGCACAATGAATTTCTTCTCTTTATATAGGTTTACCCTTTTTCAATACCAGGAGCCAAAACCACATTACATCCGATGGTATTCCTAGATGGGGTCATTTAGATGAATCATTAACCAATACAATGGGTCAATACCATGGTGGTTACCCCTAGTTTTACACTTTTTGAGCACTTTTGCCCATACGCGACTTGGCCCATACTTAACCGCATGCATACGCGACTTCTCCTAGAAAAATCCGCGTATTCCTTGAAACATACTCTTTTCATCATGGATCTAGCACATATTGAATTCCTTTCTTCAGTACCTTCTGTACTCTCTGTAGATACATTAGATTTACTTCATCAAGAACATATTCTATCAAGCACAACTTCATCAAGTAAGTTTCCATCTTCTTCATCAAGTGGGTTGGCATTCAATGACCTCACTCAGCATCATATTGCTAACTAACATCATTTCACATCAGATTTACAATTCCTTTCTTCATTACCTTCTGTACTCTATGTAGATACATCAGATTTACTTTATCAAGAACATATTCTATCAAGCACAATTCCATCAGGTGGGTTGCCATTCAAGGACAACACTCTATCAAGTGGGTACTCAGCATCATATTGTCAACACACATCATATCACATCAGATTTACATCATTTACAAAGTCCATCAAGTCAATAATAACTCCATCAGGTGGATTGCCATCAAGGAAAACACATGCCAACAATCTCATGTCGTCATCTTCATTAAGTGGGTTGCCATCAAGGACAACACTCTGCATCATATTTCCAACGGTCTCCCCTTTTGGACTTGATGGCAACCACGATGGTGTTTGATCACCACAACAGATAGGTACATTAAGAATACAATGACACCATGTCACTCTCCCCATTCTTTGACACCATTCTTTCTCTTCATTCAAACACCATGTCACTCTCCCCCTTTGACATCAAGGGCAAAGGGCGGATCAAAACCAACACACTCTCCCTCTTTTCTCCTCATGTAGAAGAAACGTTCTGCAGATCTGATGTATACTGAAGTGACCAAGCTCCCCCTGAGTTCATGCTGAATCTTCAAACAAATTTTTTCAATGAAGTACATGACTCTATGAACTTCCTATCACCAAAGACTCATATTTACATCAAAGATCCAACCAAGTGGATTTACATATGAGACTCAAATGCCCAACCAAGTGGGTTTACAAAATTTGACTCAGCTACCCAACCAAGTGGGTTTACAAATTTGTCAAGTCCTTACATGACTGAATATTACAATTTTCATCATGGGTCTCAACAAGACCTTTTCATCAAATTAAAAATATGACCATTTATGACCAATACCAAAAAGACTTCAAAGAACATATTTCAGAATCATCATAATGCCAACAATGCATTATACTTAGCAAAGCTAATGCTCCCCCTGAATCTGTGCATCCAAGCATCCTTTGCATATGACTAAGGCTCCCCCTTAGTTTGTGCATCCTGAACACTTTCACCAACAAATCATCAAGGCATCTTTATCAAAACATTAGAAATAGAATTATGAGAACTGGAACACCACCAGAGGTACCAAGCAGTATCAGAGATACCAAACAGCATTGCATCTGTGCTGAAGACAGCTGACCCCAAACAGAAAATGTCAGCAACCAGACATACGTGGTTTTATGTGCATGAACTCGCGTATATACGCGACTGTGTTTCAAGAAACCCGCGTATCCAATACCATCTTCTATATTTTAACTAGATCTAATCCTCTGTGAGAAAAATACAGTTTTCAGCTTCTTTCTAAGATATTTGAATGCTTCCCTGGACTACAAATAGATAGAACAGTGTAGTTGAGTCTTCAAGCGTCATCCAACGGTTGTAGCATAAGCACATTAGTAGCCAAGCCTTCAGATTCTTTGCAGCATCAATACAATATTTCCAAGAGAGATTATCATACCAACACAACATCTTCAAATATGTGTCAATCATCCATGTGGTCCAATATCACCATGATCTTTAAGATTTAACATGAAGTAACATATGTAGGGAAAAGATCTCAACCATAGTAACAAACTCTTCATGATCTATTCTTATCTCTGAATCATAAGACTTCCAATTCATCCATGTGTGAGCACAAAAGATACTTTTCAGCAAACAAGGCTCGAAACCTCATCATAATAAACCATGTACCAAGTCATCATCATTTAAGCATGAGTATCACAGAATAAGCACTCATAGTGCCAACAATGCAATTATTAGTATTCAACCTGCTGCTCCCCCTGAACCAGTGCTCCTCCTTAACTTGTGGAACCTGAATACATTCATCAGCAAGTCACCAGCAACAATCTCTGCATGAACTGTCCTTATCTTCGAATTATAAGACTTTCATCTCAGCAACGAATACTCTTCATCAAAAAGCAAACATGACTCATCCATAATTTTCAACATCAGAAACCAAGTATCATATCATCATAATTTAGAACTGAGCAACTAAGCTGATACCGAGTTAATAATACAGTTATTAACAATCAGATTGATGCTCCCTCTGAACCTCTGCTCCAGATCTTCAGCTATCATGTAAATTCTCTTATCATTAATGCATACGCTACTGTGTCTGCTGGAAATCGCGTGTATACGCGACTTTTGTTCATAGAACCCGCGTATGGAAAGTGAAGCATAGAAATTTTTTCACATTCCTTCATCTCCCCCTGAACTTGTACTTCCTGTACCTGTCGTCTTCATACCAGATGCTCTATCAGTAATACATATAACCAGAAAAATCAAATCAACCATGAGAGTCATCATACATTGCTCCCCTTGTGACGATACATTACTAAATCTCATAATGTATCCCACATCATTCCTGCAGCCAATAAGAGAAGTAAGCTTCAGAAGCGGATGACTGCAGTAGGGTCATAATTCCCTACGTTTCTGATTGGTCCTCCTTGTTTTTCCAAATTTGCTTGAACTTCCTAACTATGTGCTGAAAATTGTCCACTTTCTCAGATCTGTTCAACCTGCATTCCTTTTCTACATGTCCATACTTGTTACAAGAATAACATCTCATGTGTCCAGAGAAATAAGCATAAGAATCATAATGAGTATTTCTAATCTTCCTCCTTTTACAATCAGCTGCTTTATGTCCATACTTGTTACATGAAAAGCAATATCCCTTGAAAAAACCAGAGTAGGATCTGTTTGTTTGAGGCTGAAATGATCTTCTTCTGCAATTTGCTGCAACATGCCCATAGTTATGACATTTAAAGCATTCAACATTATTGACTGATTTCCTTTGAGATTTAATCATTGTTGGTTGACCTTTTGTCTCTTTCAACACTTCAGGTTTTGCATTGACATCCTCTGAATTTTTAGCACTTCCTTGTGAGCTAGATTCTCCTTTAACAATTTCATAGAAACCAAGACCAAGTTTGATAGCAGGAGACCTTTGATTACTCAGAATATTGTCCAAGATATTAGTACTATCTTGAAACCTCAAAAGTTTAACCTTTTCTTCTAATTTACCTTTGAGAATGTTTACCTCAACCTCCAAGGCTTGACATTGCTTTGTTATGCTTTCATCTTTCCTTCTTCCATCTTCTACTTGATCCTTCAAATTTAGAATCTCTTCTTTCAACCAATTTTCGTTTTATTCACATGTTTGTTGCAGCTCTTCATTCTTCTTATTTGATTTTTCCAGATCTTCTTTGAGAGAGATGATTTCTGCTTTAAGTTTTTCACCTTTTTTGGTTGCATGAGTGTACAATCCTTGATACTTATCTATCTGTCCATTTAGTGTTTCAATATTTTCATTCATCCTAGAGATCACATCTTTGTAGATAGATTCCTTCCTTTCAAATTGATACCAATCATTACTTTCATCATTTGCTTCTAGACTTTCACTCTCCTTAGATGATGTTTGCTGATCTTCAACTTTAATCTTGACAGCTTCTTCTAGATCCATACTGTTACTTTCACTATCTTTGCCTTTGCATATACAAGTAAGTGAAATACAAGAACAACGATCAATACCTGTTTCATCTTCTTTACTTTCTGCTATACATGATTTCTGAGGTATCTCCTTTCCTTGAGTAGCCTTCTTCTTTTGCTTCTTTGCCATGAGCACTTGTAGAGCTTGGTCAGAATCTTCTTCATCTTCACTGGACACTTCATCATCATCTTCATTTTCATAATAACTCTTCCTCTTTTCAAATTGTTTCCCTTTACCATATTTATCTTTATAAGGACATTTAGCAGCATAGTGACCAACTCTTCCACTATCAAAACATTTGAAGGGAAGTTTACCTTTGAATATTCCAGTACCTAGTTGGAGTTTTCTCACAAAATTCGCTTCTTCTTCTTCGGATATATCGCTGGATTCTTTGACAACTTCCTTTTCTTTTCCTTTTGCAGACGCCTTAAAAGCAGCTTCTTTGATTTGAGAAGGACCTCCTTGTCTCATTTCAAAAGCAGTCAGAATACCATGTAATTGAACAATAGTAAGAGTTTGAAGATCTTGCCTTTCTTCAATAGCTGAAACTTTAGAGTCAAATTTTGAAGTCAAGGATCTTAAGACTTTTTCCACCAGAGTAGTATCAGTTATGGTTTCACCAAAATTTCTCATTCGATTTATAATATCATCTAGACGAAGAAAGAAACTGGCAATACTTTCATCACTATGCATCTTTAAATTTTCATATTCAATTCTAAGAGTTTGGAGTTTTGAACTTTTTACCTTTGTATCTTCTTCATAACTCAGAATGATTTTGTCCCATATTTCTTTTGCTGAATTTAGCTGCATCACTTTAGCAAATTCTAGTTCAGACATGCTTCCTAATAAGACATTTACTGCTTTGGCATTGATTTCATACTTCTTCCTTTCCGCTGCATTAGTAGGAATACTTGTTGGGTATTGATAACCTTCTTCCACGATTGCCCATATATCTGCACCAAGACTTTGCAGATATGCTTTTGTTCGTACCTTCCAGAATATCAGATTGCTTCCATTGAATAAAGGTGGCTTTATAGACATCACTCCTTCTTGACTTCCCATTGCGACGGATCTCCTTCAAGCGATCAAGCTTCTGCAGAAGAACCTGCTCTGATACCAATTGTTGGAAAAATACTGAGAGGGGGGGGGGTGAATCAGTATTTACTGCATATTCAAAAATTTTTACTTTTTCACTCTCTAAAACCCATACGCTACTTTCCTTTAGTAAACTCGCGTATACACGCGGATATCCTTCATACAACTCGCGTATTAGCAGAGATCTAAATATGAAGATATTTATTAACTTAGTTCTTTGCACTATTCATTCATCTGATGTTAAGTTAACAGTAAACATGTGTAGTAACAACAGAATAAACCATCACACAAAGCATCACACATGAACACCGGGATTTTTAGGTGGAAACCCAAGTCGGGAGAAAACCACCGCTGCAGTTGCTCAGCCTTCAATATTTTATTATAGAGAAAACATCTTACAACATATGTGCTGGCGCAGACTTGACCAGCACGCAGGCACCCACCTGCGCTCGTTTACCAGCCTCTCCTGGAAGGGAGTTCCAACCCCCTGACTCGTTTACCAGCCTCTCCTGGAAGGGAGCTACGACCCCCTGATCTCGTTTACCAGCCTCACCTGGAAGGGAGCTACAACCCCCTGACTGAAGGCTACGACCCTCAGCACCTTTACGGACCACGTTTCATCAATTTTCACACTGGATCCAAAGCTTCCTTTAGGACACAACTTGCAGGCCACGTTTCATCATATTTTCAGACTGGACCCACTCCATACTTTTAAGCATAGTCAAACATGAAACTGATACACATAACTCACTGACAGATATCAGTAAACCAGCAGAACAGATCAGAAATTTCTTACCACAGACTTCAGCAAACCCTAGTTTGCATACGCGCTTTCCTTTCACTGATGTCGCGTATATACGCGCTTCCGTTCACATAAACCAGCGTATACTTCTGTACATATTACAGAGCTAATTTCATTGCGCATACGCGCTTTCTCTTCAGCGAAGCCGCGTATATACGCGCTTCCTCTTCGGTGAACTAGCGTATGGATCTTCAGACTTTTATGTCATTGCAATTCTTCACAACAGATACATCACTTCAGATTTTACCCTTTACCTCAGACAGATGTTCACCTCATCACAGATCTAATCATTTCATAAACAGATCTAGCAAATATAAGTACATTTCAGATCTAGATCCCCTTCTTCATCATTGGTGCATCATACATTCAAATCTATCATTCAACTGTAACCCTTTCCATTCAGATATCCTTCAGAGAGAAGTATTCATTCAAGCTCAGACATCTTGCACCCACACTCATGATTTGCACAATGAATTTCTTCTCTTTATATAGGTTTACCCTTTTTCAATACCATGAGCCAAAACCACATTACATCCGATGGTATTCCTGGACGGGGTCATTTAGACGAATCATTACCCAATACAATGGGTCAATACCATGGTGGTCACCCCTGGTTTTGCACTTTTTGAGCGCTTTTGCCCATACGCGACTTGGCACGTACTTAACCGCGTGCATACGCGACTTCTCCTAGAAAAATCCGCGTATTCCTTGAAACATACTCTTTTCATCATGGATCTAGCACATATTGAATTCCTTTCTTCAATACCTTCTGTACTCTCTTTATATACATCAGATTTACTTCATCAAGAACATATTCTATCAAGCACAACCTCATCAAGTAAGTTGCCATCTTCTTCATCAAGTGGGTTGCCATTCAATGAAAACACTCAGCATCATATTGCTAACTAACATCATTTCACATCAGATTTACAAATCCTTTCTTCATTACCTTCTATACTCTCTGTAGATACATCAGATTTACTTTATCAAGAACATATTCTATCAAGCGCAATTCCATCAGGTGGGTTTCCATTCAAGGACAAAACTCTATCAAGTGGGTACTCAGCATCATATTGTCAACACACATCATATCACATCAAATTTACATCATTTACCAAGTCCATCAAGTCAAGAATAACTCCATAAGGTGGATTTCCATCAAGGACAACACATGCCAACAATCTCATGTCGTCATCTTCATTAAGTGGGTTGCCATCAAGGACAACACTCTGCATCATATTGCCAACATAAAATTTGTCATATCAAATGGTGGCTAAACCATTTTTTGAAGCCTTCAAGAAACAATTTTATTGCCAAATTGTTAGTTCTTGAAGTCTTGTGAAGATATCTTATCCTTTGATTAATCTTCATTGCTGTTTCCCTCTCAATTTTGAAAATCTATTGTTTTCCTGAAGAAAAGACTGCTGCAAAAACTCCATTTTTCCCCTCATTTTACCCCTCCTTTCACTGATAATTAACCTCCTTTTTATCCTCTTTTTCCCCATGAAATTCCTCTATTTTTCCTCATTTCCCTTCTTCCCTTCATAAAAACCCCTTCAATAAGGTTTAAAAATCCTTTTTAAACCTTACCGAAACCCTCAAAATCCTTTGAAAATCCTTGAAAAATCATAAAAAACCCACTTTCACATTATAGGCCTAAGCCCCCTTTGGCTAATCGCTAAACCACTTCCCCACCATATAACCCATGCCTAGGACCAAGAGTTAATTCCCGAGCACTAATCACAATTGGAGGTTTGCGATGGGCACGTTTCTTTGTTTAAACGAAAAAATCCCGATGCGATTGGCCCCTTTCCTTTTTAAAGCCCCCGACTCCTCCACTCTCCTTCACATAACCCGGAGCTCGCAATCGGGCACTAAGCATTCTAAAAACCCCTCCCCGATACAAATTTTCCTTTGTATTCCATAAGAAAAACATTTTTCCTATGTTAACATAAAACATGACAGTTCATTCCTTGATAAATTATCAGTCGTTGATCTAAAAACGATCAAACGGTCTTTAGAATATTGCATCGGAGTTTTTCCATCGGATGCGTTTTAACAGTTTCCCCCCCCCCCCCCTTCGATTGGCACCTTGTGATGGCTTCCCATCCATTGATTCTTTCCTGCCCAAAAGCCTAGATCCGACGATCAACATCGCCTATCTCCAGCTCATCCTCCGCCTTGGGACCGCCAAGCTCGGCCCCGCTCACACCCAAATGGTAAGATGGAACAAATGTCCTTATTCAATTGCATCGCAAAATCCATCATGCCTTTCCTCTCTCCTCCTCCGATCGCGATCTTCCGATTGTATCTGGGCCGTCCATACACTAAGATCCTACGGTCCAGATTAATCCTCGCAGCCTTTGTTAATTTCATACAAACCCCACTGTGTAATTTTCGGTGAATCTCCGTCGTTGATCTCTACATATCAATGGCCTACATTAACCCAAACTATGCCCGACCCTCACCTCATATTTTATTCCGTTAACCTCAAGATTTAATCTGGACCATTCATTCCTTTCATCCAATGGTCTAGAAAAAACCCGATAGGCCCAACTCCTTTGGGTCTTACCCTTCCCAGATAAAATCTCCACCGTCCATTCCCTGATCTGACGGTCAAGATTAAAACCACCTTTACCCTACCCCACCTTTTATCGCCCATGCATCTATTCTCCATCGTGCTCTCCTCACGACTGTCTAATCTAAGGCCCCAGATCTGACAGCCAGTGCGCGGTTTCGCGTAATTTTATGCCCGAAGGTTAACATTTTAAAATTACGTGATGAGGGTGGTTTTAAAAGGCCACATGTCTGCCAGTAATGCATATCACGTTCAAAAAGGCAAAACAACCTTTCCACTGTTTCATCACGCGCTACTAGCAGTTTCTTTGGATGAAACCACTTTCCCCCATCATATTATATTTCCTCATGTTTTAATCTCCACCGTTCGTCACATTCATCCAACAGCCCAGATTTCATCTGACCATTAAACTATCACCCTCCCCCCATCCTACATAGAACTTCATTGATCAACCTCCGCCGTTGATCTCTATGGACTAAACCAATCCAATGGCCCAGGATCGTTTGGAAACCACAAATTTCATTTTAACCCTTTTTCCTCCGCCAAAGGTTTTTTCACCCAATTCCTTTGTATTTTCTTCCTTTTCACGATGATGTGGCCCTTCTACATTATATTTTCCCAGTCAATCTTGACCGTTGATCTTTGCAAATCAACGACTCAGACTTAATTTCCCCACTATTTATCCAACCACCTCTCCTTTCGATCTCGACAAAGTAATCCTCGCCGTTGGATGCTTTCATCTAACGGCTGTGATCTAACCTCAGCCTCCAAAGCAGTCTAGAGCCGACTACGCAAGATTTTCTTAACTTTTCTTGTTTTTTGTAGGTTTTCAAGGTTTCTCAACTGTTTTAAAAGGAGAATTGAAGGTCGGGGATGACGATCCCCCACGCCTTTATTTATGAAAGAGATTGTTCTGTAGGGTTTCCCATCAAATTTTTCCGGTGCCTCATGAGCACTGACGCCATTATAAGAACCCTCTGTGATGCCTGCACATCAACAAGACACAACAAAAACTAATCAAACAAAGAGTATCAGTGTCAAAGAATAAATTCACAGCAGAAATGAATAATTGACGATTTTTAGCACAGTTTGAGGGATTACGGCCTAAAATCGACTATCAAAAGCCTAATCCACTCAATTAATCGCAGTTTGAATAATAGAAGATAGAATTTAGGCCTAATTAAGCCTAACACACAGAATTAAAGAAAATTAACAGTGGTTAAAGAAGGACAATCAGATCTATCTGTCTGAGAAAGCCTCCACTGCCACATTAGAGGCTAATTGAATCCTCTATAGTTGCCCAAAGACACCTGCAGCCTAAAAGCATTCAAAAGAGATATAGTTATTACATGAACAAAAGATATTAGCATAAATATAGCTGAATAGTTATTTCAAATCAAAGAAACTAATTTAAACTATCAGCCGAGTTATTACAAGGATAAGAAATAGCCTTAAAGTCAAACCTTTTAATCCATTAAGCCTCGAAAGCAAAACAGAGTTATGACATAGAGATATAGATCGAATGGATTCCTGCCTTATGCCTTGCATGGTTTTCAAGGAAGAGAATTGCATTAACTATATAATTAATGATCCTTGAACCGTAGAAATATTTCCACCTCCTTATTTTCCTATAAAATCTTATTGAGGAGCACATTGTAAAGGGTTGGTTGCAGAACTTTGATGTAATACTTGTGCTTGAAAATTTCTACATTTAAATAGTGTTCAGAGGCTCTTGAAGCTCTGTTTGTAATCAAATAAGTTAGGCTGATAAGAGAAGATGATTTCTAAACTGAAACATTGGACTTGAAGAATGTAACTAGATTGACATCAATATACAAGCTAATTCTTGGGATCATGGTCTATATCACTGGTGAAGTGCTTCCTTTTTTGTTATTGTTTTCCTTTCATGTATGCCATTTTGTCCACTTATTCTCTGATAAAGAATAGCAAGCATAGAGTTAGGATTTATTGTTTACAGTACCCTTCTCTGACTGATAAGCTTTATCTCAATGTTTTCCTCCAAATTGCGTGTTTGAGAATGACTTAAGTGTAAACATTAGCAAGGAATGTTGGTTTGCCCCTCTCTTGATATGTGAAGCTTGAAAAGTAGTTCTTGAATGATATTTTCATTATATACTCAGTAAAGATAGACTAGAAAAGTTTATTGTTTGCCCTGTCTTCTAGTTTCTTTCTCCAAAAGTAGTTCTAAACGTTTCCCTAAGAGTATGTTGAAAGAAGTTTAGATTTAAAAGTATATTATCTGATCTTAGGCTGCACTTCATTTTCTTGTCTGTTTTCATCCCTTCTAAAAGTAATTATGTGGATTACTGGATTGTTTGTCTAATAAGTTAGCTTCAATATGAGCTTGTCAAAAGAATTCTATGGTTAGCCCTATCCTTTGGTTGGTTTTAAACAGTTACTTAAAAGGTTTTTCTTGTTTGGAAAGACTAATAAATCCTAGTTGAAATTATCATATTTTCCACCCCTTCAACACTTTTATTGTTCCATTCCATCATTTAATCCAAAATATCTTGTGATATGGATGACTTTCCCCTTGGACCACTCTTGAAATTGTTGCACAATTAAACCCTTTTATGATTCCATATCCCAATGGACTAAAAACCAGCGTCATATCTATCCTATCAACCAAATCTTGTTCTGTTTGCTTATACCTTCACCCCTTTGGAACTATTTCATTTTAGGACTTTACACTCAACTAAAAATCATGCTCAACCATCCAAAACCAAACACAAACCCCTGTTATTAATAACTAGCCTAATATCACACTTAAAAGCCTTAAAGATAAATCAATCTTTTCACTTATAGAGATATCCCTCTACGGATTCAGGAGGGCTAGATCCTAGAATCCCAAAGTGGTTCAAATGTTCTCTCTGTAGTTTTGGTCTTGCCAATCTACTGAAATTACAGGGATTTAACATTTATGGCGACTCCACTGGGGAACTTCTGAGTAAAATTCTGAAAAAAAAACACTCAATTTTCAGTTGAGTACAAGTAGCCCTCTTCAAGCACTACTGAGCAAATGGTATTCATGATAAAACTTATTTGAATCAGTGACAAACTAAGGAAACCTTAGGATTCTCCTAAGAACTTATCAAACCTTGAAGGATCAACTAGCTTAGCCATAAGATTAAACTCTCTTTGTCTCATCACTGTAGCTAAGTGTTGAAACAAATTTAGGACACTCTTAGAACCCATAAGACTGAAAAAACTCAGAAAAACAAAAAATATTTCAAGATTGGTATTGAAATAAACATGATGGTGGACCATAAAACCTTTTACCTCCAAAGGAGCTAAAAATTTCCACTTGGTGACTCCACAATCCTAAACAGACCTTAAGACTCCACTGGGAAGACCCATTATCATCATAACATCATATAAACTCAGTTAGATGACTTTAGGATTAAATTTTTCTTGTTTAAAATATCAGTTAACCTCTTAAAGATTGTCATATTTGGTTAAACTTTTCTTGTTTAGTAGGGTTTGTAAAACATAGCATAGTGGCTCCTAGAAAGATTTATACTAGAGCCTATCCTGACCCAAACCATCCTGAGATAGTTGATAACCCTGAAAGAATCCTTAGGAAGTCTCTTGAGGTTAAATCTTCAACTGTTTTCAGATCACCCCTTAGAGCTAATTTTGTTCCTGAAAACCTTGCAGCTCTACAACAATCACAAGTTGACTTAAGAAATCCATTTAGAACTCGGTCACTTGATGATTTAGATCACCTAGATTCAGAGTCTTCACTTTCCTCCCCAGAAAGAAGTGAACATCTTGGTAGAAGAGAAACTACTCCACCTGATTTACATTTCCTACAAAACTTTGGTTTCTCTCATCCAAGATCAGCTCAACAGTCTATTGCTAGTCCATCCACTTCTGCTACCTATACACCCATTGTCCAAAACACTCCACTTCAGCCCACTTTCCCTCTTGTTAATCCACCTCTTGTAAATCCACCTCCACCCCCTATAATGGCAACATGGTATGCCCCGTTGGTCCCTCCTTTACCCTAATTTAATCTTCCACAGGACTATCAGTCCAAAATACCATTGTATGATGCCAGTAATGCTACTACTGCTTCACAACATGTGGATAATATGAATGTCTACTTTGAAAAAAATGAGATTGATGATGAAACTGTCCAACTTATATTATTTTCTCAAAGTTAGGGGGATAAGTAAGAAAATGGTTCAAAGGCTTAACCCCTCACAGTATTAATGATCTCCAAGCCTTCCATCAGTTATTCTTGAATAAATGGGAAGTGAGGAAGAACCCTCTCCAAATACTTTCTGATTACAAGAATCTCCAAAGAAACCCTGGGGAGAGTGTACAAGCTTATTGCATTAGGTTTAACAATGTGTATAATGCACTTCCCCCAGATCTGAAACCTCCACAAGGCTCAGATTTAAACAATTTTCCTGAAGGATTTGATCCTGAGATGGCCTATCAGCTGAGAGAGAGAGATCCTTTAACTCTTGAAGATATGCAAAGGGAGCTCTTGCTGTGGAAGTTAATTTAATGGAGAAAAGAGCAAGAATGAGGAATGAGAAGAAAGTGTCCTTTAGAGAGGAATCCACACCTTCCACATCTAGCTCAAAGATGGAGAGAATGATGGAGGAGATGATGAAAAATATGAGTATACTTGAGAGAGCACAAGCTAGTCAAAACCCAACAGCTCCTCAAAACAAAAATCAAAACCAAAATAAAAATTTTAGGAGAAACCAGCCTCAAAACATACCAAGGGAGGATGATCAATAGATCACTCCTCCTTTTCATCAAAACTATGTAAGTGAGGTTCAAGAAACTAGTGAAAAAATAGAGGAAGATGACATAAACATGTTGGGATTAGATAATGATGATTTTGAAGTTCATTACAACAGGAAACAAGGTCTATACACACCCTATGATGACAAAAGAGCAGAAGATGAATTTTATTATCAGGGAATGGAAAAGGTCATCATAGAAACCACAAAAGAATATGACCTTAGGGGAAAAATCAATCAGGAAACTCCCAAGACTAAAACCTCTGAAAATTTTCTGAAAAACAACCCTACAAATAAATCAAAGATTACAAAACAGAAGGACAAAACAGTGGCTGGAAATTCTGATAAAAAAGAAACAGAAAAGCACTCAAAACAATGAAAAATAGAGTTCAGATCTTAGCAGCGCTAGTACCTTAGCTAGTGCTCCTCTTAAAACAATTTTAACCAATGTAAATAAATAAAATCAGCAAGCTAGTCTTGCTCATAAAACGGTGGTTAACAAAGCTAAAACAAACCTTGTAAGAAATCAGATACCTTTCAGTTTGGAGCAGGAAATTGCCAAAATAAAGATCTTTGTTCCCCTTACTGAATTAGCCACCAAGAATGTGTACAGATCCAAAATTTTGTTGTCTTTTAACATAGAAGAGAATAATTATATTTTCAATATTAATGATGACCAACCAGAGCTCATATTTGGTTTGAAGATTAAGGGTAGATATCAAGAATGACCGGTTCCTCCTTTTTATGTTAGTTTACAGATTCATGACAAAATTTTGCAGAACGATATGCATGATTTCGGGGCCTCTCACAATTTAATGCCCAAAGTTGTAATGGAAAGCCTAGGCCTTGAAATTACTATACCTTACAAATATATTTACTCCTTTGACTCAAGTAGAGTGAAATGTTTAGGATTAATCAAAGACCTCTGTGTTAACCTAGCACAAATTCCAGCCAAGTGTTTAGTAATGGATATTGTTGTGGCTGATTTACCCCAAAAATATGGTATGCTGTTATCAAAATCTTGGGGATCTAAGTTACAAGGAACTATGCAGATGGATATTCCATATGCAACTATCCCTGTTTTTAATCAAACAAGAAGACTTTACAGTGAGTCTCATATGTAGTACATGGTTACTAGCCAACAGAGACCGAAAAACTCTCCCCTTTATTCTGTAAATACAGGCCTTGACTCATTTATCCTTTTCAATGATGAAAAATTTAGTGAACAAGTGACCTTAAATGAATTAATGGCAGATAGAGAGGAGGAAGACAACACAGAAGTGTCAAAAAAGTTTGCTAAACCCGAAAAATACAACAAACAAAACACAGGTCTAGAGCTACAAATCATTCATCCTTTGCTTTTAAACCTTGAGAGTCAAGAAAGTGGTCCTCAATGCAATGAAAAAACTGAGGAATTAAAAAAAATTCAACGTAGTGCTGATCTTCAAGAACGATCTGAAAGCACGCTAGTTGAAGAGGATCGTAACCAAACTGATGAACCCGAAACTAGTCCTCTTTGGAATATGAACTTCGACAAGTCTTGCACTAAGAGAAATGCTGGTGCAGGCGTCTAGATACATAACACTAAGAACAGCCACACAGAAGGCCATTCCTATAGATTAAATTTTCAGTGTTCGAATAACATAGCGGAATACCAATCCCTTCTTTTAGGCTTACACTTGTTGAATAAATTAGGAGCCAAAATAATTAAAGTTCATGGGGATTCAGAGTTAATTGTCAGGAAAGTAAATGGGGAATATAGTTCCAAACACCCCAGACTTAGAGCCTACAGGAACAATGTCATGGATTTATTGAAAAATTTTGAGTAATTTGAACTTACCTTTGTCCGAAGAGAACAAAACATCTTGGCCCATAGTTTAGCTTTTGCTGCTAGAACGTGCTTAACGCCTTATGAAACCAAACAATGCAAAACTCAAATTAAATTCAGACCAGCTCTCCCTGATAACGATAAATATTGGCAAGTGTTTGATGGAGACAAACAAATAGAAGACTTCCTGCAGTCCATAAATGAATTTGAACTACCAAGTTTAGATTCATACTATGAAACAGACTGTCCTAGCGAAGAAAATCTACTTGATGAAGAAAAAGAGTCTCCAGAGACGGCTGATGTAAATCTGTTGTCTAACAAACTTGAAAACACAACAGAAAGGGTTGCAGAGTTAGAAACAAAAGACTTTGAAACTCTGTAGTCTAACAATCAAAGTCTGCTAAAAGGTCTGTCCCTTTAGAAGAGTTGTTTGATTTCAATGATGTGGCCAAGAAACCAAAGCTAGACCCTATTGAATCTGAAGTTGAAGAGTGTAATATAGGTAGTGAACTAAAACCAAAGATGATCAAACTGTCTAAGACTTTACCAACTCACATCAAACTGAAATACATAGAGTTGTTTAAATAATTTTCTGATGTTTTTGCATGGAGTTATGAGGATCTGAAATCCTATGACACTGAAATAATTCAGCACAAGATACCTCTCAAGGAAAACCAAAAGACATTTAAACAAAAAATGTGCAAAATAAACCATGTTCAGTTACCTTTGGTTGAGAAGGAAATTAAGAAAATGCATGAAGCTGGTATTATTGTTCCTATTAGATATTCGGAATCGGTGTCTAATTTAGTGTCAGTTAGGAAGAAAACAGGAGAGACTAGGATTTGTATTGACATTAGAGACTTAAACAAAGCCTCATTGAAGGAAAACTACCCTTTACCCAAGATGGATCATATTTTACAAAGGGTAGTTGGTTCTAAAAGAATTTCTTTGCTAGATGGCTTCTCAGGGTACAATCAGATTTTAGTACATCCTGATGATCAATTAAAGACGGCCTTTAATACACCTTGGGGCACTTTCATGTATGTGAAAATTCCCTTTGGTTTAATGAATGCTGATGCTACATTCCAGAGAGCCATTGATATTGCATTCTCGGAATAATTAGGCTACTTCATCATTATTTACCTTGATGATCTCACTGTTTTTTCCAAGACAGATGAAGAGCTCTTAGAACACTTGAGAAAACTATTCGAGAAATGCAGAAAGTTTGGGATATCTTTAAATCCAAAGAAAACACTGTTTGGTCTCCAAGAAGGTAAAATTCTTGGGCACATCATATCCAAATAGGGGATAAAGATAGATCCAAAGAGGATTGAGGCTATATTGAAAATCACTCATCCTAGAAACATCAAGGAACTTCAATCTTAAATTGGAAAGATTAATTTCTTGAGAAGGTTCATACCCAACTTAGCTAAGCTCCTTAGAAATATAAAACACATGATAAAAAAGGAACAAGGAGTTAAATGGACCTTAGAAGCAAAGAAATCCTTTGAACTGGTGAAACAAGCATTAACCAAAACACCAGTTTTAATAAGTCCTGATTTTTCAAAAGATTTTTACATTGTTTCATTTGCATCAAAACATACAATAGTTGTTTTCCTATTGCAGAAAAATCCACAGGGACAAGAGTAGCCCATTGCATTCTTTAGCAAGGCATTGATAGATGCTCCTCTGAAGTACAACATTATGGAAAAACAAGCCTTTGCCTTAGTCAAAGCCTTAAAATACTTCAGAGTTTATATTTTGCACTCCCACATCATTGCCTTTGTTCCAAATTCAATTGTGAAAGACATTCTAACACAGGACCCAGATGGTAAGAGAGGTAAGTGGATAGTTTTGATACTTGAATATGATTTATAAATTAAGCCCACTAAACTCATTAAAGGCCAAGGTCTAGCTAGGTTAATGGCTGAATCCAATTTTGAAGTTCTTGATATAAATATGATAAATGCTTTAGATGAACAAGAGGAATTGTCAACTCCCATTGTTGAAGACCATTTTATGAATTTCTCTTGGTATGCTGATATTCTATATGTTTTGCTTAATTTGAATACACCTCCTAGTTTATTAAAAACAAAGGCAAGGTTTTTAAAGTTAAAAGCTGTAAACTACTACATTATAGATAAATGTCTTTATTGGAAAAATGCAAGTGGGATATTGCTTAAATGTTTGCCTGAGAATGATGAAGAGAAGTTTAAGCATGAGTTCCATGAAGGAGAATGTGGAAGCCACCTTTACTAGAAGACAACAGCCAACAAAATCCTTAGAGCCGGTTACTATTGGCCCACCCTCTTTCTAGATGTACACAAAATGATAATTGTCTGTCATAAATGCCAACTTTTTGAAGGAAAAAGGAAATTTCTTCCCTTACCTTTGCATCCAATCATTGTTGAAGCTCCTTTTCAACAGTGGGGTTTAGACTTCATAGGAGAAATCCATCCACCCTCATCTGCCCAACATAGATGGATTCTCACTGCAACAGACTACTTTACCAAATGGATAGAAGCCATCCCTTCTAGGCAAGCCAATGACTTTGTCACCATAAAATTCATTGAGATTCATATCCTCTCTAGATTTGGCTGTCCTAGGAAGATCATCACTTACAATGCTGCTGCATTTGGATCCAAGAAGATGGTTGAATTCTATCACAAATATCAGATTACATTGGGCCATTCTACTGCTTATTACCCTCAAGGTAATGGGCTAGCAGAATCCTCAAACAAGAGTTTGGTGAACATAATCAAGAAGTTGTTGGAGGACAACAAGAAGTCTTGGAACACAAAGCTAGTGCATGAACTATGGGCTGACAGATTAACACTTAAAAAATCTATTGGGATGTCACCCTATCAGCTTGTGTATGGTACAGATGAAATTTTTCCAACCAGCCTTGGTGTGCCAGTCATGAAGCTGATCCAAGAGGTACAGTCTGAAGACAATGACATGGTAAGAAGAATAAATTAGACCATACATGTTCAGCAAACCAAAGAGGAGGTCTACAACAGAGCATTACAAAAGCAAGAGACCATCAAGAAGCTTTTTGACCGAAGTACAAAGACCAGTAATTTCAACATTGGGGACAAAGTGTTAAAGTGGGACTCAAGGAGAGAAGACAAGGGAAAGCATGGAAAATTTGATAAATTATGGCTTAGCCCTTATCTCATTCATTCTACTGCTGGTAACAATGCTTATTTTTTGTAGGAGTTGAATGGAGTTGAAATTTTTGGGGGTCCTGTCAATGGAAGAATGCTTAAACATTATTTCTCTTGATCCTATCATGTTTGGAAGCCTTTTTATCTTTTTTCTCATTATAAATATTTCATCCATCATTGCATTCAAAGTTAGAAAAATAAAAAATACAAAAACAACAAAATAAAGAGAAAAGAGGGAAGATTGTAAGAACAAGAAAGGTACAACCCCATACCAAAAAAAAGAAACAAAATCTGAATGTGTGCAAGCTCAAATGCCACTCCTAAGAAACACACTCCTAGTTAGTCATATAGCCTAATCATGACTAATTAGTTTTAAATTTACTGCCGATAGGTTAATGAATTATATTTGCCAAAAAACTTAATCTTGGCTTATCAGTTAGGAAGATTAGGATAGAAAATAAAGGTTCAAACAAGCTCAAAATCCGAACCTAAGATTCAAAAAGAAAGGATGACTCTACTCTGTTGAAATTTTGAGTCATAGATAGAAGTAAACTAGTTCTAATAAGCCCAAAACTTGAACCAGATAACAAAGAAAAAACAGCTCAAGCAAACTCAAAAACAGAGCTGAGGAAAAGAGAAGGATGTGCTTAAAACTTTCAGATCTTAAGCCTTCACCATTTTGATTTAATTTTTTGCAAATAATAATCTATGTGCAACTTGTTTTTATGCCATGGATCAGTAACAAGTTAGACTATTCAATCCTGACTTGTATGCTTTTAAATTTCTTGTTTTAGAAGTTAGAGAATAAAAATATGTTAGATAGTCTAATCCTAATAGATAGTATTTAGGTAGAGAAGCTTATGAACTCAACTGTTTAATCTGAGTTCATGGAGAAATAAGAAGTAGACTTAGATTATTTTTTTTCTTTCAAAAGAATAAAATGTTTGTAAAAAGAGTTTTCCAATCCAAATGCACTCTTAAAGAAGAAAAAATGTTAGATCAGTAGGATTGGGTAGGTAGAAAGCTTGTTGTGATAGATTTCCATTGTTTTTCATGGTTGCTAACATTATCAGAACAGAAGAATATCATCCAAGTGAAGAAAGTTGCAGCCCAATGGATGAGGCATTGATCAACCCCCCAGAGAATACAAGTCTGAAGTTCTTGACACCTTCAAGAAGGTGCCATCCCCATGTGGAGCCACTGTTAGCCACCGATAAAAAATTTCATATCAAATGGGGGCTAAATCATCTTTTGAAGCCTTCAAGAAACAATTTTATTGCCAAATTGTTAGTTCTTGAAGTCTTGTGAAGATATCTTATCCTTTGATTAATCTTCACTGCTAGTTCCCTCTCAATTCTGAAAATCTGTTGTTTTCCTGAAGAAAAGACTGTTGCAAAAAATCCATTTTTTCCCTCATTTTACCCCTCCTTTCACTCATAATTAACCTCCTTTTTATGCCCTTTTTCCCTATGAAATTACTCTATTTTCCCTCATTTTCCTTCTTCCCTTCATAAAAACCCCTTCAATAAGGTTTAAAACTCCTTTTTAAACCTTACCGAAACCCTTAAAATCCTTTGAAAATCCTTGAAAAATCATAAAAAACCCACTTTCACATTATAGGCCTAAGCCCCTTTTGGCTAAGCCCTAAACCACTTCCGCACCATATAACCCACACCCAGGACCAAGAGTTAAGTCTCGAGTGCTAATCACAATCGGAGGTTTGTGATGGGCACGTTTCTATGTTTAAACGAAAAAATCTCGATGTGATTGGCCCCTTTCCTTTTTAAAACCCCCAACTCCTCCGCTCTCATTCACATAACCCGAAGCCTGCAATCCGGTGCTAAGGATTATAAAAAACCCTCCCCGATACAAAATTTCCTGTGTATTTCATAAAAAACCAAATTTTCCTATGTTAACATAAAACCTGATAGTTCATTCCTTGATAAATTATCAGTCGTTGATCTAAAAACGATCAAACGGTCTTCGGGATCTCGCATTGGAGTTTTTCCATTGGATGCATTTTAACAGTTTTTTCCCCCCCTCTGATTGGCACCTTGTGATGGCTTCCCATCCATTAATCTTCCTCGCCAGGCCTAGATCTGACGGCCCACATCGCTCCATTCCAAAGCCCATCCCTGTGCCTTTGGACGTCTGAAGTCAAATCTCTGTCGTCGATCTGGTCCTAAGATCAACTGTCCTTGTTCAATCGCATCACAAAATCCATTGTGCCTTTCCTCTCTCCTCCTTTGATCGTGATCTTCTGATTGTATCTGGGCCATCCATACACTAAGATCCTACAGTCCAGATCAATCCTCGCAACCTTTGTTAATTTCATACAAACCCCGTTGTATAATGTTTTTTGGCGAATCTCCACCGTTGATCTCTGTAGATAAATGACCCGCATTAACCCAGACTCCGCCCGACCCTCGCCTCATATTTTATTCCATTAACCCCGAGATTTAATCTGGACCGTTCATTCCTTTCATCCAAAGGTCTAGAAAAAACCCGATATGCCCAACTCCTTTGGGACTTACCCTTCCCAGATCAAATCTCCGTCATCCATTCCCTGATCTGATGGTCAAGATTAAAAAAACCTTGACCCTGCCCCACCCTTTATTGCTCGTGCATCTATTCTCCATCGCGCTCTCCTCACAACCATCCAATCTAAGACCCCAGATCTGACGGCCAGCGCGCGGTTTTGCGTAATTTCATGACCGAAGGTTAACATTTTAAAATTACGTGATGAGGGTGGTTTTAAAAGGCCACGTGTCGGCTAGTAACGCATATCGCGTTCAAAAAGGAAAAACCACCTTTCCTCTATTTCATCACACGATACTAGCGGTTTCTTTGGCCGAAACCACTTTCCCCCATCATATTATATTTCCTCATGTTTTAATCTCCATCGTTCGTCACATTCATCCAACGGCACAGATTTCATCTAACCATTAAACTATCGCCCTCCCCCCATCCTCCATAGAACTTCATCGATCAACCTCTGTCGTTGATCTTTGTGGACTAAACCAATCCAATGGCCTAGAATTGTTTGAAAACCCAAAATTTCATTTTAACCCTTTTTCCTCTGCCAAAGGTTTTTTCACCCATTTCCTTTGTATTTCTTCCTTTTCACAATGATGTGGCCCTTATACATTATATTTTCCTAGTCAATCTCGACCGTTGATCTTTGAATATCAACGACCTGGACTTAATTTCCCCACTATTCATCCAACCTCCTCTCCTGTCAATCTCGGAAAAGTAATCCTCGTCGTAGGAAATTCATCCAACGGTTACGATCTAACCTCAGCCTCCAAAGTAGTATAGACCTGACTACGCAGGATTTTCTTAACTTTTCTTGTTTTTTGCAGGTTTTCAAGGTTTCTCAACTGTTTTAAAAGGAGAATTGAAGGCCATGGATGACAATCCCCCACGCCTTTATTTATGAAAGAGATCGTTCTGCAGGGTTTCCCATCAAAGTTTACCGGTGCCTCGTGAGCACTGACGCCATTATAAGAACCCTCTGTGACGCCTGAACATGAACAAGACACAACAAAAATTAATAAAACAAAGAGTATCAGTGTTAAATAATAAATTCATAGCAGAAACGAAGAATTGAATATTGTTAGCACATTTTGAGGGATTACAGCCTAAAATCGACTATCAAAAGCCTAATCCACTCAATTAATCGCAATTTGAAAAACACAAGATAGAATTTAGGCCTAATTAAGCCTAACACACATAATTAAAGAAAATTCACAGTGATTGAAGAAGGACAATCAGATCTATCTGTCCAAGAAAGCCTCCACTGCCACATTAGAGGCTAATTGAATCCTCTCCAGCTGCCCAAAGACACCTACAACCTCAAAGCATTCAAAAGAGGCATAGTTATTCCCTGAACTGAAGATATTAGCATAAAAACAGCTGAATAGTTATTTCGAATCAAAGAAACTAATTTAAACTATCAGCTTATTTATTACAAGGATAAGAAATAGCCTTAAATTCAAATCTTTTAATCCACTAAGCCTCGAAAGCAAAACGGAGTTATGACATAGAGATATAGATCGAATGGATTCTTGCCTTTTGCCTTGCATGGTTTTCAAGGTAGAGAATTGCATTAACTATATAATTAATGATCCTTGAACCCTAGAAATATTTCTACCTCCTCTTTTTCCTATAAAATCTTATTGAGGAGCACATTGTAAAAGGTTGGTTGCAGAACTTTGATGTAATACTTGTGCTTGAAACTTTCTACATGTAAATAGTGTTCAGACGCTCTTGAAGCTCTGTTTTTAATCAAATAAGTTAGGATGAGAAGAGAAGATGATTGCTGAACTGAAACATTGGACTTGAAGAATGTAACTGGATTGACATCAATATACAAGCTGATTCTTGGGGTCCTGGTCTATATCACTGGTGAAGTGCTTCTTTCTGTGTTATTTTTTTCCTTTCATGTATGCCATTTTGTCCACTTATTCTTTGATAAAGAACACCAAGCATAGAGTTAGGATTTATTGTTTACAATACCCTTCTCTGACTGATAAGCTTTATCTCAATGTTTTCCTCCAAATTGTGTGCTTGAGAATGACTTAAGTTAAGTATAAACATTATCAAGGAATGTTGGTTTGCCCCTGTCTTGATGTGCGAAGATTGAAAAGTAGTTCTTGAACGATATTTTCATTATATACTCAGTAAAGATAGACTAGAAAATTTTATGGTTTGACCTGTCTTCTAGTTTCTTTCTCCAAAGGTAGTTTTGAAAGTTTCCCTAAGAGTATGTTGAAAGTAGTTTAGATTTAAAAGTATCTTATCTGATCTTAGGTTGCACTTCGTTTTCTTGTCTGTTTTCATCCCTTATGAAAGTAATTATGTGGATTACTGGATTATTTTTCTAATAAGTTAGCTTCAATATGAGCTTGTCCAAAGAAGTCTATGGTTAGCCCTGTCCTTTGGTTGGTTTTAAATAGTTACTTAAAAGGATTTTATTGTTTGGAAAGACTGATAAATCCTAGTTGAAATTATCATCTTTTTCCACCCCTTCAACGCTTTTATTGTTCCATTCCATCATTTAATCCAAAAGATCTTGTGATATAGATGACTTTACCCTTGGAACACTCTTGAAATTGTTGCACAATTAAACCCTTGTATGACTACATAGCCCAATGGACTAAAAACCAACGTCATATCTATCCTATCAGCCATATATTGTTCTATTTTCTTATACCTTCACCCCTTTGGAACTCTTTCATTTTAGGACTTTCCACTCAACTAAAAATCATGCTCAACCATCCAAAACCAAACACAAAACCCTGTTCTTAATAACTAGCCTAATATCACACTTAAAAGCCTTAAAGATAAATCAATATTTGCACTTATAGAGAGATCCCTCTCTGGATTCATGAGGGCTAGATCCTAGAATACCAAAGTGGTTCAAATGTTCTCTCTGCAGTTTCGGTCTTACCAATTTGCTAAAATTATAGAGTTAACATAAAACAAGGAAGCAAGTTGAAGATACAACTGAGAAAAAATCAAGGCTTGTTGCAGAAACCTTATCACCTGCAAAACAGAGAGTATAAAGGGTCAAAGAAACAAAACAAAAACAAGTGGCCAGTAAACAGGAGACCCAAAGAAAAACAAGAAGTCAAGTATCAGCATCAAAGGGAAAAGAAACTGTTTCAATGGCAAAGGATAGTCCAATGATGAAAGACAACTTGGATGATATAATGCATGCAACTGACATAGAAGAATCACCCATTGTGTAGGCAAATTTCATTGAAGTGAATGAATCCAAACAAAGAAAAATGAAATCAGCAAAGAAATTGGAATTTGAAGGTGAGAATGCAACTTTTGTTTTTCAAGCAAGGAAACCTCTAACTAGGCATGAAAAGAAACTCCAAGAAAGTAGTAAAGATATCCAAGTAACTATTGAAGCAGCCAAAGTCCCTGAAAAGGTGATTGATCTCTCATCACCTATAGTGGAGCATGCAGTTAACAAGGTAGAGAAGGGAAAAGAACACATGTCAGAGTGTCAACTGTTGGAAGAAAGGTTGAAGCTAGAAAATAAAGAGCTGTAAATGATGAGAAAGAGGGCAAGACAACACAAAATTGAAAAGACATAATTCAAGAGATTGAAGGCTATTTGGGAAGGTTAAACATTTTCTAGGTCAGACATCCCAAGCAGTGCACAACAGTTCTTTACATGGACCGTTCCAGCCATTAAAGAAGAAAATTTTGTTAGAGTGATCAACACTCATTTGAGAGAAAGTAACAGAAAGATAAGAGGCCAAGTAAATGATTTGGAGCTACAATTAAAACAGTCTCCAGATGAACTAAAGAGCAGAGGTACAAAATTACAAATTCAAAACAAACTCTAAATGGAAAATGAGGATTAAATTTTGTGAATGTTATGTTTTTAGTCCAAATAGCTGATGGTTTTGATGAATCCAATGATATTCTGAAGATGTGGTACCTTTTTGTTTTAAATTTTGTCAAAATCTGGTTAAAACTGCTTGCACAGCAGTTTCATAGCGCCTGTAGAGCAAAAAGGGTGAATGCACTACGAAACTGTTGTAGTAGCTTTTTCACCCTTTTTTTATCAAATTTTGGAGGGAAGACTAGGTATTTTGATTTTAAATTTCTAAGGAAGCTATATCAAGTGAATATCAAGGTAAATTTGAAGAAAATAAATCTAAATTTTGAAGGAAAATGGGTAAACAGACCACACTACGAAAATTGCTACGAAACTGTGCTGCTTTCATAGTGCAGGTTTGTTTTAATTGTTTTGAGAAGTTCAAAGTGGTTTCACACAACTAGAATGAAGGGATGACTTGGGAAATATGCCAATCATGTTCCTAACATCAATTAGCTTTGAATTTATCAGTTGGAAGTGGTCAGAATATCTCAATAAACTAAAGGGATCCTAAGCCTAAAAACAGGGGAGCAGTTTCCTAGATTACAGGGGATCAACATCATCAACATTATGGTTATAACAAGTTGAAACTCATCATCAGGATTCGACTTAATGGAATGATAGGTGGAAAATTATGTGTTTAATTTTAGATAAATCTATTTTGAGTAGAACCAAAAGAGTTATAATTCTATCTGTAATAGGACTCTATGTTAGTTTTATAGCTGTGTTTGTAATAAATACCATGTTTTGTAGTTAGGATAGGTGTCAAAGCATGGGAATTCGAGGTATCTAGTTATGGAGAAGATTATATCATAATTTAAATGATATATAAAAGATCAATAAGTTGAAATACAAAGGGTTGGACACTTTTTAGCAAAAAGATTGTGTTTATGTAAGTGACTATTTTCATCTAAATACAGAATTTCTACTTAGACAACTCAAGACTCATGAGGAGTTATTGTATGTCCTTGTTTCGATGGCATATTTTCAATATTATATTACAGTGGTGTTTGCTTATGTTACTCATAATTCATCAATGATGCTCTGACTTCCTTCATATAAAAACTGACTGTGTGTTTCACTATTCTACATGTGTATTCCTTGACTTGAATTCTGATATGCCTTGACTTTCATGCTAGGTAGATTGCTTTGTTTTTTCTGAAGATATTATGACTCCATAAGCCCAATGTACACTTTCTAATGTGATTTTCAACCAGTTTATATCATTTATCTACTTTTACCCCATATAGAGTTAGCCATCTACATATTTATCAAAAATCATAAACCCTTGAGAGAGCCATCTCAGGTTGAGGAGGCTAAACCTCAGCCAAAATATTGGTCTTAAAAAGTTACATGAGATTAACTTGATTGGCATACTATCAGGTCTGATTTTGTGATAACACCTTCCTCCGGTGAAAATTAGCACTGAAGTGACCCAAATCAACCCTCCACTGCTACACCCTGAAACTCAACACATATCTCAAGAGAAATTGTGCTGGGGAACAAAGATGGAGCTTGGCTTGATGCCAAAATGTGGAAATATATTGCATATACTTATATTGAGTAGGCATTCGAATTCCCCAGAGGATGAAGGTTGGAATCCCGCTCAAGAATACCCTGTGCTAAACAGCACTGCAGTCTTAGATAAACAATTGAAGAGAGAAAATAGTCATACAAACCATATCAAAATAATAATATAAAACATATCTTCTATGGCTTCCATCCCCTTCCTTATATAAGTGATGAGCTTCCTCACCCTTGGACCCACTCATTAAAGCCACTACTTCCATGCATGGAGTCTCCCTACAAAACTGCGATGTCCCATAATGAATGTCCACTCCTCCATGACGACGTTGTTGATTTGGTAAAAGGTGACCCAGTCTACATGCTCCATCCCCTTTTCACACACAAGGGTGCTTAATCAAGATACTACAAAGATATCCATTCACATTAGGAGTTATTTTGTTCCTACTAAGGAGATTTATGGGTCTCCATACCGTCTTATTCATCAAACTAAGAATAAAAAACAAAAATTAATATTCCAACTAACTTATAGCTAATTGGGAACATTACAGTCCTCCCCTCCCAAATGTTGTTTGTCCTCAAACAAATATAAAGGTGAATGTTGCAACTATTCTCCTCCGTCCTTGGTGACACCTCCATGTGATAATATCTCCTCATATACCAAGTGTATCCCAATCAATCCCTCCATGAAATTCTCCTCCCAAGTACTCATGACATGCAAATGATTCACCTCATAAGGAAGCAAAAGACCCAATGTAGCAATCATGGTTTGCCCAATTTTCTCTCTGAAACATGGAGAATCTCTTTCCCAATGGGCATGTTCAATCCTTTCATCCTTCCTCCAATCATCCCCACAATAAGAATAAGAACATCATCAATATATGGGATCAAAACTAAGGATATATAAGATGCCATGTGCAGTAATGGAGGAGGATCATAGTCCCACATGTGGAACTAGCATTGTATATCTCCTGAGTGCCTCAGATAATGATATGGTAAGTGGTTTCTCCACCACTAACTTTCTGCCATAGTCTTCTCATGTGCTTTGAGAAGGTGACTAATGTTTGGTGCCTTTGGAGTACACCCTAAATGATATGTCATCTCCCTATATCCTCCTAGGGAGTTTCCATGCTCAACACTATTTATGGCCCCAAATTTTCCATGAATTTTATAAGGAATATTGCTCCTTCTTGGAGCAATGGCTAGAACATGTATGGTGAAGGAATGCAAATATTCATCAAGTGAATCATTATGCATAAAAACATGATCCTTACCATATACCTTTTTCATACTAATGGATTAGCTCATAGATAGATCCCCTCTCATTCCCAAAGAGGAAATAGGTGGTTGTGATAAATCCATCAAAGAGTTATGTATCTCCTCTATCTCCACATGATCCATGCATATTTTTAGATGCAGATATATCTGCTCTTCAAAGCCTTCCCAAGTGTATCCCTCCATGATGGTATGGTATGCTGTCATGGAATAAGTGTGGCGGAAGAGAAAATATTCATGTGCTACTTGTAGTAGCTTCTCCTTAAGCTTGGATGCTCTATATAAGAAGATCCTACTCTAACATTATATGACCCCATATCTTACTGAATATCCCTCATCTAGTAGCTGGTCATCAAGTATCATGCAAGTAAAAATATCCTTCAAATAATCTACCAACAACTGGGATTTCCAATAAGGATCTATCCTCCATAGTGACAGCGCTGATGATCTATCATATAAGGAATATATTATGTGGCTGCCCCCTTCTTTGACATATCCCATGCCAAAGTTACATACCGGAATGCTTCTATCCTCCCTCTGCTGGTCTTCTTGTAGCTGCCTATGCTCAAGTAAAGGTTGAAGATTTTGGAGGTTAGTCTTCCATGGGAAGCTATCACCTATCCAAAAATTCTTGAGTTTCGCCAAGGTATCCATGAGTGGCCACCATCCTCTACCATTTGTGGAATATTTATCCCCAAGTGAGAACATCTTCTGAGCCTCCAAAGTCAAGGAATAGTCTCCTTGCACCATGACGGTGCCATCCTCCATCCTTGTAGCATCCTCTCTCAGCGCAAGATGTGGTGTGAGAGTGGGTAATGATGATAGTGGGAGAATGTCTCCCTCCTCCTTGAGTCTACCCAAGACTCTCTGCATTGTACCATGACCTCCCAATGTTCCCACTCCTCCTGGATCTATGAGTGGTGCAACATGTTGTGAGAATTTTCTCACAAACTCCTGATCTAGTGGCCTCCCAGGTGGATTTCCACTAAAAAGTAATGTCTGATGGGCCAAAATCAACTGTATACATGATGGGACTATTAGGTCCTTGCTTCCACTACGCAAATACAACTTTTTTTTCTATGTGGAAGTTGTTTGTGAGGGATATGTGTGCATGCCCCTAGTCATCTGATGTTTTCCACTCTTTCTGTCCACCCATTCTATCTGCAAAGTCTCTCAATCTGTGCTAACCTTCCACAAAGTAATAAACCATTGCACACCCAATATCACATTGGTGTAAGGTATGTCAACCAAAAAGAAGTGATTAGTTAATGTATATGTCCCCATGGTGACAGATAAATATGGAACATAATGCATGCACTACATAGTTCTATATCTTGGGACCAAAACTGAAAATCCCTCAAAATCATTAGTGGGTATTGCCCTCCTATGCATTATTTGGGAATCAATAAAGTTGTGGGTAGCCCCATTGTCAATCAAAACTGAAACCTTCTGATCCTGAATGGTACCTTGAACCCTCAAGGTCAAGTACTTGGGTACTCCTCTCAATGATGCAAGGGCCCCTCTAGTTGGAGAAAATGTTCCATTCCCACCACGTGGTGGTGGTGGATTCTCTCCTGCTATCCCAACATTCTGGCCTCCTTCTGGTTCTTCTTCTTCTTCCTCCTCATCATCTGAAAATACCTCTATATAATGTGTCTTTCTTTCTACGCATCTATGTATTCGTGCCCATGATTCTTGGCATGTGAAGCAAAGCTTCCTTCTCCTTAAATCTCTTCAAAAATCATCACTAAGGGGTAATTTGTTTTGGCTCTCCTTTGAAAAAGGAGCCTTCTCATATTTTCCCTTCGATGGAAAAGTGGGCTTTTGCTGAAATGTTGCCTTTGCTTTTGGCAAGGCATCTTGTAGATCTCTATCCCTTTCAATGGAATATTGAAGGGTAGTGGGTTTGGTAGATTTAAGAAACCTATGTAGAGGTTCTACTAGCCCATCAATAAACATATAGACCCTCCTTGTTGCAGATAAATAAGGAACCATAATAGAAAGTTTTAGAAATTCAGAAATATAAGTTTCTGGATTAACCGATTGTTTAAGCTTAGCTAGCCCCATGAAAGGTGCCTCCGGGTCTCTTCAATCAAACCTCTCCACCAAACTCCTTGTGAAATCTGAATATGCAGTCACATTGTCATGACCCAATGTATAAATTCCATGAAACCATCAATCATGTGCTTCACCCTCAAGGTGTAGCACTGCTATTTTGATGGCCTCCATATACAGTACTTGGTTCAGCTGGAAGTAGATGTCAAGCTTCTCTACCCATGATTTGGCAATGCATTTTGATGACCCATCAAAGTTGGGTAAGAAAAATCTACCCATAGTCTGGTGTAGATCATGATTCTGTATGAATTCTTCACCTCTATTGTAATGCAGGGGTCTCTGATTGTCCTTAAGCTGACAAAATTCCTAAAAAATCAAATGATCCTTGAATCTCTAATATTGAGAATCATGCTCCAGAAAATAGTATTCAAGATTTTATTGTTCTTGAAACCCTCCATTTCCCACTGCTAAGAATGTAGGCATTTTACAACGTTGGGAAACCTGTTGCTTCACTGGTTGATCAATCCAGTGATGAGAAATGTTGGAGCCTTCTCCATGTAGAAACCATTTAGGGGATTTTTTGTGTCTATCCATCCTCATCTCCTTTATTTCTCTTGCAATGTCTTGCATAGTTCGAAGAAGAAGCTTAGGAAAATCCTTCTCCCCATCTTCTCCTGATAAAGGGGTTTTGCCCTTGTCTTCTTTATCATCTGCATAATCATACCTTTGGTTTCTTTTGAGATACCTATTCTCTCTATATGTGAGAGGATATCCTTCTTCTGATGACATATTGGCTTAAGATGCACAGGCTAAGCCAATATTATGCTCTGATACCATTGTAATATTTCCAAATGGGAAAAGCAGCAATAGTGAACAAAAAAAATGAAATAGCAGTGTATAACATCACATCAATAATGGAGACCAATATGGATCCTTTTCATTAATCATAACAGCAACAAACATGTGCAAAATAATGGGCCCAAAATCACACAACAAGAACCAACAAGCCTCTAATGAGTAAATCCCCTCAAGAATGAGGTGCTTCTACTATATAGAATGTCGAAAAGGTTCTACAATGCAGTAATAAAGAACATAGTTGCAGCAAGAGATCATACAATATTACAAATGGCTGATATGTGCCTCAAGAGAGATATAAAATAGAGATCTAGGCAGTATAGCAACCTCCCAAAATAACCCTAATAGGGTCTCCAAAAATACACCAATATACAAGATGTGAACCAAGCCCTAGGGTTGAAGATTCACTACAACTAAACAGCTGGAAATATGTGGCTGATCTAATATAGAAAAGAATGAAGCCTCCTCCAATAGAATCTCCAGATGAAAGGTTTACCCCTTCATTGGAAAACCTTCTCCCCAAATGGTGTACTGAAACCACCCCTGCAACTCCTCCCTAGAATAGCGCAGTCCAAGACTGAAACTATGTTGTAGCGACAAATGATAGTGTGGCTTGGTGCCAAATACTTCAAATAAGATCTAGGGACTTCTTTTCTTACCTCCCAATGGAAGTAAACCTTCCTCCACTGAAAATAAGCACTGAAGTGACCCAAATCAACTCTCCACTGCTGCACCTTGCAACTTAGCACATCTCTCAATAGAAACTGCGCTGTGGAACAAAGATGGAGCTTGGCCTAATGCTAGAATGTGGAAATATAGTGCATATGCTTCTCTTGAGTAGGCACTCGAATTCCCCGACGATGAAGGTGGTATTCCCGCTCAGGAACACCGTGTGCTAAACAACACTGTAGTCTTAGCTAAACAACTGAAGAGAGAAAATACTCATACAGACCATATCAAAATAGTAATATAAAAAATATCTTCTATGGCTGCCATCCCCTTCCTTATATAAGTGATGAGCTTCCTCACCCTTCGCCCCACTCATTAAAGCCACTACTTCCATTCATGGAGTATCCTTCCAAAATTGCATTGTCCTATAATGAATGTACACTCCTCCATGATAGTGTTGTTGATTTGGTCAAAGTTGACCCAATCTACATGCTCCAACCCCTTTTCACACACAAGAGTGCTTAATAAAGCTACTACAATTATCTCCATTCACATTAGGAGTGATTTGTTTCCTACTAAGGATATTTATGGGTCTCCATACCCTCTTATTCATCAAACTAAGAAGCAAAAACAAAATTTAATATTCCAACTAGCTTATAGCTAATTAGGAATATTACACATTGGATATTAAATTCATTGTTGCCCTGTTAGAAGACAATAATGAGGAATTTTCTCAAAAATTTTCATAAGGGTTCATCTCTTCTCCCGCATACACTGATATCATTTATATTTTGCAGCACCTACAATCTCCACCTCAATTTACAAAAAAAAGAAAGGTTTCTTAGGTTGAAAGCTGTCAAATTTTGCATTCTAAATTAGTCTTAATTAGGTTTCTTAGGAGGTATATTTTTGAATTGTTTGTTGGAAGATGAGGCATATAAGATAATGGAATAATTCCACAAAGGAGACAATGGAGGGCATATTTTCTGGAAGACCAAAGCCAATAAAACTTTCAGGGCTAGGTTCTATTGGCCTAAACTATTTTTTGATCTATACAAGAAGGTTTCTAGTTGTCATGGGTGTCATGCATTTGAAGGGAAGAAGAAACTTTTACCATTACCCCTCAAACCTATTTCAGTGGAGGTGTCATTTCAGCATTGGGGGTTAGAATTCATTGGAGAAATTCGCCCATCTTCATCTTTTCAGTACAAATGGATTTTAACAGCCATGGATTATTTCACTACGTGGATAGAAATGATTTTGATGAGGAAAGCCATAGATTGAGTTATTATTAAATTCTTGGAAGGTAACATTATTTTGATATTTGGTTGTCCTCATAATATTATTAATGATAACGCTACTACATTTAAAGCTAGGAATTTGATTGATTTCTGCAATAGATATAACATATTAGTTGGTCACTTTACTTCCTATTACCCACAGGGTAATGGTTTGGTAGAGTCTTGTAATAAAATCCTAGTGAATATCATAAAGAATTTTTTGTAGGAGGAAAAAAAAGAGTTGGAATAAGAAGTTAATCAATGCATTATGGGCCAATATGGTAAGAACCAAGAAAGAAATTGTGATGTCTCCTTTCCAATTTATTTATGGAGTTGATGTTGTCTTTCCTACTTCCCTAGGGGTTCCAATAATGAAATTATTATAGAAATCAAAGTTAGAACCTAATGATATGCAGAGGAGGATTAATCAAATTATATAGTTACAATAGACTAAATAGGAGGTCTATAATAACACTCAGCTAATCTAGGACAAGATCAAGAAGATTCTTGATAAAAGGATAAAGGTTGATTATTTTCAGGTTGATGATCTTGTGTTGAATTGGGATGTTAGAAATGAAGAGAACGAAAAGCATGGAAAATTTGAAGATTTGTGGAAGGGACCTTTTAGAATTTCATATTTTCATGGAAATAATTCCTATTTGTTGAAATAATTGACAGGGGAACTACATGGTGGAGGGCCTATTAATAGCGGGCTTATCAAGTGTTATTTTACTTGAACTCAACTAGCCTAAACACATCATTTTACATACCATTCTTATTTTCAGTACTACTAGTGTGGGTGGTTTCAATCATAATTTGAAGCTTGAAGTGAAGGCCCTAAGTTTCTGATGAGATGCTACCATATGTAATGAAAAATTCATAGTTAGTCAAGTTATTCTTATTTAGTTAAGAGTCAAGTTTAGAAGTCAATAAATCTCCCAATGGATAAGGTGTGAATTTTTCAATATTTTTCTATGATGTATCAGTTACTTAAGCACAAATTATTATTTAATTAATAGTGTATTAAAATATATGCAACATATGTATAACCATAAACTATAATTGAAGAAAGAATAATGCATGCAGTGACATAGAATACAATAGCACAACCATAAGACACATAGATTGGTCCAAGGCCATGGAAAACCCCCACTATGGGGGGAACCCTTTCAAATATTCTTCTTCAATAAATTGTCACAAAAAATTTCAACAGAGAGTACAATGGGCCCAATACATATTTGTAGAAAAAACAAACATATCAGATCTATGGATCTGTATATCTACAAAATTAAGTGCATAGATCTGATGGATCACCAAGTGATCTGAACTCAGAAGTCCTATGTCTAAATCCAGGATGTTGTTGAAGATTATTCTTAAGCGACTGAGACTGAGTTACAAATAGGTGAAGATATTGTGGAAGCAACTGAAGGTGATCCAACTCAGATATTCTCATAAAAACCCTTGGTTGCGGCCTTAAGATGCTATGCCCATAGCTAAAGGTCTCTTAGCCACCACCTGGACTTTCTGTGATGGCGGTTGAGGGTATGAGCTGCACCCTAGATTTATTCTGCCAACCACTCTACCAACTTAACCACAACATCAACAAGGCCATCCCACGGCTCAACCTCATCTTAGCTACTACCTCAGCATTTCATGCCCATAGTGATGACCCAAAATACCCAAATCTAATGTGATCCTCTATTTGTGATCTCGATCTACTGCGTGAACTTCTCCCAGCGTACTTGTGCAAGAAAAAAATATAAAATACAAACCAAAACCAAAATAACATGAAGAATATCTCATGAGCGAATGTGTGTAAATTATCTTGGGATCACTTCTATTTATAACTTTGTGAGGGACCGCTTGGTGCTTTGACCAAATCCACATATAGTTAGGTCGACCCATAAAATAATAAAATAATTCATAGCTTAAATTTTTCTTAACCAATTGGGGCGATCTATATGTCTATTTTGGTCCTCTCGAAAAGAGGAATCTAATTAAATTATAATCTTAACCATTTAATCTTTCCAATGTGTAATTTGGCCCTAGTTGAAAAAATTAACAAAAGGATACTAGTCTATGGTGTTCTTGGCACCTCACAGGGAGGATTTCATCCCCATTGATCCTATGTTAGTGTCCTATATTATAGATATTTGCATCATGTTAGTCTTTCTATTAATATGAGGTAAATTTGTAAATTTTAGTCATGATGTCCTCACTATTATGGTTTAAATAGGTCTAGATTTGGATTGAGTGCCATGTAAAGTTTGTTTATTTTCTAACGTCTAAAGTGTAATGTCATGAAGGATCATCATTAAAGGGGTAATCACAAAGAGTCATTGGTCACCATGCTAGAGTA
The DNA here is from genome assembly GCA_034641835.2 of Pinus albicaulis. Lineage (NCBI taxonomy): Eukaryota > Viridiplantae > Streptophyta > Pinopsida > Pinales > Pinaceae > Pinus > Pinus albicaulis. The sequence continues at coordinate 531,643,014 of CM076577.1, forward strand.
ACAAAGATTCATGTCATGAAAATTTTTGGTCATCATGAGTTAGTTAGCTAGGTCTAGATGTCAAGTTACATCATGAAATCATGAAAAAGATTATTTTTATATTCTATTTCATCATGGGCACATATTTTGAGGTCTCTTGAATCAATTTACATGTCAAATCAAGATTGATCATGACATCATCAAGAGGACAACAGTCAGAAGGAAAGTCACTGCACTTTTTCTAAGTGTTGCGATTTTGGATTTTCAAGTTCAAATCGTCATTTCCCCCATCAACTCTACTCCAGGCCACTTTGGGAGGTTATTTTCACGGTTTCCTTCATCCAATGTCGCTCATATTTTTTTCATTCTCAATAGAAGCCTGTGGTGTAGTCATGCTAGGTTGTTGTGCAAAAGAGGCAGGGGTGCTCCATTTCCACACAATGTTGCATTTCTTTCAACCTAGTGGTCAAACCTCTTTCACAGGTTCAAACTAAAGTTTATTTCTGTTCCTTGGTCTTGATTGGATACCCAATGGCATGCATGAGCTAGCCAAAAATCATATAAATCTTGCAATATATCCAAACTCATCCTCGCTGTGTTTTTGCCATCATTTCTCTTTTCCTATTTTATTGTTCTTTCTCCTAATCATTCTAATTCCACGCAGTGCCCCATATTTTGCATTTGTCATTGCGAGGTCTGCATTTCTCTCTATAGATCCTCCACATGCAAGGTGTGCCATTTGTTTAAACTAAATTGAAGCTTCTCACCCTAATTGTTTTTTCTTAAGAAGTGTTTAAAAGCCCATTTTCTTGTGTGTTGTGCTTCTGACGTTGCGCCTATCCCTTTGAATTTTCTGCCACTAGTATCAAACATTTGCAAGTTGTTTTATGGTTTTCTGACGAAATTTTATGTTGATTATTTTATTCTGTATATTTTCCTTCTTAATCAACATCATATGTTTAATTTGGAGTCTTTCTTGTCATTACTCTTACATTAGTTTCACAAAAAAAGTTTTCCTTAAACCCTAGACTATTCACTACTGCAAAACAAAATTCATGTCAAATATAGAGTAAATAAAGCGCAAGGGAGGTTATATAGTCTATTTTGAACAAAATATCTCACATTTATCAATGCAGACCCAACTATTAGAATGGATTTTGAGCAGGCGAGGTGTATGAGCTTATGTGAAAAGATTCAAGGGTACAATCTACAATTTACTTTTGAGTTTGTTAAGAAATTTAATGGATTGGAGGCTAAGATTTGAACACTCACCTTTCCAGTTACAGAGGTCACAATAGAAACTGAAACAAAGATTCCCATTCAGGGAGAAAAATGGTTCAAGGGAATTCCCTTTGATATCACCTACTAAAAATATTGTTTGAAGCCTAAGTACAAAGACAAGGAGTATGGGTCAATTGTGCCTAAAGAGTATTTATTGGAAAATAAAAACAATATTTTGCAAGCTATTGAGAGGTATTTCACATGTGAGGTAAGGTTTGGAAGAGTGCATCAATACCACTTCAGACTCTTAATGCATTTCATTGGAAACAACTCCTTAAATTTTCCTTTTGACCTATTTATGAGTCTCTACAAGATGACAAAAAATGTATGAGGAAAACAAAGTCAATTGGAACCTAGCCTATTCCACTTTTCCTTAACTAAGTTGTTGGTTTTATAGGAGCTAAGTAAAATAAAACATTCATGACATTCATTTGTTAATTCTTCAAAACTAGTGGACGATGTGCCAACTAGTCCCTTGAGCAAGAAAGAAACACCCTCAGTAGTGGTAATGGACATTCAATCACTATTTGGAAGCTCAGTGAAGATACATTCATCTATAGTGTAGTCTATATGAAAAAAGAAAGGCAAGAAGCTACAATTTTCTCCAGAGGTGGTGGTTTCCCCTAAGAAACCTCTCACTAGGTCTACTGCCAAAAATATGCCCTTGGATCATACATTTGAGACCATGGAGACCATACTAGAAGATTAAGTGGTTGATGATAAAGTTAGGGATATTTAATGATTGCAAGAAAAAATGAAGAAGGCCCATTTCATGATTGCAAGAAAAAATGAAGAAGGCCCATTTCATGATTGCATAATTGCAACAGGAAAATAGGAAACTAAAGAAGGATATTCTAGAAAAAACAACTCAACCTAGTGAAGACATGTCAATGGTTAAGGATACACTAGATACTATCAAATCCAAGGGAAAATATGTTAAGAAGACAAAATTTCCAACAACTAGGATTACAAGGTCTTCATGAAGGAAGATACAAATCCAAGAAGAGAAAATAGTGCAATAGGAGAAGATAAAGGTAGATGAGGGGAGACACACTTTTAATAGGTTCAAAAGGAAATTGAAGGAGTCTCATAGAGATATATTTGAACTCAAGAAATGAGATGAAAGGATGAGGAAGCAGTGGAGCGATCTTATGGACATCTATCAACTAGCCATGGATGATGCCAAATACATGTTGAGGAGATCCCTTCCACTTCACAAGAAAATGAAGAATGTATGCATGCATAATATATCTATGAGGAAATAACTAAGATACAACTAAATGGCAGTTAAGGGAGTTGCAGGAGAAAGATAGAGGCAAATTAGACCTATTGGCTAAGTGTAGGTTTTAACCCTGTACAGAAATTATCTGCAAACGAATCTTAAAAATAGAAAATAAACAATAGAAAGAGCATAAAACATAAAACAGATATACACAGAGTTTTTCCCCTGGATCCCAAATTGGGACAACTAGCTTGATTTTTCATTATATTCCTTTTAGTGTTACAACAAATATATATACATGCCAAAGCATACATAAACCCCAATCCATTAACCTTGGATTAGAACATAACCGTAGTTCCCTTGACCTGATATACAAAATACTAGGGGCCGAAAACCATCATGCCCCAAAACCATGTGCAAACCCATGCACAAAACCATGGGCGGGTCCGCCCACCAAAAAATATGGTCCAAAAAATAAGGTCCAAAAAAGGTGACTAGTCGTGGAAAGAATATAACACATACCCAACATTCTCCCACTTGTTGTTTTATTTCTGCAGGGGGCCACAGGAGAGCTTATTCATTAGCCCAACTCTGCAACACCCATTGTTCCTCTACACCAAGAGAACTTCTGACTGCTCATAGACTTTTTTAATGCATCTGCAACATTCTTCAAAGTGTCCACCTTTACCAGCAACACCCTTTTAGTGTCAACCATATCTCTTACAAAGTGATATTGAAGACCCCTAACAGGGGGGGTGGAAACCCTGTGCTGGCACAATGTACAGGGGATGCTATCGCCCCCCTTGTGACCCCTCCCCCGCATGCGTGACTAATCATGGAAAGAATATAACACATACCCAACACTAAGGCAACCAAAATTTGAATACTGGAAGAGGTAAAATAACAAATATTTGTTTTTTGACTCTTTCCTAAAGTATACTTGTTTATAGGTTTGAATTTCCAGGTGATATTGTTTATCACAATTTCCTCTAGCATCTACATCTAGTCAGAACTCTGAGACATTTTTTGAAGAAGAAAATTTATATCATTTTATGCCCTAGCTATCATTGGGGTTTTTTGGTGCGTATATGATTGTTTGGTATTTTGATGAAGAAAGGCTTGTAGGGTTATGTAATATCATCATTTCAGTGTCAGAATCATCATCAGTGTGTAGATATTTTCTACAAACAACATTGATCTCTTAAACTATAAAAAGGAGATGGAGTTTCGCTTCTAAAAATGGTGTTGCGTTTTTTACAACATAAGAGTTTGGTGAAGTTTGAGGTATTGAACAGTAAAGGAAAGCTTCTAAAGGGAAAATTATCCATATGTAGGTTTTTTTACATGTGTAGGAGGCATCAGTCAACTCAGGAACTAACCGGAAGCATCTCAACCATCAAGCGTTGCGCTTTTTTTGTGTTTATGCATTTCTAGAGACATTTATCTCAGTTAAAACTTGAGGTAATTTGTTTTCATGGTCATTGTAATTGTAATAAAATAGTCAGTGAATCATAATATTAATTTGGAGATAAGGAATTAATCTAAAATTCTTCAAAAATATCTAGTTATGCAGTCCCTATTCTTTAGCATTTAGTTCTATTTACATCACAAAAGTTAGAAACAATATTCCTAATGAGGAATTCGACCCCTATAGGTGAGAACTAACTCATTTCAGTCTATTTTCTGTTGTGAATTTAATGTAAAATGGGTTGGTCAATGTGAGGAAGAAAGGATGCTATTTTGTATTTTGTGTCAATTTCTCAAATGGATAGAAGAAGGCAGAAGGGGTTTAACAGGTGTTGGCTCCCCGTGATTTGCAAGATTGGCAAGAATAAATTATGTAGGGAACCACATCATAGCCACTTTGGAATCCTAGAACCTAGACTTCCTGGACTCAAAGAGGGATATCTCTATGTATTTTTTTATAGATTATATGTCTTTATGCTCTTGTTTTATGATATTACGCTAGCTATGAAGTTATAAGGACTTGTTTTTTTTTATTGATTGATTGATAGGTTGATAGATCAAATGGTGTGATTAATTGAAGGAGAATTTCAACTGAATAGATAGACCATGAGAAATAATAATCCATTGGGCTATGTAGTCATAAAAGGATTTAATTTTTCATCAACTCTACAAGTGTTTTCATAGGGAAAGCTAACTATATCAAGTGGATCTTTTAGATTAGATGGCATATGAAATGATAATAAGTTGTGAAGGCAGCAAAACTAAAAGTCAGTTAAGAATATTTTAACTCTACTTCAATAAGAAAAACCTTTTAGGTAAATTTTTGAGAAAAAACAAAGGACAGGAAATACCATAGATTTCTTTGGCCAGACTTTAATAAGCAAACCTTTAAGACAACAATCCAGTAATCCTAGAATTAATTTCAGACAAAGAAAACATTTAAGATGACAATGAGTGCAACTAAAGAGCAAGCTAAACCTATCTTATTTAATCAAACACTATAAAGACATTCAAAGCAATAGTTTAAGACATACCAGAGGACAGAGCATACCGTAGAATTCCATGGATGGAATCTACTAAATATACTTCAAAGAAATTCCTTAAAAAATAATGTTTCAAGCTACACTAAAGGACAGGGCATACCATAGACTTCTTTGGCTCGACTCTAATAAATCATTTCCAAGAAAAAAATCTAGGTGGAACCAGAGAGCAATTAATAATTCTCCAATCAGAACTTGTAGAAGAAAACATTTAAGATAAAGAATGCAAACAGAATTAGGGTGACAAGACAACATATCCTAATCTAAAATTTCTATTCTTTTATGAGAGAAATAATGGACAAAATGAAAAACAGAAGGAAAACAATGACAAATAAGTAAAAATTCACCATTAAAATAGCTCAAGAATCCTGTAAACATGCTTGTATTACTGATGTTCAAAACAGTTACATTACTCCAGTACAATAGATCTTTGGAACTCAAAGCTTTCTCAAATCTAGCCTAGCATTCTCCAACTAGCTCAGCAACAACAATCAGTCAACTAATCAACCAACCAACACTAAAAATGAATGATACATAAAATATTTATCTATAGAATGAGGAGGCGATCCTAAGCTAGGGTTTTATATGTCATTCATTACAGAGTTGATGAGTTTTTGACCTTTGAGACCATGCAAGGCCCGAGGAAAATTATCTAAGACAAACTCACTGTAATAATAACTCCTAACTTAACTGTTTGAACTAATTTCTGGAAATGTTTGACTTTAAGGCTTTTTAATAGCTTTTAGAATAACTGTAGAATGGTTGAGAAATATCTTTGACTGTCTCTATAGCTGCGAATGTCTTTATTGAAAGAAAACATGATGTAGGTGGCAATATTTGTCCTTGAAGTCATAATTGTTCTTGGTTTAGTCCTTCGAATCTGTCTTTGTGTAGATCTACCTTTGTTTTAGGCCTTTAAACTTGGATTTATTATTTAATTGTCTACCTTACTTATTTTCCTTAAATTATACCTTTATCTCTGATTTGTGACTCATCCTTTTAATTTGTCTTTTGATCCTTGATTTAATCCTTGTAACCCTTTAATCTTTACTGTTGCAGTCTTCTGACTGTTTTGTCTTCTCACCATGTCTTTGTCTGTGTTTACTATGCAAGGTACAAATTATTCTATTGTTGGAGGGTTTAGATATCACAAATGATCATAATTCATTGGAATTTATGCTCAATTTTACACCTCTGGTTCTTCTAAAATAGAACAAGTTTCTAGATCGTCACCTAGAGCACTCATTTAATCGATTTTGGACCTTCAGAATGCATTTTCCATATTCCTTCCATGAAATTTGCACAATAAAACAAACAGTGAGCTTTAAAACCTGTGTGGAAGGGCTTTCAGTGTTTATTTGGGGTTTTTCAGGTGTTTGGAGCATTTTTCAGAGGCTCATGGTGGAAGAGGGCTTCCTCGCAAAACCACAGGCTTCTAGATAGTTTGAATCAAATGGTGGTATAAAGTTTTGGTGCGAAGAGGGGAGGGTGATTTTTGCAAGCGAGAAGGTGGTTTTCGCATGGAGGGAGGGGCGGTAATGGTTTTGGGGAACCGTGTGCAATTCCACATAGAAGGCGACGCATGGCAGAGGGATACAAACTATTTCACATTTTTGGGAAATGTTGACCCTGGCGCAAATAATGTTGCGATAAGGGTTATGGGATGTTGGATCTCAGGGAATGAGGATCAATGGTGGTCGAGAGATCCGAGGCGATAGGCAAGTCAAAGGGAGTGGGGTCAGGGGGACATGTGCCATATCTTAAATGGGTTACGAGGTTCGGTGAAGAGCGGGGCCTAGGGGTTAAATAAATAAGCGGATGAGCCTTATTTATAAGGTAAAGGGGGAGGGTTTAAATTTTTTTAAAGCGGGCGGATTTAATGTTTATAAAGGGGTTGGGTTTAAAAACATTAAAGGGGTCAGGTTTTTATTAAAATAAACAGAGTTTAATTTAAATCAAAGGTCTCGAAAGGTCTAAAATTATGTTTGAAACAATGTAAAAAGGGATTTTTACATTTTTTTAATGAAACAAGGAAAATTTAATGAAGTGAGGGGGTTAATGAGGTTTTTTGGAGATGAAAGTAGGTGTTAAGTGGGGGAAGATGAGGAAATGAAACTTGTGACAGGAAAGAAGGGTGAAAAAGAGAAAAATAAGCCCAAAATGATTTCTTTAAGAGCAACAAAGTGATTTTTAGAGGGAAAACTGATAGATAGTGAAAAAAAGGATTTAGAAGGATAATGAAGGTAGTGATATTTCTAAAGATAGTTGATAGGAAAATAATGATATCTTTAGCTGATTATAGAAAATAAATAGTCACCTAGTGAATCTATAAAATACAGGAGGATAACAGTGGCTCCAGCTGGGGAGGGTAGCTCCTCTAGGAGGTATCAAGGACCTCAGAGTTCAAATATCTTGAATTTATAGACCAGTGCCTTGATTTTCCTTGGCAAATTCCTTTCTTCAATTTGTTGATTTGTTGTTTTTCTTTTGAAGCTGTGATCTTCAAGATCTAAAAAAAATGATTGCTTCAACTCAAATTCTGCCTACCCATCATACTTTTCCTAGCATTTTTTTCTTCATTTGGGTGCATTTAGATTGGAAAACCCTTGACGTCATTTTTATTTTTAAAACATGAAACTATATTTTTCTACACTTATATCATCCAAAGGTTTAGATTAGACAGATGATATTTTTTATTCTCTACCTAATCTACTTATCTGTCAAGATTAAACATTTTGACAGATTATCATTCTCTAATATATTAACAGGAAATTGAAAATATGGCCAAATCAAGATTAAGCAGTTTGATTTATCATGAGTTGTGGCATTTTGGACAAGCTACACACCGCTTCTATTTTTGCAAAATTAAAACTAAGACTGAGGGCTATAATCTGGAATTTTTTATTCATCCCTCTCTTTATTTCTTTGGTTCAGATTTTAACTTTGGAACCAATATCTTTTCCTCTCTAATCTACTGATAAGCCAATTTTAAATAGTTTGGCAAATCCTCATTCTCTAACTTATCAGCAAAAATTTAAAAAAATTTCAATCATGATTAGGCTGTATGACTGAGCAAGACTTCCTTTCTCAAAATTAGTGGCATTTGGACTTGCACACTTTCAGAAATATTATTTTTTGGTATGGGTCTTTACCTTTTCTTTTTATCTGCCCTCTTTTCTTCTTTTCTTTGTTTTTATGTTTCACTTTTCTGGTTTTTTATTCAAACAATGTTATATACAATGAATAAAACTTTAAACTGAGTATTTTCAAAAAAAATAATGCTTGAGAATCCTACCATTGACAGGACCTCCAAATAGTTTTGTTCCATCCATTTCTTGTAGGAAGAATGCATTGTTACCTCTTGCTGAATGGATGATGTATGGACCTTTCCATAGATTATCAAATTTTCCATGCTTGCCTTTGTCCTCTCTTCTTGAATCCCACTTCAGCACTTTGTCACCAATGTTGAAATCACTTGCCTTGGTTCTTTTATCAAATAATTTTTTGATGTTTTCCTGTACTTGTTGTGTTATGTTGTATACTTCTTCTTTGGTTTGCTACTGCTGGACAGACTAGTTTATTCTTCTTAGCATGTCATTTTCTTTAGATTGTGATTCTTGGATGAGCTTCATCACTGGCACCCCTAAAGTTGTTGAAAAATTTACATCTGCTCCATACACTAGCTAATAAGGAGACATTCCAATTTATTTTTTATTTGTTAATCTGTCTGCCCATAGTGCATGTACTAGTTTGTTGTGCCATGATTTCTTGTTCTCTTCTAGAAATTTTTTTATGATATTTACCAAAATTTTGTTTAAGGATTCTGCCAACCCATTACCCTGAGGGTAATAAGTTATATAATGGCCCAATGTAATCTAATATTTTTGGCCAAATTCCACCATTTTATTGGATCTAAAAGCAACAACATTGTCAATGATAATCTTTCTAGGATAGCAAAATCTAGTCAAAATGTGGTTTTCAAGGAATTTGATGATTACTGATTCTGTCGCTGTTCTAAAGGGGATGGCCTCTATCCATTTTGTAAAGTAGTCAGTTACAGTGAGGATCCACTTGTGTTGGGTAGAGGAGGTAGGATGGATTTCTCTAATAAAATCAAGGCCCCATTGTTGAAAAGGAGCTTCAACAGAAATTGGATGCAAAGGTAATGGCAACAATTTTCTTTTGCCTTCAAAGATTTGGCACTTATGATAGGAAACTACCATTTTATGGATATGTTGAAAGAGGGTGGGCCAATAGTAACCAGCTCTAAGGATTTTTTTGACAGTGGTTTTCCAATATAGGTGGCCTCCACATTCTCCTTTATGAAACTCATGCATGATCTTATCTGCATCATCATCAGGCAAACATTTAAGAAATATACCACTAACATTTTTCCAATATAAAACTTTATCTAAAATGCAGTAGTTTACAGTTTTTAACTTTAAAAATATAGCCTTTGTTTTAGACAAACTAAGAGGAGTATTTAGATTTAAAAGCACATACAATATATCAACGTACCAAGATGAATTGAGAAATGATTCTCCAATAAGTGGAGTTGTCAAATCCTCTTGTTCATCTAATGTATCAATCATGCTTATGTCCAGTGCTTGAAAGTTTGTTTCAACCATGATTTTAGCCAGTCCTTGTCCTTTGATTAGCTTAGTAGGCTTGATTTCTAAATCATATTATAATATAACAACAATCCACTTAGCTCGTTTTCCATTAGGATCTTGTGTTAAGATGTCTTTTACCACTAAGTGAGGCACAAATGCAATGATGTGTGAGTGAAAAATGTAAACTCTGAAATCTTTCAATGCCTTGATTAAGGCAAAATCTTGTTTCTCCATTATGTTGTATTTCAGAGGTGCATCTCTTAATGCCTTGCTGAAAAATGCAATGGGATTCTCTTTTCCTTTTATGTTTTTCTGCAGTAGGACAACAAGAACTGTATCTTCTGATGCAAAGGAGAAGATGAATAGATGTTTGGTAAAATCGGGGCTAATTAGAACTGGTGTTTGGTTAAGTTCTTGTTTTACTAGTTCAAATGATTTCTTTGCTTCTAAGGTCCATTTGAATCCTATTTATCTTTTCAACATGTTTGTGATGTTTCTTAGGAGTTCTGCAAGGTTTGGTATGAACCTTCTTAAGAAATTTATCTTTCGAATGAAATATTGCAGCTCTTCGATATTTCTAGGATGATTGATTTGCAAAATTCCCTCAATCTTTTTTGGGTAAATCTTGATCCCTTCTTCAGATATGATGTGGCCTAAAATTTTTTCTTCTTGAAGGCCAAATAGATTTTTCTTGGGATTCAAAGACATGCCATATTTTCTACATCTTTCAAAGACTTTTCTTAAGTGAACTAGGTGTTCTTCATCTATTTTTTAATAGACTGTGATGTCATCAAGGTATATCACAATGAACTAACATATTTCTTCAGAGAAATCAATGTCCATGGCTCTTTGGAAGGTGTCACCATCATTCATTAGCCAAAAAGGCATTTTTACATACATGAAGGTGCCCCAGGGTGTAGTGAAAGATATCTTGTGCTGATCATCTGGGTGTACCAACATCTTATTGTATCCTAAAAAGCCATCTAGCAAAGAAATTATTTTAGACCCTACTACCCTTTATAAGATGTGATCCATTTTTGGAAAATGGTAGTTGTCCTTTAAGGAGGCTTTGTTTAAATTTCTAAAGTTTATGCATAGCCTAATTTCTCTTGTTTTCTTCCTCACGGATACTAGATTTGAAACCCATTCTAAGTATCTTAGAGGGACCATTATTCCAGCATCATACATTTTCATGATTTCTTTCTCAACCAGGGGTAGTTGCACAGGGTTTATTCTACGCAATTTCTATTTAAAGGGCTTCTGGTTTTCTTTCAGAGGGATCTTATGTTGGATTATCTCAGTGTCATATGGATTTAAATATTCATAACTCCAAGCAAAAAACATCAGTAAATTATCTAAAAAGCTCAAGATATTTCTGTTTTATGTGATCTAGGAGTGTTTTGGATAGTTTTATCATTTTGGGTTCTTGTTCACTGCCTATATTGCATTCCTCTATTTTACCTTCATTGGGTTCCATATTTGGCTTCATAGCAACATCATTAAAGTCAAACAGTTCCTCTAGAGGAACCAATCCCTTTGGAAAATTATCATTATTGGACTGCAACACTTCAAAGTCTTCTTTTTCTAAATTAGTGCACAACTCAGTTTTATGTGTGTCTTCTTTTGTTAACATATTTATATCAGCAGTATCAGGAGGTTCTTCTTTTTAAGTATGTTCCTTAGTAGGGCAGTCTTCTTCATACTCTAAGTCCAAACTTGGCACTTCAAACTCATTTCTAGACAGCAAGATATCCTCTATCTATTTATCTCCTTCAAAAAATTGCCAGTATTTTATGTTGTCAGGGACTGCTGGTCTATATTTGACTTGGACTATGTATTTTTTGGTATGATAAGGTTTTTGACATGTGCTGGCTGCAAAGGCTAGACCATTGGCAAGGATGTTTTTATTTATAGGGACAAATGCAAGATCATATTCTGTGAATGTTTTCAAGAGTTCAATGGAATCATCTCTATATGTTTTTAACCTAGGATGCTTAGTTGTGTATTCTCCCTTAATCTGCCTAATGGATAGCTCAAAATCTCCATGGAAAATTATCCTCCTAACTCTTAATTTCTTTAGTAATTGCAGTCCTAAGAGGAGTGCCTCATATTCAGCTATGTTATTTGTGAATTGAAAGTTTAGCTTGTATGAGTGACCTTCTGCATGATTGTTCTCTATGTTATGCACCCATATATTTTCTCCTGAACCAGTGTTACCACATGAACCATCAAAACTCATACTCCAAAGAGGTTCAATTTCAGATTTATCATTATGTTGATTATAATGGCAACCACTACGTTGATTACTATGTTTTCCTTTGGGGTCTTCACTATGTTTGTCATTGTTTTGTCTTTTATGGTCTGCACTATGTTGAATATTTTCTGTTTGGGCCAACTTTTTTGGTTGTTCCTCCTCTTTCTCCTCTTCTTCTACAATTGTTTTCCCATTTTCTACTACTTGTTCATTAACATTTTCATCATGGTAAAGGATAAATGAATCAAGGTCTGTGTGGATAGAATAAAGAGGGGAGTTATCTGGCTTCTCTTGACTGCTAACCATGTATTTCATGTGAGTTTCCCTATATAGTCTTCTTGGTTGACTAAAGACAGGGATGGTAGCATAGGTAATGTCCATTTGGAGGGTGCCTTGGAGTTTGGCACCCCATGATCTTGAAAGGAGCATGCCATATTTAGGAGGAATATCAACCACTACAATGTCCATCACTAGGATCTTGGCTAGTATTTGTGCTAGATTAACACATAGATCTTTGATTAGGCGTAGAGATTTAAGTCTGCTGGAATCAAAAGAGTAGAAATCTTTGTATGGTCTAGTTATATCAAGGCCTAGTCTTTCCATTACTACTTTTGGCATAAGGTTGTGTGAAGCTCTTGAGTATAGCATGGAATTATGGAGAATTTTATCATGGATGTTTAAACTGACATAAAATGGAGGAACAACTCCCTCTTGAAATGTACCTTCCACTTCTGGTCCAAATAGAAGTTCAAGTTTGTCATCATTTAAATTTATAGAATCAACATTTTATTCTATGTTCAAAGCTTTCAAAAGTTGAGATCTATATACATCTTGAGTGACTAATTTAGTAAGAGGAATAGAGATTTTTAATCTTGGCAATTTCACTCTCTATACTAAAAGGTGTCTGATTTTTTGAAATATTCAAATCAGTCTTTTCAGGCACTTTTTTCACAGCAATTTTAGCTTGCTAGTTTTTATTAGGAAACTTAGTTAAAACAATTTTGTTAGGAGCACTAGCTATGTTGCTAGTGCTTCTTTGGTCACTACTATGTTTGGGACTAGGTTGGCTATTTTTGTTTTTATTCCTATCAAAACTTTCATCCATTGTGTTCAGATTTTATGCTGTCTTTCTGGGAATGTTTCTAGGGGTCTTCTTAGCATGAATTTCAGAAGTCTTTCTTTTGGGATTGTCTTGGTTTTTCTTGCTTCTGAGATCATATTGTATGGGTACTTCCATGATGGTATTTTGAAAGCCTTGTTTATGGTCTTCAGATTCTAGGCTCTCTTCTTCATTTGGTGTAAATATGCCTTGTTCTTCCTCAATGAGGAAAACAATATCCTCATTATTCACTCCCATTAAATTTATGTGTTTATCCTCAATTTCTTCAATTACCCCCTCATCCTCATCAGCTTATTTTTCTTGTGAAGGAGGTTTGATTTGTTGATCATGACCTCTTTGTCTTATTTGAGGGAGGTTTCTTCTAAATTTTTGGTTTTGGTTCTAATTTTGATTTATGTTTTGAGGAGCTGTTTGGTTTTCTCTAAGATAAGCTCTCTCATTTAAATTCATCCTCTCCATTATCCTCTCCATGGTTTTGACTAAGTTATCAATATTTGTATCAGATGTGGAGCGTACAGCTTCTTCCCTATATTTCACTCTTTTTTTCATTTTTCATTCTAGCTCTCTTAGCAATCAGATTGGCGTCTACACTCACCGCTCCCCTTTGCATGTCTTCTAATGTAAGGGGTTCTCTTTCTCTTAATTGATAAGCTATCTCTGGGTCAAAACCATCAAGGAATTTCATTAGAGATAGACCTTGTGGAGGTTTCATATGGACAGGGAGGGAATTATATACACTATTGAACCTAGTGCAGTATTCTTGGACACCCTCTCCAATATTTCTCTTAATTTTTTCATACTCTAATAATATTTGGAGAGGGTTCTTATTGACTTCCCAATTGTTTAAGAATAGTTGATGAAAAGAAGGGAGGTCATTTATACTATTAGGGGTTAAGCCTTTAAACCATTTTCTTTCCTCTCCCCCTATGATTTGAGCAAACATTCTAAGTTTAACAGTTTGATCATCTATCTCTTCTCTATCAAAGTAGTCATTTATTCTATCCACGTGTTGTTGAGCAATAGTAGAACTACTAGCATCATATAAAGGAATATTGGACTAGTAGTCTTATGGTAGAACAACTAAAGGCAATGGTAGGAATAAGGGAGCATACCATGTTGCCATGATATGAGGTTGGGGAAACAAAGGAGGGTTAACAAGTGGAGGGTTGACAAAAGGAGGTACAGGGTTAAATGGAGGAAGGTGAACAGTGGGGGATGAAGTTAGTACAACAGGATTCTGTTGTAAGGTGGATGGATCTAAAACTATCTAGGTTATCCAAATCTGAGATTTAGTCCTAAACAAGCTTTGTTCTAGGGGTGAGTCAGATAGGATATTCTACAAGTCTTTAAGGTTTTTAGGTAGGGAACTTGATTTGTGGATCGGTCGGCTAACAGTTGGATTTTTAGATATACGAGAATTACTGAGGATGCTTTCAGGATTGTCAACTATTGCAAGGGGATTTGGGTCAGGATAGGATCTAGCACAAATTCTTCTAGAAGCTAGACTTGGACCCAAGAATAAAAAAGGTTGAGAGTTTATGACAGCCTTGAAGGAAAAACCAATCTATGAAATAAATAATTAATCCACAAAGTATCCTTGACAAGGTTATTTTGATGTTTTGATGATAAAGTAATTTTTCCCATTGGAATCTATGGAAAACTAGTGGAGTCAGCAGGCCTACTGAAAACTAGTGGAGTCACCAGATGGAGGATTATTACTTCTTTTATGGCTGGATGTTGTCCACCATCAGCAACCAGGTACCATTCTTGGCTAACACTTGATTCATATATGTTTAAAATGAGGTTTTATGAGTTTTTTGAGTTTATCTTTCGCTGTTTATTACTCATTATGGCCGCCACTATGTTGTCTCCCCATGATTTGCAAGATTGGAAAGAACAAATTCTGCAGGGAACCACATCAGAACCACTTTGGAATCATAGGACCTAGTCTTCCTAGACTCAGAGAGGGATCTCTCTATGTAATTGTTTATAGATGATATGTCTGTATGCTCTTGTTTTATGATATTAGGATAGTTATGAAGTTCTAAGGACTTTTTTTTTTTTATTGATTGATTGATAGGTTGATAGATCAAATGGTGTGATTAATTGAAGGAGTGTTTCAGCTGAATAGATAGACCATGAGAAATATTAATCGATTTGGCTATGTATTCATAAAAGGATTTAATTTTTCATCAAATTTGCAAGGGTTTTCATAGGGCAAGCTAACTATATCAAGTGGATCTTTTAGATTAGATGCCATATGAAATTAAAATAAGTTGTGAAGGAAGCAAAAATAAAATTCAGTTAAGAATATTTTAACTCTAATTCAACAAGAAAATCCTTTTAGGTAACTATTTGATACAAACCAAATGACAGGGCATACCATAGACTTCTTTGGCTAGAATTTAATAAGAAAACCTTTAAGACAACAATGCAGTAATCCTAGAATTACTTTAAGGTAAAGAAAACATTTAAGATGACAATGAGTGCAACTAAAGAGAAAGCTAAACCTATCTTCTTTAATCAAACACTCTACCTTCAAAGCAATAATTTAAGACATACCAGAGGATAGGGCATACCATAGACTGCCCTAGATGGAATCTACTAAATATACTTCAAAGAAAGACCTTAAAAACAATGTTTCAAGCTACACCAAAGGATATGGCATACTATAGAATTATTTGGCTTGACTCTAATAAATCATTTCCAAGACAAAAAGCTAGGTGGAACCAGAGAGAAATTAAGAATTCTCCAATCAAACCTCACAGAAGAAAAAATTTAAGATAAAGAATGCAGACAGAATTAGGGTGCCAAGACAACATATCCTAATTTAAAATTTTTGTTCTTTTATTAGAGAAATAATGGACAGAATGGAAAATAGAAGGAAAACAATGACAAAGAATAAAAAATTCACCATTAACATAGCTAAACAATGCTGTGAATGTTCTTATATTACTGATGTTAAAAACAATTACATTACTCCAGTACAATAGATCTCTGCAACTCAGAGCTTTCTCCAATCCAGCCTAGCATTCTCCAACTAGCTCAGCAACAACAATCAGTCAACTAACCAACCAACCAAGACTAAAAATGAATGATACATGCAGTATTTATCTACAGAATGAGGAGGTGATCCTAAGCTAGGGTTTGATATGTCATTCATTACATAGTTGATGAGTTTTTTTCCCTTTGAGACCATGCAAGGCCCAAGGAAAATATCTAAGACAAACTCACTTTAATAATAACTCCTAACTTAACTGTTTGAGCTAATTTCTGGAAATGTTTGACTTTAAGGATTTTTAATAAAATTTACAATAACTACAGAGTGGTTTAGAAATATCTCTGACTATCTCAATACCTGTAGATGTCTTTATTGAAAGAGAACATGATGTAGGTGGCAATATATGTCCTTGAAGGAGTAATTGTTCTTGGTTTAGTTGTTCAAATCTGTCTTTGTGTAGATCAGCCTTTGTTTTAGGCCTTTAAACTTGGATCTATTCTTTAACTCACCGCCTTACTGCTTTTTCTTGAATTCTGCCTTTATCTCTGATTTGTGACTGATCCTTTTAATTTTACTTTAGATCCTTGATTTAATCCTTTTAACCCTTTAATCTTTACTGTTGCAGTCTTCTGACTATTTTGTCTTCTCACCATGTCTCTGCCTATGTTTACTATGCAAGGTAGGCATTCTTCTACTACTGGATGGTTTAGATAACACCAATGATCATGATTCATTGGGATTTATGCTCAATTTTACAGCTCCGGTTCTTCTAAAATAGAACAAGTTTCTGGATCGTCACCCAAAGCACTCATTTAATCGATTTTGGACCTTCAGAATTCATTTTCCATATTCCTACCATGAAACCTGCACAATAAAACAAAATGTGAGTTTTAAAACCTACATGGAAGGGCTCTTTGCGTTTATTTAGGGTTTTTCGAGCGTTTGGAGCGTTTTGCTGAGGCTCATGGTGGATGAGGGCTTCATCACAGAGCCACAAGTCTCTTGACAGTTTGAATCAGATGGCGGTATGAAGTTTTTGCGAGAAGAGGGGAGGGCGGTTTTCGCAAGCGGGAAGGTGGTTTTTTCACGGAGGGAGCGGTGGTAATGGTTTTGGGGAATCGAGTGCGATTTCACACAGAAAGCGATGCGTGGCAGAGGGATACTACCTATTTCACGTGTTTGGGAAATTCTAACCCTGACGCAAATAATGTTGAGATAAGGGCTGCGGGCACTTGGATCTCAGGGAATGAGGATCCACGGCAGTTGGGAGATCTGAGGCGATATGAAAGTCAAAGGGAGTGGGGTCCAAGGGATAGGTGGTGTATTTTAAATGGGGCGCGGGGTTCTGTGAAGAGTGGGGCCCAGGAGTTAAATAAATAATCAAATGTGCCTTATTTATATGGTAAAGGGGGAGGGTTTAAAAATTTTTAAAGCAGGGGATTTAATGTTTATTAAGGGGTCGGGCTTAAAAACATTAAAGGGGTCTGGTTTTTATTAAAATAAACATAGTTTAATTTAAATCAAAAGTCCCGAAAGGTCTAAAATTATGTTTAAAACAATGTAAAAAGGGATTTTTACATTCTTTTAATGAAACAAGGAAAATTTAATGAAATGAGGGGGTTAATGAGGTTTTTTGGAGATGAAAGTAGGTGTTAAGTGGGGGAAGATGAGGAAATGAAACTGGTGACAGGCAAGAAGGGTGAAAAAGAGAAAATAAAGCCCAAAATAATATCTTTAAGAGAAACAAAGTGATTTTTAGAAGGCAAACTGAGAGATAGTGAAAAAAAGGATTTATAAGGATAATGAAGGCAGTGAGATTTCTAAATATAACTGATAGGCAAAGAATGTTATCTTTAGCTGATTTTAGAAATTCAATAGTCACCTATTGAATCTGTAAAATACATGAGGATAACAACAGGGATTCTTGTGTCAGACCTTTGTTGGTTCCTTTGTGCTATGAGTTTTATCTTATGGTTCCTTGGTTTAAACATGTGTCTTCATGTTTTATCTTAAGAGTAAATATTGCAGAATTCAATGTTGTGCTCTATTTTATAAAAGTTGAACATTTTTTGTGTCTTTTTCCTCTTAATGGAAATTCGAATTCATTTGTGACTTGATGCCCTTATTTTCATCCTCATGATTATTCACTCACCCTCCCTACAACTAAATCAAGTTACATTATCAACAAAAATACTTATCCTTCCCCTGATTAAATCACCTTCATTATCCCTATTCACTTGACATTGTTAGTTGAAATTGGTTTTATTTTGAGTGGCTCTTTCTTCTCTTGCTTTCCTTCAAAACAATAAATATTTTTTTTTTCTTTTAAGGTATATGATACCACCCATATGTAGCGCTCTGGGGCTACAAAACCAAGTCATGCCACCTCACTCCTGGAGGTATATCATCAAGCATAGTGATGTCTTCCTCCAACCTAGAGGAAAGTTTGTCTATATTTGTCGAAGTTGCATGCTGGTCTTACTTCTCCTCCTTGTCCTTCTTCCTGAGAGGACACTGGGTACTGTAGTGTCCTAGCCTACCACATCTTAAGAACTTGACATTTTACAGGTCCTTTTTCTTCTTCTTCTGCTCCCCCTGTCCCTGAATGGGACCCTTTGACGCGAGGGCCACATTCTCCTCCTCTTTTACCATATTTGATCCACTGCTGGTACCACTGATGGGGCTCTTTAATAAAGCTCATCTGAGACATTGTTGAGAGCCAATCATAATAGCTCCATGGGTTTATTTGTTGCCCCAATAGCTGAAAACTGGTCCCATACCTCCTGAATCCTACTAAGGAAGGGGTCTATGCCATCCCCTTTCTACATTCAGAGGAGTCTCAACTTCTCCTCAAGGTACATCTTCCGCTACTCAGAAGTACCATAATACAACGTGGTGAGATCATCCCACATATATGTGAGACTAAATGATCTCGAACTCCATCTACAATAAATCGCTTCACCTATGCCATATCCTTTTTGTACTCCTTCAACTGATCTATATATGTGGGAACCACAACCACATTATCCATATATTCCTTGAGGCTAAATTCATCTGGAAGGAAGGATATCCTTGCCTTCCAGATGACATAGTTAGAAGCACCATCCAACCTATCTTGATCTCTAAGTCTAGCAGTGGCCATCTCTGCAAAAATTTCAAAATCTCCCTCTCCCCTTGTGCTTAGCTACTGGTCTGCTACTCACACTCCCTCCTGGAATGTGTGGCTCTTCTAGGTTCTAGCATCGATCTCCAACTAGAAATTTGAACTTCCAAGACTAATTTTTCCTTTTTGTTTAATCTTTTTCCACCCAACGCAATTTCTGCTCTAGGAAATATTGCAGAAACCCTTTGCATCCAAATAAATATTTGTTCAATGAAAAATATTTAGCTTCTCCCTCTACCTTAGGAATTACTCAATCTGGAAAACTCAAATTTTTCTTCCTCTTAGAAAAATCGAATCCTCAAGCAACTCAGCCCCTTGACAGAGTTATCATCGCTTCTCTTAGGAAATTTGATCTGTTTCCCACATTGAACAGCAAAATACCTTCCTTTCTCTTCTGATCTCTCTAGCTGGTCAACTATGCTCTAATACCATGTGAAAATTGGCACACTAGAATCCTAATGCAGCAACTGGAAATTATTCTCCTAACCATTAATTTTGTTTAACAATTTATCCGTTCTTTTTTACAACAAATATTGAATAAATCACACTAAAATATACACAAATAAAATTATGGAAGAATAAATGTTGGAAGAAATTATAGCACACATAAATCGACATAGTTAATTTTGGAAAAAAAACGTCTCTAGAAAAACCCAACTCAGGAAATCAGTGTAGGAAATCAGGGTTTTATTTTATTATGTAGCAGTGAAATATGAGTACATCTATGGATGCCCAACAGGAAATCCAAAAAATAAGAAAATATGGGAAAAACACTTAATGGAATTACCCTTCTCTCATGGGAACTCTCTGGCATGACTTGCCTTCAGTAAACAGGTCATCCAAACCCCGTCGTGAGCCCTTCTGTGATGCATTTGCGCTGTCTCCCACACATGTGGTTTGAAACTTCCTCTGATGAAGTCATTCAGACTACACCTGCTAAGGAAATTGTCTCTTCGTCCTTCTAGAACCTCTGCCCAGCCTCTGGAACTGTAAATGATTTTCCTCACCACTAATTCGATCTACCTACTGAAGTTACTGCGCATAGCCTCTGGGTTGTCTCTCTGGGATAAATCGGCCATGTTTTTGTTGCCTCTCCAAATCTGGATATATTTCCTATGGATCACTATCTCGTCCACTCTCACACTTATTCAATCTCTCTCACTCTTTGTCTGGAAACTAAGTACTGCTACTCTGTAAATCGATATGCCAAAGAAATCGAACTCTGCAAGTGTTTTCTCCATCACCACATCAACCTCCTCTTATAATCCTTTGTTGGAGCACCAACGACCAAGATTATAACATAATTGATGGATGGGATCATCTCTGGATCAATTTCTATGATTTTCTAGAATATTCTCACCTTGACTTAATTAATACTGATTAATTAAACTGTTTTCCTAAGTTTAGACTTTGAAAACATTAAAAAAATGGTTAATAATCTAATTAAGTCACTTCTAGGCAGAATTTCTAGAAATGATTTCTGGGTTCTTGAGATCTCATTTATTCCAGCCTCTCCACAAAGTTTTGTGGCTAGAACACATATGATGCTTCAAAAAATAACATATACCAACCATAAACTTTGAAAATTTTAACTCTTAAATCTTAATGCCTCCAAATTTTATAAACTTTTCTAAATTTCACCCTTGGGAATTCTGACAAAGAATCTACAAGAATAATCTAAAAAAAAATTCTTTTGCAATGCCTTCTCTCTGACCTAATGTAGCTCTAGTGATTGAGCCAATATCTCTTTGTAGTTATCTGAGACTTGTTAATTTTGTGACTATTATAGATTCCTAACCCAATCTATTTTTATCTCTTCCTTCCCACTCTTAGCTACTCTATTCCAACATGGAATAACAAATAATGAAACCCATACTCCACTAAGTGGCTTGGTATATAACATAGCTCGATATCCAACTACGAGTAAGGTTTTACTCCCTCAACTCTCAACTAGTGTTATAATTTTGAACCTTGTACAGTCTTATTCAATGTCAGCACATGGATAGCTCCATATGCATGAGTAATGTAGGTTGACATGGCATCCACTACTACCATGGTGGTCAACACAGTAGGTCAACTGGTAGGAGGCATAATGTTTGCATACAAACTATGTTTATAACTCTTCATGTACCTTTGGAAAGGCCTATGAGTGTAGAATAGACTCCAGGGGATCTAGCACAAGTGAGAGTTTTAAAAAACTTTGTTTAACACCTCAAAATTCTTTCAAAAGGTTTTAGATCCCACCACTTCAAATTAGGACCTTTTAATAAAAATGACCCTACAAGTTCATTCCTCCACTTTTTCCACTATAAATGCATAGATATAGATGAAAAATAATATAATGATCCAATACAAAATAGGGGTGAAAGAGAATGGATTTGAATTTCACTCAACTCACGTTATATTTTCATGTGCCAAAAATGACAAGTGGGACCTAAAAACTCTTTTCCCCAACATGTGGATATTTGTTCCCCCCTTCTTTGGAACTTGGGATAAGACATTTTCATGATGAATTATAACTATTTTAATATTTTGGCTTAAGCCCATTTTCCTTATCCATTTTCCTCCTTTACCACTTGTGGATTCCTAACTCCCCATCTCTCTTGTTTGACTTGATCTACAATGATGATGTATTTTATTATTATATTATTGTGATTCCATTTTACATTTGTTAGGCCCATTGGCCTTTTAGCACACATGCTCTCCAACATAATATCACATGGATATTCTATCCCAACAAAATTATTACATAGTCACTCTAACATAAAATGCATATATACATAAGCATGTGGTCCAAACACATATACATACTCAAGCACACAATAACATATGTTGGCTTACTAGCCTAATAACATTATATATAATACACATATGGATTCAACTTGGGGATGCTACATTGGTGATGAGTATTGTCTTTGAGATGTTCATCGAAATTCCTTCCACATGCACATTGAGTTTTATATGGGGTAATAACACCACTCAAAATCTCCAATTGAAATAAGGATTTGAAATGGCAACCTATATCTTTTCTAATTCAAAAATAAAAAATGATCAATAATGCATATCTTCTCAGGGTTATTTCAAGATAATCATGCATTTTAAGGTAGCCACATCAAAAGGAATCATATGACAACTCAAAAATATTTTGAGGTAGCCATGTCGATGTTGAAGAATGCAACTCAATGACTTTTGGTCTTTGAGGGCATTTTATACTTGGAGAAATATCTTTAAATGGACATGGACCCACATTTCCTTTTTTAAAAATAAACTTTACATTTCTTTTTACCTTTAACCTTTGAAATTTATCCTTTTATGGCTTAGGAACACTGAATGACTTTTGGAACCTTGATCATTTGTTGATGGAACTTTGAGAATTTGAAAATACTTGGAACTCTGAAGTACTTATTACAAATTAGGAACATAAAATTAAATTTTTCTTTGAAACCAATTTACAAATCAAATTTACTGATAAAATTTCTTTATTTTCACTCCACTTGCTGAAATTTATGGCATGAGATGATGATTTAATGACCTTGGAATCCTTAGATCAAATGGAGAATCTGGACTGAATGAAACCATGATGAAAAGGAATGTAATGATGATGAAAACTCATGCATAATGGCACACTTGGCTGAGAGGTGAAATGAGCCAGCAAGAAGTAAAACTTTGGAAGGGGTAAGATGAGACCTACATCTACATCCAGTGACCAAATTTTTGCATGATAGCCTAATGGAATGACAAAAATTTGAAAATGGGACCCTAACATAACATTATAAGAGTCTATTTGATCACTGGTGGTAGGATGCAAAAGCTGACACTAATATTACCTAATCACTCTGGTGGTCCAAAGGGATTGGAAAACCAAAGAGTGACAACCTTGTCTTATTTTACAAGATAACCACCATGCTCAGCATTGTCCCTACATCCCCCAATTACGACTTATGTTAGAAATCATGTGCTCATTTTTCACCAATAATCTAGACGTAGTCGTTTTCGAGTTACCACGACCTAGGCAGCTAGGAGCAATGAGGCCTTCCCCCCATTGTCACCAAACACCTATAAAAGAAAAGGCGACCAATCATCCCAACAAGGTACGCAACCAACCAAACATCTCATGTTCCCTATGTGATAAAAATTACCACATGGTCAGTCAATGTCGGTAACTCAATAGGTTCATCGAAATTCTTCGCATGGTCACACCCATACCTTACATCCATCTCTCTAATCAAGAGAAGATCATGTGCTAATACTGTCGGATATGCCCGTAATCTCACCACACTATGAATATTCAATAACTGGAAAGGTTAAGAGAGACTAGAGTAGCGTTGAGTCAAGGCTCCCCAAAGAAGCCATAGCATTCAAGACCAAAGACTCGAAGGTGGCAGAAGCGCAGAAACTCACCAATGCACAACCATCCCCAAACGTCAATGTCTGGCATGGAGAGTAGTATTGGATCACAACCATCTACTATGCTCAACATCTGCACGAGCCATAACCATGAAACAGAGATATTCCCTATGTTGAAAATATTTTGGCACCTCTGCATTCAATGCAATATTCAAGTAAAGGAAGATGTGTGTACCCCTAGTACACCACCAGGAGAGCATGACTCTCCTCTGGGTAAAATATAAAAAAATATCACGGAAATTCTTCCGCCATCTAATGCTGATGACACACAACATCGTATACGATTCATCTCATCATTAGTCAGAACCATGAATCATGTTGTCTGCTCATCATTTCATGGTGTCGAGACCACTGCAACTACCACAATGGTAGTTGTACCTTTGACACTACGGACCCAACTTGTCTGCACCTTTTCAACTTCATCTGGTTCTACGACATCAACCACATAATCATATCCATGTTTTTCAACTAGCACTGTTAGGCCCAAACCCATTCCTCACGGCCTTGAACAAAACAATTCCCCTTTATACATCTTGTTTCACTTTGATGAGGATATATTACTGGCCATGATGGAACCAGATTTCCATGGGATGCTATGCATCATCGTGCATTTTTCTGCCATAAAAAAATTTGTGCCTAGCAACACAAAAAATATAGGATATTTACACCGTTGAATCAAAAGACTTCCTACCATCAGGAAAATTGTATTGGTTAAAAAACCTTATCCTAGCACTCGATCTGTTTGAGGAAGGGAATATGTCGAATATTTCACCTACAATTAAGGTCAATATTTTGAAAAAACCAGAAAAAACCAAAGAAATCTCACTGTGGGTAGCATGCTCTTCAGAAGAAATAACTTCATACACAACCCTTTTATAAGAGTATAGGGACATCTTCGCGTGGGATTATTCAAAAATTCTAGGTTTAAGGCCTACATCGGAGACCATCATATTCACACCTAGCCTGACATCCCACCCGCTCGCCAGAAACATAGTTACACCCATCTAAGGCTGAAGAAATAGAACAGGAGATAGACAAGCTCCATAAATCTAGATTCATCTATCTGATCACTTACATGTGTTGGGTTTCCAACCCCGTACCCGTCATGAAGAAATAGGGCACCATTCGAGTCTGTACTGATTTTTGAGATCTAAAAAAATCTTGCCCAAAAGACAGTTACCCCATTCCATTTATCGACCAAGTCATTGATGCTTGCATAGGAAATGAGGCCTTATCCTTCATGGATGGATTCTTGGGGTATAATCAAATTTATATCCAACATACATATCGGTACAAGACTGTATTCACCACTCGTTGGGACACATTTTCATACCACGTTATGCCATTCGGTCTTAAAAACACTAGTGCCACTTTTCAGTGGGCCATGAACTATATCTTCCATAAATTGGAGCATCTCATCCTCTCCTATTTGGAAGACCTCATAGTATGATCCAAAAAGCGAGATGGCCATTTGGAATATTTACGTTTGTTATTCAAACAATGTCGGTAGTATAACCTATGATTGAACCCTCTCAAGTGTGTCTTCTATATTAACGCAGGAAGATTGTTAGCATTTGTTAAACACCATGTGGAAGCACACACATGGTGTATGAGAAAGATGAACACACACACACAAGAGACTCAACACAATGAAGGATAAGCGTGAGGCTTTTTTATTTTCCATTATACAAAGATGTACATTTATAGTACAATGGTGTGACTCTTGGTTTCACATTCCAAGGTCACTTGGACTCCATTGTGACTTTTCGCATTCCACACCTACCCATGTAGGATTAGGTGTTCCAACATCCCCCCTTAATCCGAAGGGGTATGTGTGAGTCTAAGAAAAGAGTTGTAATACAAATCTGCAAAGTATACATGGCAGCACTTGGGCTGAATCAACTCTCTGAAATGTTGGAAAAAAGAGGTGGTTTAAGGATGACCACCAACACTGGAACGCAATACTTGTTGCAGTTCCCGGAACTCTTCCAAAACTGGCAAGAAGCTGAAAGCTTCTGCTAGAGAAATTGTCCCTCATAAAAAAGGGAGACCTTCAACCTAAAAGAAGGGAGGTCTACTACCTGTGATGGTTTTAGGATTACCAACAACTCTGGAATGCTTTGAAGCATTTCCTGGAACTCAACCAAAGCTGGCAAGAAGCTGAAGGCTTCTGCTAGAGGAAGTGTTCCTCATATATGAAAGGGAGACCTTCGACCTAAAAGAAGGGAGGTTTACTACCTGTGATGGTTTTAGGTTATCCACCAACCAAAGATGATGGTTTAAGGTTTTCCACCAACTGAAGGCATGCTCATGGGAATCCATGTCTCTGGATACATCTCTGAATCCGGAATGACGAATTGTGGCTCAGGCTCGCTTGAACTGCTGGCTACAACTCTAAACATGGAATGAGAGATTGTGGCTCAGGCTCGCTTGATCTGTCGTCGAAACTTGTACATGACCACCATTTTCCCCCCTGTCAGGGACAAGGTGAGATGATGGCGAAAACTCAACTGCAATTTTGCTCAATATTCTTGAACAAGTTCTAACATGTGTCATAAATATCTTCTTGGTTGTCGATGCCCATTGCCAAGAAGCGATCCATCCAAGATGAATCTTTGTTCTTGCAGGAGGCTTTTTTCTGAAGAATATATCTAAATAATGAGTGTGTCGACCACAGTGCTTGCAAGGATGAATATCAAAACAGTGATCTTTCATATGACCAACTCGATCACAGTGTTGGAATTTCTCAATCCGTTGTTGTTGTGGAAGTGGAATAGGATCTGGAACAGCTGCAGGTGAACTGTCATACAGGAATCCGGCACTCTGAAATATAATGGGCTTGGTGTAGTCTGGAATATGAAAGGACACATCCTTCTCATATCCAAGAACAGTTCGGTGCTTGTTGTGGACAAGCTCTTCCCAAGGTCTGATGATGGGCTTAGGAAGTGCAGGCTGGGCTGCTGCATCTGCATGTACATCTGCTCTAGTGCAAGAAACTGAATGGGAATCAACTGCAAATTTACCTTCTTTCTTCTGATGAGAGTCCTTCACAATATTATGAACAGAAACAGGTTCAGAATGGTGACTCTTTTGCTGAAGTTCGTCTTGTTGGAGCTGAGATTCCAACTGCAAAAACTCAATCTTCTCTTGTGCATCTTGCAAACAACTCTGAATGTTACAAAGAGCATGCTTGCTCATTTTTATCACATCATCAACATTTGAATGAATGAGGTTATTCAACAACTCTAATGCCTCATTGATTTTAGCCATTTCAACAACTTAGGCTCAAAAAATGAAAGGGTGTCGGCTTCAACCGAAAATGCACCCGTTTACAATATGATGCAACAAATACAAATGACTCCAAAGAATTTCCAACTATGGAAATCTCAAAGTATAAAATCTGCTCCTCAAATGATGGAGGGAAATCAACAATCCAACAACTCAAATACTGGTTATGAATGAAGAAGAAATATTCACTCAAAATACAATGTCAGTTCAATACAATATCTCTGCAAATATTTGAATGTGCAGAAAAAACACTTGTGCAAGAAGCCTTTAAGGCAGCTGAATTTTTCTTCAAATAACTGGTTTGCAATGATGGCAAACTTGTCTTCACGTGTAAATTTCTTCAAAAAATCACCCTTATGCCACAAATCACACAATGTCAAATCTGCAATTCTCTATGTATTCAGTCCATCTGCTCACATGTCATTTTCTCATTATTTCTGCTGTTCATACTCTCTCTCTTCTTCCTCTCTTTCTGCTCTTTCTCTCTCTCTGCTGTTTTTTTTTTTTTAATTAATTAAAAATTAATTAAAAATTAAATTAATTGGGATTAAATAAAAATGGGAATGAGGAATTTAATTAAAGGGGAGGGAAACTTATATTAAAATAAATTAAAAAGAAAGGGAAGGGAATTTTATAATGGGAGAAGGGATTAATTAATAAAGGAGGGGAATTTAATTGAAGGGGAGGGAAACTTATATTAAAATAAAATTAAAAAGAAAGGGAAGGGAATTTTATAATGGGGGAAGGGATTAATTAAAGGAGAAGGAAAATGCTATGTTTTAAATAACAAAATAAAAAGTGAATGCTGAAGAGGGGAGGCGAATTAAATAAGAGGGGAGGCAAATTAATTGCGTGGGGGAGGTATTATATGGGGAGGGTGGCATATATTAAAAATAAATTGGAAAAAATATAAAAAACAAATTTAAAAGAGGCGGGGGAACTAAACGAGTAGGAGCGGTGGTGTTAGGCAGTGGGAGGGGCGGTGAGAGCAAGTGTGTAGTGAGAGGTTGCAGAGCGGTTTGGGGAGACGCATAAGGGAGGGAGCTGTCGTGAGGGCGGTGGGAGAGGGGTTCAGGTTTGGGTGTGAGGAAGGGTTGTGTTTATGGGTGGAGTTGGGATTAGTGAGCCGCTGTGAGGAGAGGGGAGCGGCTTGTGAGGGGTTTAGGGTGCGAGGGATAGGGAAGTGCGTAGAGTGTGAGAAGTAGCGTGTGGGAAGGCCGTGAGAAGTAGCGCAGGGAGGGGCGAGGGTTTGAAAGGGTCAAGTGTGAATGTTGTAGGTTGAGTGCTGTAGGTAGAGCAGGAGGAGCAGGGGTGTGTAAGGAATAGGGTGTGAGGTGTTGCGGTATTGCAGTGAGGCTGTGAGGGCCGAGGGCAGAGTTTGGCCAGAAATTTTTTATTTTTTAGTTTTTATTTTTATTTTCTTTTTTATATAAGAACAGCAGAGAGAGAAATGAAAGATGTTTTTTTTTTTAGAATAGCAGCAGAATTTTTTCCTTCTAAAATGTGTTGCAGAATCTTGTAGACTTGGAGGAAAATTTAATTTTCTCAGCAGCAGAGAATGAGAATGCAGAATTTTCCAGAAGATTTCAGCAGTAAAACTTAGAAATTTGCAGAGATTTTTCAATGGAAAAACTCAGAAATATTTTCCATTAAAACCAAAAACTTCTTCTTCAGAAACCAAATTTAAAACACTATTCCAGCAGCTCTTTAAGATGCAGAATTTAAAAGACAGAAATTGCAGAGAAAAATTAGAATGAAAACCTTCAGATGGGCAGTGCTGCCTTCTTCAATACCAAT
The DNA here is from genome assembly GCA_034641835.2 of Pinus albicaulis. Lineage (NCBI taxonomy): Eukaryota > Viridiplantae > Streptophyta > Pinopsida > Pinales > Pinaceae > Pinus > Pinus albicaulis. Next base: position 531,671,646 of record CM076577.1, read on the forward strand.
GCTACCAATTTCTGAATGCTGCGATTTTGAATGCTGCTCCTCTTCAAAACACTTCTGAATGGTGGAAAAAACACCGCTGCAGAAAGTCTCTAAATGCTGCAAAAATGTCAATAATTTTGCAGATATGCACAGGCCATAAACACAAATGGCTCACTCAATTTGGAGCAGGGCTAGCAATCGCCCACTCTGATACCATGTTAAACACCATGTGGAAGCACACACATGGTGTATGAGAAAGATGAACACACACACACAAGAGACTCAACACAATGAAGGATAAGCGTGAGGCTTTCTTATTTTCCACTATACAAAGATGTACATTTATAGTACAATGGTGTGACTCTTGGTTTCACATTCCAAGGTCACTTGGACTCCATTGTGACTTTTCGCATTCCACACCTACCCATGTAGGATTAGGTGTTCCAACAGGATTCATAGTATCCCAACAAGGAATTATAGTTGACCCCCTCAAGGTCCAAGCAATCAAGAAAGTACCACCACCCAAAACACTAAAGCAACTCCAAAGTCTTCAAGGAAAAGCCAACTTCTTGCGGTGATTTGTCCCTGACTATGCTACTTGTGTGCAATGTTTCCTGCAACTTCTTCGTCAATATATTTCATTCAGATGGGATGTTATTGTGTAGGTAAATCCCCTATGTGGATAGAGGCAATCCCTCTAGCGCTAGGGTGGGTCTAGCACCATGAGGACAAGCTAATGCATTTATTCCTAGTTAATGAATGAAATGAGTTGGGATAGATTGTCCTACCCGTGATCCAACGTGGTTGTCATAGATGTGGCAGTGGTCTTCTGATCTTCACCCTGACACATTGCGATCCTTCAACAATGGTACTCTGGTGCCTGCACAAAGATCAAAGGATGAAAGCAGCATATAAGACAATAATTTCATTCATAAATAGCTAATTATTCAAGGAGAATTAAATGTATTGCGTAAGGTAAATCACATCAACACAAGACCGGAACCAAAACATCAGTCATGTATATATTAAGAGAAAAAAAGAGATTACAACTGGAGCCTTGACGTCACATCCTCCTTCAGCGGGTCCAGTCAAAACACGTCTTGAGCATTCATCGGGGGATTTGGACGTGGTGAGACAATAAGCCTAAGCTCTCTCTCGACAAGGTTATCTCTCTCTACTCTATCTTACACTAGCTATATCAGACTATTTCAACAAAATGTTCAGCAATTCCTATTCAGCTAGCTGCATCTATGTGAGAGAGGTGTATTTATAGAAGGAGAGGAGGAAGTTGGGATCCCTCAAATGGTGGAATGGAGGTCTTATCGTTTGGGAGGTTTCCCCAAAAGGAGGAAACAAGAAGCCAAAGGAAGATTCTTGACGTTAGTCAGTCAAACAATCCAAGGTGACTCACCCACAAAGTAGTTAGCATGGAAACTTCGCTTCTATATTTAAAAAACATTCCAAAAATATCTCAGTGCAGGCAACTCACTGAGACAAAGTGCCAATGGGTGCGGGGCCGAGTGTTAATTTCCTTTATTGGCACAAGGCCATAACTTCCTGCCAGCGCCAACCCAAAAGCATGTGTTTATTATGGTCTGCTCTAGGAATATTCAACAGAGAAAGTGTTCCTCTCATGGAAAGGGATGCAATGACACTTTTTGCAAGGAATGACACTTCATATAAGTCACAGAAATGGTCCTCCAATGTGCTAGATGGGGATTGTAGTGACGCTGACAAAATGTTGTGTAACAGATTCCCCCTAACGAATGAGGTCCGAGAGAGAGGGAGGAGTGAAATTATTTACGAGAACGTGTTCGAACCAAACACCAATGTTGGAAGACCTGCAAGTACAATACAAATGACATATCTGATGCATGAAAATGTGGCATGGGCACAACCATACATAATAGAGTACATATAAACTGAGATCCGTGGTATGGACACAACCATCCAACTGTAAGGATTAATAAATAGACTCAGGTGTGGTCACAGCCATCCAATCAAAAGAGTGATGCATATAGTCACAATAAACCATAATATCCCATGGCCTTGATCTTATCAGACAAAACCCAGGGTCTTGTGCTCCATCTCAACCTGAAAAATTACAAATTCAAGCATGCAAGAAAGTCACCTGATTACTAGTCAATGATGTAAGTTGTTAACAGGCACAAGAGAAACCACCAATAATGACAATGGCTCTCAAGGTACAACTATTACAATCCACGAAATGTGAACAGTGATCTGGCATCGAACACCCGCAGAATCACTCGATCGAAGGCCAATTATGTGGACCTATCGCTTGATGCAAAGACCCTGCCATTGAGTCATGCAGGCTCCAAGGTACCAGAAGGGAGTCTCTAGTTCAACTTCATGGATAATGATTTGAAGACGATAGGAAGTGACCTGGTCGAAGGAGGGCCATAATTTTTCCCACATCATCGAAACGAGACAGAGGAATATGATGATAGTGAATCATGACCAAAAGGAGAATACGAGGGGGGTTGAAAACTGCAAATAGAAACTTCTCTTGATCATATCAGCGACGCGGCTCTGGATTTGGCAGTATTTGACATCAAGGGATCTGAGGTCATGATGACATGGTAAAGAGCAGATTAGAGGTCAAAAGAGATTACCCAAACCCATGGAGGCAAAAATGATGAAATGAGATGTCCCCAACCCGACACGAATGCAGATGAGTGTCATGTTCATGAGCGACATATTACCGACACAACTGAGAAATTGTTCCATTTTCCCCCACCATTGTTGGCGAGTACCCAAATTATTTTTTGGAAAACAAGCTTAAAGGGGATAACATATGCTTGTCATGTAATTTTTTCCTTCAGACAAATCCATCCTAGTACATTTTATGAGCCCTAGGAAGGAGGATCTCGGTAACGTCATGGTGACAGTTTCCGATGTCATTTAGAGTTTAACGAGTATGATAAAGGAAGAACTCGACATATTTTCATGTTTAGAGAGTTTGAAAAGAAGCGGAAAAGAAAACTCCAGAAGATCCCTTTTCATAGGTAGTCTCACAGATCCGAAAAGGAATAAAACTATGTCTGAGAGAACCTCTTAGTCACGATAGGCTAAGGTATTCCTTTTTCATAAATAATCTATCCCAGCCCGAAAAAGGGGTAAACATATAATGGTTAGATATCGTTTCGCAGCCATTTAACGAGTTCAAAACGACAAGAGTCTCGACAATATTTTCAATTTTTGAGAGTCAGAAAAGAGCTAAAAGATGACTCTAACAGTGACTTCGTCTTTTTACCGGGTCTAAAAAAGCATAAAATACAACTCGTTACTTCATCGTCGTCATGTTGAAAGCCTGTTGCTACACAAGAGATGCATGTAAAGCCCATTTCTCGAAATAACATAGCAAAATAATCGAAAAATATTCTTTAAAACCTAATTAGGGTTTTGAAAAGTATTAAAATGCCAAATATGGCAAAAAATAAATTACTTTTCACTTTTACCTCTTGTGAGCAATTTGTTTCCCTTTTTCACTGTGATTTTGCGGCATTGACAACAGGAAATTTGGAAGACCAATTGTGAATCCTTCAGTTCCAGGTAAGATCTTACATCCTTCCCCGCATATTGATTGTATTTCATTACCTTCAACCCCAATTTTGTAGATCTATGGTGGAATTTGGAAAAAACTATGGTGGGGCGGTTGGCGCGGGTATTGGGCACAGACTCGCACCAATCGACCTAAAATTTAAACGGGGGTGCGCCAACCATGACAGTCAATTTTAGCATGAGAATTTAAATAAGCAGACCAAATTTAACCATTCAAATGCAATGGATTTGGCTAATGTCAACCGTATGGATGTTTTTGCAGGTGGGAGAAGACAAAATGGTGATTGAATGGAAAGAACGAGAACACAATGAAGAAGATTAAGAATCCATGGGAAATAATAGATGCATGGAAGCTCTTCGATATTGTAGGCTCAAAAAACTCTTTATGGCATCATGTCTCAGAGCTCAATAGGAGCTGTTGCAGTACTTGATTAGTGTCTAGGACGTTGATCAAGAAAAATTCATTATTCACAACCAGGAACTTGAGATTGAAGTCTCAGATGTTTATTTCATAACTAGACTATCACGGAGGGGGGCAGTACCAATCCTGACCAGCACCCGACCCTTAATGGAGAACATGAGTATGGTTATTGACAGGGTGTGCGCAAGAGCAGGGAAAGGATTGGGAAGCGGAAAAGTGGATATCCAAACTATTCCGAATTTGGCACTAAGGGTAGTTTTGCACACCATCACGCGAGCTACTGAATCACAAGCTCCGCACGAAGCCACAAAACACAGCTACTTCTTTCTATAGATTGCATGGCATCGACCCTCTACACTCGGGCAGGGGCAATAACAATCAACATGAAGCTCCAACTGATGAAATACAAGAAAACCAAGCTGAAGCAACTTGGCTATAGGTCCATATTGGTATCGTTCATCCTGGAATGATTACCAATCTTGCAACGTTAGGAGGTGATATTTCCAACACCACCATCCCAGGAGCCACGAATGGCCTATTGGGCAGCTTTGATGCCAAGGTCAAGGGTTGGTCAATAGATGTCCTGGAGACCGAAGTTCTTTGAGTGGCTCTGCCGATAGCTGATTTTCATGGAGGATTGGCCCTATTCTGGCACACATTTCAGCGGTGATGCAGACCTCCCACTCTCAGAAGGAGAGGATTAGGATTAAGTACTGGGTAAGACTCATTTTTTATTTTGATGAGTATTAGGATTTTTTTTTTGTTATGCATGTTCTGACATTAATCCATGTCATTGCAGATGTTCACCCAGAGTGACCTGTAGGTATGTCTCTGATAGCACAGTGAATTCCTCGTGACTTCAATGTGGCCCCTCATGGTGAGGGATGTAAGAAGGAGGAAATCATATGCAACTTGGAGGGAATCTCCTATGGGATCCCGAACTATGCATGATTCGATGATGTTCCTCGCACGTACTAGAGACACACTGCAGGGGTGTCAAACCGAGTTCACCACTTGCTGAGGCGGCTTGTAAGGGAAGTGATGTGCTAGCATGAGCGTCATGCCAAGTAGACACTGAGGTTTTATTTCCGCATATTTTTTGAGAGACATGATGTCTCAGGATGTAATCGAAACACATATTTTTTTGAACCTATGATGCACATGGATGCAAACACTCGATATATATATATATATATATATATATATATATATATATATATATATATATATATATATATATATATATATATATATATATATAGACACATATATTTTCCTATATGGATCTTGTCATGTGATGATGATTTTTTTTTTTTTTAAATTACAAAAATTTCTATCTAATACAATGTTATCTACTGTATCAGTTAATGCATTCATTCATCTAGGAATATGTTGATATGTAATGTAATCAAAATGTCTTTCTAGTAAACGAAAACGCAAATACAACCTTAATATGTGAGGGTTTCTAACAGAATAATGTTCATTAAGTTGAAAAACAACAAGTTGTGAGTCTAGGTTAACAATCAAAGCACGAATGTTGAGAGCAATGGCCTTAGTTAATAGTTCAATAACATCACTATATTCAACAACATTGTTTGTAGTTTGTCCTAGAAATATACCTTAAAGGTCTATCAACTCACCAGTAGGATCATAAATCATCAAGGTTGCTAAAGACAGGTTCTGGGTTTCGCGGGAAGCAACATCCACGAAACCGACATAAGGTGTAATAGACATCTACATAATAAGCAACGATCGAATAAGCAGGAAAACGCTCGCAAAGAACACCAAACCAAAATGTAAAAAAAAAAAAAGAACACCTATGTACAAAAAAAATGCACGAATGACTCATACATAATATTTTTTAAGATACAACCCATTTCTGGGCTAATCCAGAGGATGACCTTCATAATCAGTAAGCTCATAAGCCCCATTCCGCAAAACATGTTTAACAATGTAGGGCCCATGCCATATGGGTTGAAATTTTCTAGCACCTACCTTATTGTGAGCTTGGTCGTACAAGAGGATGAGGTCTCCTTCTATGAAGGAATGAAAGGAAACTGACTGGTCAAAATGAGCTTTGACCCTCTTTTTTTGTGCTTTAATGACCAGAGCAGCAAAGCGGTGAGTTTCATCAAGCCTCTCCAAATAGAGAAGATGTTCCTCTTCTGGTAAAGCATTTGGCAACAGTTAAAAAACTAACTTGAGCAAAGGTATTTCACTTTCAATCAGAAGGGTAGCTTCCAGACCATAGACAAGCTAGAATGGAGTGAATCCGGTTGCATCCTTCACTAAGGTTTGGTAAGCCCAAAGAGCAAAAAATAACATGAGATGCCAGTTTAATTTGTGTATCCTAATCATACATTGAAGCATAGTGACGAGAAATTTTTTCACGGTTTCAACCTAGCCATTGGCCTCAGGATAGTACGGCATTGAGCTGTCGTGATGCAGACCCAACTTGGAAGTCAACTCTGCCACTGTAATATTCCAAAATTTTGTGGAATATTAATTTTTGACATTTGCACTTAGGAGATTAATAAAATGGGTAGGAGACCCATTCATTTTATCTATAGAGAATAAACATCCTCTTAGCATGAAGGGGGATCACTTTTGGAGCTTTATTTCACACCTCCATGTGTGAAAGGGAGCTTTTGCAAGAAGGCTAGGTCAAGTTTGACCAAGTCCAACTGCACAGTAGCATGAGGTGGAGAGCACATTATGGGCCAACGCAGTGGGATAAGGAGGGAAGCTTCTAGAGGAAGGAAACCCTAAAGAGTGGGGTCCATTGAGAGGAAGCTAAATTGTTTATAATAAGGGCAAGGTAGCCATTGCAAATCATCTTGAGTATTATTCATCTTTGGTCCGATGGACTTGCTGCAACTTCTTGCTGGTTAGTAAGAATTTCCAAGGGAATTCCTATTTAGAGTTTCCTCTCCTTCTTGAGTATCTCTTGGGGAATTTCACTCCATTCCCCATATTCATACATTGAGTTCAAGCATCATCTCTCTTCATCAATGCAGTTTCAGCTGGAGATTGTGCAGTGTTGCTAGGTGTTGTTGGGGAGGTTTTCTACAACACCATCCTTGGCTAGTTTTTCAGAGGAGGGAGCTTCCATATCCTTGGGGGATTAGCAAAGGAGTTTCATGAGCTTATTTCACCATATTTGGCACCAGGCCAACCACTTTCCATCATATGAAGTGCAGTCCCTCTCTTAGACAACGTTATTCTTGGAGAGAATTTGCTATGAGGGATTAGCAGATAGTTGGAGGTTGAGATCTTAAGTGAAGGGTTCAACATTTCACTTCATATTTCCATTGGAGGAGGCCATTTCAGTTTTCATATCATATCCAGCCCTCTCCTCCTATTTTTTTTATGATTTGCTGCTACCTAGCAACTCCGGCATTATTGTATTTTCCATTTTGTACATGTATTGTGGCCAATCCTTCTCGAGATTGTTGTAATATTGTTTTCAGGGGTTGAGATGCTTGCTCCCCCTCATTTCTTGAGCTAATAGTGTAATATCATTACATCTCCATTTTATATAATGCAGTGTCTCTATATGACTGCACAATTTTAGCCATGGCTCTCTTTATGTAGCAGTGTGCCTTCATTTTTATGTACAAGACTTATTGAGGCATTTATTGCCTCACTTGAGTGATTGAATCCTCAAGCATTGTACTCTTTTGCTACTGAAATATACATTCATTGGATATTTGTATCTTCATATGTGTTGGCTCATTAAAATAATGTTGTGGATTCCTTCTATGTTCATACATTGTTGCAGCCCCATTCCTTGGGCAATTTTTGAAGGGAAATAGGTGTGGGAGGCTTTTCTCACCACCCTAGAAGGATTTCGTGATCCCAATTCTTGGATTTTGGTCTTAGACACATTGGTCTAATGGGATCCAGGTCTTGGTATCAAATCCTGCTACCACAATTTTTGGGAAAAGAATTTTCCAGACATGGTTTGCTAGCTATTCCTAAAAAGGAACATTACAGTGGTATCAAAGCACCTTTCTCGGCTCATCCTATGGCCTTCAAGCCCAAGAAAGAACAAGATGAAGATGTTGCAGAAGATGAGATTCATCTCATCTATTTTCAGAACAAAGGAGAGCCTCCCCAAGGAGGAGAAGCAAAGAGAAGAAGAGGAAGGTCCATGCACTTCCTATTCTCACCGAGAAGATAAGCATGGAGGATACTTGGATCATCAGCTCTTAAGTATGTACCTGGGTGAATATAAACCCCATTCTGAAACATTCATGGGAGATACAATGTTCCCACAATTTATTCAACAGAAGAAGGAGAGAAGGCCCTGGAGTAAAAGAGAAATTAGAGGCAATAGGTTCCTATTGTCTACATTTGATGGGGACACTTCAGCTAGAGCTTGGGTGAAAAAGCTAGAAGCCTTTTTATTGCTACATCCAGTGGCAGAGAAAGAAAAAATGGAGATTGCAGCACTGCACATGGAGGATAAAGCTTCTGTTTGGTGGTTCCAACCCTTGGTCCATTCAAGGGTGAGCTCTTTTTCAAAATTTTCTCAAAGGTTGATCCAAACCTTTGATGGAGAGAGGACAAAGGAAGAGTAGCCTTTTTCATCTATGGAGGAGACAGCCAGGGAAATAGAGGAGACAATTGTTGTAGCCACAAAAGAAGACCCCAGAATCCACCAAGGTATGAGTGAAGTTCCACTTTTCATTTCAGCAAATAATTTGAAGGAATGTGGGAACTCACATGTAAAGGTCCAAGGATCTATCCATTTTGCTATTTTAAAGCACCATGATTGCACTGTGTTGTGAAATCAGTTCAAAGAGGAGATGAACCCTCATCCTCATGCACTATTGATGAGTCTCATTCAGCCCTTGGGGTTGGGATGTGAACCATTGGAGGATGAAACAAACCATGAAACTCCCTTAAGAATTCATGAAACCATCCTTAAGCTAGAGTGTGAGATAGCCATTGCACCTTTGGAGGGATTAACAGCGCTGTCAAACTATGATGGAGAGGAGATTATACCTTCATCATATTTGGATCCTCTTGGATTCAATATAGTCAGGGGTGAGAGGTCTCCAAGGAGTTGCATTCCAATCTTCCAGGGAATGCAAGGGAGATGATTTGGTCTGGGAGAATGGTAGCCCTCATGGCAGGAGTACCAAAGGAGGAAAGAGGAGAAGACATACACAAGAAGTTGAGTGGATGTGGATGAGAAGCAAGGGGCTGATTTTCCACTTGCAAATATATGATACCGGGCAGCAAGAGGCTTGGCTGCATTGGCTCCTCTTGAAGGAGTTTGGCCATCACTTGGTGTAATATTTTCCCAGGAGGGTGGGAGTAGAGGAGAGGTGGCAGGATGTTTGCATCATTGAGCAGCAGAGAGTAGAAATACATGGAGCTAATATGGCATATATATCAGTCATGATACCTTCATCACATGAGTTACATGATGTGAGCATGAGGAGGTAGCAAGCACTTGGGTTGCTTGGACTATCTTGGAGAGAGCACATGTAGATTTGCTCTCATATGATGTATGGTGTTACAGGAGTATAGGAGGGCACTCTCATAGTGAAAAGGGATTAATCTTTAGCTTGGACTGATCAAGAGGCATTTCCATCTTTGGAAAAGCTTCACATTTGCAGCAACATCACCCGAGGTGTTCTTGACAAGGAGCATGTCAAAGAACAAAGATTGGCATGGGCAAGAGATTTTTTGCATGAGCTCACAGCATTGTCACTTGGGAGCAGAGTCATATACATGGATCCATCTATAATTTTACTTCTAGCCTATGGTAAGAGCATTGTATTTTCATTTTCTGATTTGCATCCTCTTATAATTGTGTTGTAGTGCATGGCTCCTCAAAGGGGCAGATTTTTCATGTTGCTCCATGAGCAGAATTGGGCCAAACCCTATGATGGAGACAACCATCTTTTACATGGCTTTGGGAAAATGTTTTTCCATTCTACACATGCTCATCTAATTTTTATTATTAGCATTATATTTCAAAACATTTTTCCTTGTACATTTCTTAAGCAGCAATTTGCAAAACTGCGTTATGCACTCTTGGGAGACTGTTGGTACTTTCCGGTGGCACCATACGAAACCATCAGTAATTCCTCTATTTTTATGATGAGTATGTTTCCATTTTCTTATATTTTCCATATTATTATTGGGATCATGATTGATGGATTGACACATGAGCTGAATGTGTCTTTTACGGGAGATGATTCCCACAGCTTATGCATGGCATGTACTAATGCGAACATGAGGAGAGACATGGTCACCACAGCCACTTATTTGCTTTCTTTGGAGGTGGACCATGAGTCTAATGATTAAATCCATCCATTTTATGTATATTGGCATGTATTTGATTTTGTATTGCTGATTCACTCATCTATTCACTATTTAGTAGTAGAGGTGAAATTTTCTGTACAATACTTGCCATGTTATTTTCTGCGGCTGCAGTGGGTGAGATTGCATTTTAGCCCTATGATACATTGTTTGTACCTTGATACACATGGTATAACCTACAAAAAATATTTCATTGGGGAATTCTATGATGATCATTTCCTACTCATCATGGAAGAAATGTCTTGGGCCAGCTAGATTCTTATTGATGGAGGAGAAATCCTTGGGGGCTTGCTCTTCATGTTGCCACTTGGAGGAAATAAATTTGCAACCCTTGATCAACACACACTCCACACTAATCATAAGTGGAGGGGAGGACAACATGGGGTAAGCTATGAATCTTTCCATATTCATATTTTCAGCCCACCTTCATTTCTGGAGCTCAAGGTGGAGAGAGTTTTCTATGAGTTGCCATGTTTGTAGGCAGCTCATGTTGTATGGATGATTTCTTGGGGATGGGAGAATCATATGAGGATGATGAGTCCAATTATATATCAGGTCTCATGCCTCAAGGAGTCCCTTAGATATCCCATTTTTTATTTCATGGATATTTGTTTCTACATGACAACTATTTGGGGATGTTCACCAAAGGCTAGATTGCATATGTTGGAGGGACAACTTGGACACTTGATTGTTGATATGGCATCCTTTTCTTGGAGGAGTTTATCATGCATGGATGCTACAGGGGAAGTAAGGGGAAATAAATCAATCTATCCTTGTACTTGCTTGAGGACAAGCAATCTTTGAGAGGGGAGCACTGTAATATTCCAAAATTTTGTGGAATATTAATTTTTGACATTTGCACTTAGGAGATGAATAAAATGGGTAGGAGACCCATTAATTTTATCTATAGGGAATAAAAATATTCTTAGCATGAAGAAGGATCACTTTTGGAGCTTTATTTCACACCTCCATGTGTGAATGGGAGCTTTTGCAAGAAGGCTAGGTCAAGTTTGACCAAGTCAAACTACGCAGTTGCATGAGTTGGAGAGCACATTGTGGGCCAACGCAGTGGGATAAGGAGGGAAGCTTCTAGAAGAAGGAAAACCTAATGAGTGGGGTCCATTAAGAGGGAGCTGAATTGTTTAAAATAAGGGAAAGGTAGCCATTGCAAATCATCTTGAGTATTATTCATCTTTGGTCCGATGGACTTGCTGCAACTTCTTGCTGGTTAGCAAGAAATGCCGAGGGAATTCCTGTTTAGGATTTCCTCCCCTTCTTGAGTACATCTTAGAGGATTGAACTCCATTACCCATATTTAGACATTGAGGTCAAACATCATCTCTCTTCATCAGCGCAGTTCAGCTGGAGATTGTGCAATGTTGTTGGGTGTTGCTGGGGAGGTTTTCTACAACACCATCCTTGACAATTTTTTCAGAGGAGGGAGCTTCCATCTCCTTGGGGGATTAGAAAAGGAGTTTCATGAGATTATTCCACCATCTTTGGCATCAATCCAACCACTTTCCGTCATACACAGCGTAGTCCCTCTCTTAGACAGCGTTATTCTTGGAGAGAATTTGCTGTGAGGGATTAGCAGATAATTGGAGGGTGAGATCTTAAGTGAAGGGATCAACCTTTTAGTTTTCATATCATATCCAGCCATATCCTCCTATTTTTTTTATGAGTTTCTGCTACCCAGCAACTCTGACATTATTGTATTTTCCATTTTTTACATGTATTGTGGCCAATCCTTCCCTGGATTGTTGTACTATTGTTTTTAGGGGTTGAGATGCTTTCTCCCCCTAATTTCTTAAGCTAATAGTGTCATATCATTATATTTACATTTTATATGATGCAGTGTCTCTATATGACTGTGCAATTTTAGCCATGGCTCTCTTTATGTAGCAATGTGCCTTCATTTTTATGTACAAGACTTATTGAGGCTTTCATTGCCTCACTTGAGTGATTGAATCCTCAAGCATTGTACTCTTTTACTGCTAAAATATACATTCATTGGCTATTTGTATCTTCATATGTGCTAGCTCATTAAAATAACGCTGTGGATTCCTTGTATGTTCATACATTGTTGCAGCCCCATTCCTTGGGAAATATTTGTGGGAGGCTTGTCTCACCACCCTAGAAGGATTTCTTGATCCCAATCCTTGGATTTTGGTCTTAGGCACATTATTATAAGGGGATCCAGGTCTTGGTATCAAATCCTACTGCCACCATTTCTAGAAAAATCATTTTCCAACTATGGTTTGCTAGCTATTCCTAAAAAGGAACATTACAGCCACCATGTAAAGATGAAAATGGGAACCATGATCGGTAACAGTGGCTTGAGGGACACCAAACCTAGAAATGATGTGATTAAATAGAAAAAAATTTGTTGTCTTACTGTCAACCATAAGTGTAGTCATTGCTTTGGCCCATTTGGTGAAGCGGTCCATGACTACGATGATATAAGCATGCCCCACGGCTGAGTGAGGGTTACACCTCATAAAATTGATGCCCCACTTCGTAAAGGGACCAATGGTAATGATAAGGTGAAGATGGGAAAGTGACAGACACATCTTGCGCTAATAGATCTGGCAATCATGGCACTTACAGACAGCAACAATGTAGTCTTTAAAGATGGTGGGCCGTAAATACCCAACATGAAGAATCTTATGTGCAGTAGCATATCAAGACATGTGACTGCCATGGGCACCACTGTGACAATCATTCAGGGCATTTTCAGACTCCTTGAAATTCAAACACCGGCAGAGAATGGAATCAACTATGATGCGGTAGAGTGTATCTCTGACTATGCGATAGGGTTGCGATTGATGAAGGATGTGTCGGCGAGCATCCTTCGTCAACTCAGATTGGAAGGTGGAAGTCTGAAGATATACAATTACATCACCATACCAAGGATTGAGGGTGCTAATTAGAAAAATCTTGTCGTCCGGAATGTGTTCCTCTCAGATGGAGTGGAATCAGAAGGGAGAGAGAAGATAAAATCAACGAAGAACAATGACTTCTTCGAATTAGCAGTAGTTAACTCCAAATCAAACTATTGGAGGATAAAAATCCACTTCGAGTACTTCCCCCCCAGAAATTGACGAGTCAATATGTAAGTCATAGGGTTTCAATCAGAAATCACAGTAATTGTATGCAACAGAATATAGCGACGAAAATGTTGAACAACTAGAACCGCAGCCAACGCCAACTTCTCGACATGTTCATAGCACATTTCAGTATCGAGAAGGTTACGAGACAGATAGTAAATGACATTTTCATCACCATCATCATTGTCTTGCACCAAAGCCATGGAAATTGTGTTGAATGCAACGGAAAAATAGAGGGAGTAATCGCGATGATAATTTGGAGGACGTAACAAAGGAGCATTGATGAGAAACTTCTTCAATGCATAAAAATACTTCTGGCCGATCTCATCCCAGAGGAATGGGATGCCCTACTTCAGTAATCGCATAAATCTTTTAACCACTTTGGCATAGTTAGGTATAAAACAACGTAAGAAGTTAGCTTTCCTCTGCAGACTCTATAGCTGATGTAAGGAGGAAGGAGAGGGGAGATTAATGATGGCTTCAACTTTGAGTAGATTGAGACGAATCCCGTATTTGGAAATGATAAACCCTAAGATTCTACCAGAGTCAATGTAGAAGATGCACTTATGCGGATTTAGTCACATGATATAGCGTTGACAATGAAGAAAAATCTAATGGAGATGATCAGGATGGTCTGTACACTTATCTGAATGAGCCGGGAGGTCATCCAGATAAGGCTGAACAATGCGCTTGATATCGTGGAAACCATATGACATTGCTCACTGAAAGGTAGCCCCAACATTTTTCAGACCGAAAGGGAGCATTTTATAAGAAAAAGTACCCCAAGGATAGATAAAAGAATTCTTATGTTGATCGGCTAGAGAAATTTTAATCTGGTTATACCCAGAAAATGCATCCATAAGGGAAAAAATCTCACTCCCAGCACAGTCATCAATGATTTGATAAATAAAAGGAGTAGGATAATTATCCTTAGGGCAAACATAGTTAATGTCATGGTAATCAATGCAAACATGAATGGTACAGTGTTTCTTATCTACATGAATGATATTGGACACCCATTCTGTCAAGGGAATCAGATAGAGAAAACCAGCTTTAAGAATTTTTTCAACTTCTCCCTTAATAGCAGTAGCCTTTCTAGGGTGCACAGGACGAAGACACTGGTGAACAAGCTTCGCACCAGGATAGGTAGGAATCTCATGCACCACTATACTTGGATCGATGTTGGGCGTCTCTTCGTAAGACCATGCAAATACATCACGAAACTCGCGAAAGAGATTAGTATAGACCTGAATTTCATCGAGAGAACAAGTCACCACAATATGGATGTTCTCAACAACCCTTGGTTTGACAGAGATGTCTATGGGCACGTCTGTCTAATGTTACTCAAGTTACCTCTTGCAAAGACTTTGTGTCTTAGAATAGGCGTTTGAAGTAGAGGATAAGGAACCTGAGAAGCGAACCTCTCAAGACACGTAGGCATGGCCCCAAGGCCAAGCATGAACGAGGAACGATGATTACTATCGTCCCAAGGAGGATCCTCAAGAGACATAGTTTCCGGGATCAGAAAAATCCCAATCTTCGAGCCAAGGGGACTGAGAATAAGTATCAAGATACATTACCAAAGGAGCATGATCAGGAGGTAGAGGATCTGAAATTGAAATAATTTCACAATAATCAATCTCAATTGGACTTAATGACATCGAATCTCCAAATGAATCGATCTGCTCAGGTGAAGGGATGATCCATGGATCGTCAGACCTGGAGATCATATTACTCTAGAGATCCCTTCTAGAGTAATCGGTAAACTAGCGAGAACACCAAGAGGTTTAGATTCTCTTCCATAAAACTCTTCTAGAGCATTTGGAGATGAATTCAGAGCTATAGAACCGATGGGTTTCCAGTAGGCAAATGACATGATGCATGTAGACGCACCCTCGTCCACAACCACTCAATGGATATTCAATCCATTGATCCCAACTTTGATAATGAGAGCAAGCTGGTGAGGGAGGCATGGAATGAAATTCTCCAAGTCGAAAGTGATAAGGCTCAAATTAGCAGGATCAACCCCACAAATGGAAGATAGCAAAGCCTTCCATTGAGATGGAAAAATCTGAAGAAATTCTAATGAAGACATTTCAGAAGACGCCTGATCCAAAGCCTCAACAATACTGTAATTTTAAGTAGCACAGATGTTATTATTGTAAGAATACTTACGGATTAAACCTTTGGAAGGTGGCCGTACAACGGGCTCAATACTGGGCCTTTCAATCTAAAGAGGGCTAGAAGCAGGCAGAGGAGGATAACCATCAACGATCTCTTTCCCCGTTTCCTGACGTAGTTTGGTATAATATTTCGACCAGGTAGCTATGGAAATGGATGCAAAATCTTTCATCATGAAAAATTGAGAGAAAAATGGGGCAGAGGACTAAGGTTTCTATACCAACTGAGTCTGCTGTCACATAAACAATTCTTTGAGAACATTCAGAGTTCCTTGGGTGCCTTCGAGCAATCGACTTACTTCGGCTCATTTAGGACAGTCCTTGGTGTAGTGCTCTTCATCACAAATTAAGAAAGGATACTTCGGTTTATGCTGTGAACCATCATCAGCATGAGATATCTGAAAATCTATTTCGAGGTGTTGGCCTTGGCCTTACCTTTACCCTTCTTTTTACCCTTGGAAGTTTTATCCATTGGATTGGCCTAAACGACATTCACTTCCACGGTTTTACCATAATTCGGGGTTGGCTGAGAAGCAGTATCATTGGAAGGAGTAGATTTTTGCTTCCCAATATTTGGAGGAGAAGACTTTCGAGAAGTCTGAGACACGGAACCTGTGATATCGTTGACGGGTCGCATTACTAGTGCTTTGGAATTTCTAGGTCCAGGAGCATTCAGCAAGAGTTCGTACAATGTGTTGGACTTAGATTATACAAGATCAAGGTATTGGGCAAGAGCAATGGCTTGTTCCTCAGTAATGCATGCACCCATAGCAATGTCCTTAGCAATCGAAGCAACGAAGGAGGTTGTAAACCAATCAGTTAGAAGATGATCAAGAATTTCGAACTTGATCAAGTGACGGCAATGCCTTCACTCATGAATATGATCTGAGATATGAGTGGCTCAATCTTGCTTCAAGGATGTGAGAAGGTGTGTCCCGGTTTCATACCAAACCAGTAACTGAAAGTGTGTGAGAAATGCCATGGCTAAAGAAATAAAATCTTGGAAGGTACCACGAGATAACTCGATGTACCACTTAGCAGCGGCACCAGTAATATTTTGTTGGAAAAGAAAAATTCAGATAGAATCGTCAACCCAAGAGTTAGAGGAACACCATAGATGGTAGGTCATAACATGCGCTTGGGGGTCTTCTCCAAACTTGCCCTCAAACTTGGGACAATCACCAGGAATTTTGGTTGGAACTGGAGGCCAGTATGGGTTATGAAGGACAAGATCGTTTGCTAACTTTGACACATCTAGCAGTTCCAACATAGAGAGAAATGGTAACTAAGGATTAAAAGGCATTGTAGGCTGTTGATAAAGACCAGTGTTAGCATTCCACCCAGGTTGGGAGAAATTCTCCCCCCATATGTTTTGTCCTGGAAGATTTTGTCCATAAGGGTTATAAGTCTAATTATTCTGCCCATACTGGGGTTGAGGACCGAGATACTAATTCTGGGCATACCACTAAGGTCCTTGCTGAGCAACATATGGATTTTGTTGCGGAATGTAAGCATTTCCTTGAGGTGGATTATACACCATTTGGGATTGACTTTGAGGGTAATAAGTGAAACCTTTGGACGCACTATATACTACCTGATATTTACCTTAAGGAGGGTAAGTAGCACCTTGAGGTTGATCAGGTTGTCCCAGCGGAGCAGGTTGAATGGTTTGAACTAGCTGCTGAGTAGGTTAAATAAGTTGAACCGGCTACTGAGCAGGTTGAGCAGGTTCAATCGACTGTTGAGGTTGGATAGGTTGTCCTTGTGGAGTAGGTTGGCCTGGATAATAAGGGCCACCAGGTTGCCCTTGTGGAAGAGGTTGGCCCGATGGTTGAGATGGGTCAGGTTTCCCCTAAAAACTAGGTTGACCTGGTGCAGGACCGTAGGGTTGTCCTTTCTGTACAAAAGCTTGGCCTTGCTTAACATAAGGTTGTTGTTGTTGCACAAAATTTTGTCCCTATGGTGGATACATTTTCCCCCCAGGAACATAAGATTCCCCTGGTTGAAAATGTGTTTGACCACAAGGACCGTAGGGTTGTCCTTGTTGGACCAAATGTTGAACCTGTAAGGGTTGTCCTTGTGGACCATAAGGTTTTCCCTATCGACCAAAGGGTTATCCCTGCTGGACCAAAAGTTGTCCCTGTAAGGGTTGTCCTTGTAAGACCAAGGGTTTTCCCTGTAAGAATGGTTCATGATGAGAAATGCTTTGATAGGGATCAGCCGGAGGCAAATAAACATCTTGATTGGGATCAATTGGAGCCAAATATACGAGATTACCATAGACATCATAATGATGTGGAGGATTTACAGAAGCTTGTAGCTGCTGAGAACCCTGAGTCACAAAATTATTCTGCTGATCACCCGGAGAGGGAGCATACCGTCACTGAATATCCAACATATAGTCGTTGAAAGTATAAGTAGAAACCACAGGCATGGTAGAGGTACATGGGGTTTCCACAGCGTCAGGTTGTGATCCACTCATGGCGGACCTAACCGGTATCGTAGGATTGATAAATATAGACCTATGAACAGTAGCATACCCTGACGACTGAGTCATACTAACAACCGATGTAGATGAAGCCACACAAATGGTGGGTTGGACCAGGACAGATGTAACAATGGCTGACGAGATGGGTGTCGAAGGTGACATTCCTAATGTAGGAAAAACCTAACTCCTTGGAGGAGTCAATGTACTGGACTGTGCCATGGATGCAACACCAGAAATTATCTGACCCAAAGTACAATGACCGCATGGAAGAAGACAAGGACTAGGAGGTAAAGCAATGGCTAATAACAGTGATCCAAAAGTAAGAGGAGGGAATTCTTCCTCGCTCCCAAAATCAGACCAAGCACCCTGAGATGGCCAATTGAAATCAGCCGACCCTTCAGGAGGAGATGGGTAGCTAGGGGAAAGACAATCGGGAGGATAGGTTGAGAAAACTTGACAGACCTAGTGGACTAAGGTATTTCCAAAGAAACATCGGGAAAAGGGCTACCACTAGGAAGCAGTGAAAAAGACGATGAAACTCGTGGTTCTGCCACTGTGACAATGTTTCAAAATAGGAAAAAAATGAGATAGCCTATTCGAGGCTTCAAGATCAAACACTAAGGAAATACTAAAAATAATCCAAACAAAGGTCTTTAACGGGCACGTGATCGTAGGCAGTTAATTTATGACATTGAAATGAAACTTTGTTGTTTCATGTTTTAAGAGTCGAGAAACAAGAAAAAGATGACTCTAGTCACTTTCAGATTGAACGAGCATGAAAGGACAAGTGATCGATGATCTTTTCACTTTTAGAGAGTCACGAAAAGATCAAAATGACTACTCATGTAATCTAAGCAAGAGGGTGTACCAAGTTTTCGTGAACTTCCATATACACCTTGGTGATCAAATGAAAGAGAAATGACCAAGGACTTGACGTACGCATAGGTAGTCTTCTCGAATTTGTGTTCGGTGTATCATGGTTACAGGGCAACAAACAAAAATTCCTATGGATAAAGGATTGAAACCTATGAGGGTCTCCCTTTATATACACGATGGTACGGGGAGCACAAGTCCGTACTAGTGTTGTCTAAATCCAGATGGCGAATGACAGCTACTAGGTTTAATGATGCTGGAACACATCACTAGCCTAGACCTCTAAAATATGTGTGTTTGATTGAATTGATTTTAAGGTTGATCTTGAATTAATGTTTCAATTTCAAGGCCTTACCGAATGTGATCTCGAATTCTTAAATGCATACTACATGAAAAAAAACATCATTTATGTTCAATGAATGCTAACTAAGAGAAGGATAGGAATGCTATGACAAAGTAGCAATCAATTGAAACATAAGAATAATTTCACTAGTGCATCTAAGACAACCAAATGAGAAAATGAAAAATCTTTCCTAGTTCTCTAAGAGCTAGTTATGCAAAAGAACATTTTAATTTTCAAGCTAAGAGAAAGAATGATTTTTTTTTTTTTGATGAATGAAGCACACAATACACTGTTACACTAAAAATTAAAGAAAAAAATAACTTTGAGCACTACAAATGTAAAAATATAAAATGAATAAATCAAGTGCAATACAAGCATAAAACGCACTCAAAACGAGGATGCACTCTTTCAAGAAAAAAAAGGTCTTTCAAAACGAGTGAACGAGCAATGTAATCTATGCTCGAAATGATGAAATGGAGAGTCAAACGAAAACAAAAGTGATCATCCCATAAAACCAAAGACACAAAGAATCGAGAGAAATAACAACACAACCAGTTAGTTAATTGAAACGAAAAATATCAAAGTGAATCGAACTTCACTCAGAAGGCTCAGTGAGGAGAGGGCCAAAAAAATAGCACAAGACACCTAGAAACCCTAGGGCTACAAACTCCAATGATAAGATGATGGAAAAATAGCTGAGAAAATTGAGATTACAGAGTAAAAACAATTTCAAAAGACCAATTGCAAGGGAAGAAATCAATCAAGAGCCAAGAACTACTAACAAAAACTTAGAAAAAGGTCAAATCAAATCCTACAGGATTTGGCGTGACTGCCAGGCTGTAATCCGCACCTAACAGGTGTTGGCACACCTGTTTCAAAAGCAATGTGCGCAAATTGACACGATTGTTTAGGGAAAAACTGCGCCAATCTAGAAAAATGTGGAAAACAATAAAACCACTTAGCAGAGGTTAGACTTGACACTCTGGAACTGAACAAGATGGTTTAAAATAGTCAAAAAAGTCAAGAAAAGAAGAAAAACAATCAAACAACCAAATTCGACTCAACAAGTCAAACGCTCAACAAACAACGAGACCATAAACACACATCGATCCCTAGCAGAGTCTCCAACTTGTTGTGTAGGTAAATCCCCTCTGCAGACAGAGGTGATCCCTCTAGCCCTGGGGTGGGTCTAGCAGCAAGAGGACATGCTAATGTGTCGATTCCTAGTTAATGAATGAAATGAGTTGGAATAGATTGTCCTACCTGTGATACAACGCGGTTGTCATAGTTGTGGAAGCGATCTCCTGATCTTTGCCCTGACATGTCACGGTCCTTAAACAATGGTACTTAGGTGCCTGCACAAAGATCAAAGGATGAAATTAGCATACAAGAAAATAATTGCATTCATAACTAGCTAATTATTCAAGGAGAATTAAATTTATTGTGTAAGGTAAATCACATCAACACAAGATGGGAACCAAAACATCAGTCATGTATATATTAAGAAAAATAAAGAGAATACAACTAGAGCCTTGACGTCACAGCCTCCTTCAGCGAGTCCAGTCAAAATGCATCTCGAGCATTCGTCAGGGGATTTTGACATGGCAAGGAAATAAGCCTAAGCTCTCTCTTGAAAAGGGTTTCTCTCTCTGCTCTATCTCACACTAGCTATATCAAACTATTTCAGCAAAATTTTCAACAATTCCTATTCAGCTAGTTGCATCTATGTAAGAGAGGTGTATTTATAGAAGGAGAGGAGGAAGTTGGGATCCCTCAAATGGTGGAATGGAGGCCTTATCCTTTGGGAGGTTGCCCCAAAAGGAAGAAACAAGAAGCCAAAGGAAGGTGCTCGATGTTTTTCAGTCGAACAACCCAAGCTGACTTGCCCACGAAGTAGTTAGCATAGAAACTTTGCTTCTATATTTAAAAAACATTCCAAAAATAGCTCGGCATGGGAAGCTCACTAAGACAAAGCACCAATCGGTGCGAGGCCAAGTGTTAATTTCCTTTATTGGCATGATGCCATGACTTATTGCCAACACCAACCCAAAAGCATGTGTTTTTGATGGTCTATTCAAGGAATAGTCAATAGAGAAAGTGTTCCTCTAATTGCAAGGGATGCAATGACACTTTTTGCAAGGCATGACACCTCATATAAGTCACAGAAATGGTCCTCCAATGTGTGGGATGGGGATTGCAGGGACGGTGACAAATTTTTGTGTAGCAGATGCCTGGGCTCAAGAATCATTTGAAGCACTAAAATACACCTTACCTTCAACACCCTTAATAAGACTGCCAAATTACGAAAAATACTACACCTTATACATATCTGCATCAGATATAGCCATATTTGGGGTTCCAGTCGAAGACGGACCAGGAAAAAAAAATAAAAAAGCACATAATTTATTACGTCAGTAAGAATTTATCCGGGCCTACCTTGAGATATGAGCCAGAAGAAAAAACTACCCTAGCCCTAGTACATGCGGTACAAAATCTTCGGCATTACATCATCCTAAGAACCACAATAGTCATAGAAAATATCAACCCCAAGTGATACTTGCTAGCCTATCGTATGATGAACCATAATTACAACCAATGGATAGTGATACTACAGTAATTTGACCTACAGTTGAGCTCCTTCAAGAGCAAGAAAGCACTCATCCTAGCTGAGTTCATCACTAATCTCCCTAATGAGACCTTAATATTCCCCATTAATGACTCACTACATGCTGAGCATTTTTTCTTGGTAGCAATAGAGGACCCTTGGTATGGCGGCATGCTTCTATTTTTACAAACCCAAAAGTTCAAACCCCAGCTCATGCATGACGACCGAAGGCACATACACCATTAGGCCCCTCGATACCTACTAATGGGGGGTGTCCTTTATCGATGAGGTATCGACACCATTTTACACATATGCCTTACCCACGACCAAGCTAAACAAGCCATAAATGACTTCCATAGTTGGGCTTGCGAAGGCCATCTCTCTGGTATGCCCACCGCCAAAAAATTCTTATGTGTCGGTTATTTCTGGCCCACCCTACTTCATGATTGCAGAAAAGTAGTCAAAAGGTGCGAGCAATGCCAACTCTACGCTCATAAGGAAAGAGCCCCTATATCTCCCCTGCACCCAGTCATTGTAGCAGGCCCATTTTGTAAATGGCACATTGACTTCATGACTTGCAATCCCCCATCGTCAAGAAGCCACAAATACATCATAGTATCCGACAACTATTTCACTAAATGGGAATAATCCATGCCCACATACAACAACAAAACAAAAACTGCAACCTAGTTTTTCTTCAATCATGGCATTGCATGGTTCAGTGTACCTAAGGAGTTAGTGTCCGACCATGGAAATTATTTCTAGAATGAAATATTTCAAGAGATATCCCAATAGCTTGGTTTCATGCATGATTTTGCATCACCATACTAGCCCCATTCCAATGGTTAGGTAGAATCTGATAACGAAGTACTCAAAACAATGTTACGGTGCATGGTAAATAACCACAATACCAACTATCACCATATGGTGTTTTCAGCCTTATGGGTGCACCTGGTGGGAAGGTAAATCCTTTCTGTGGATATAGATTATCCCTCTAGCCCTAGAGTGGGTCTAGTAACAAAGGGACAAGCTAAAGTGCAGGTTCCTAATTAATGAATGAAAAGGACAGGGTAGATCGGCCTACCTAGAGTCCAACGTTGTCGTTGCTGAAGTGGTGGTGGCCTCTTGATATCTATCTTGACAGGTCACAATCATTCTGCAACAGTGCTCGGATACATGCATGAACATTAGAAAAAAAGAGAAGCATACAAGACAATGATTTCATTCATAACCAATTAACCAGTCAAGGAAGGTTAAGCATATTTCATCAAATAAAACACATTAACACAAGATGGGAACCAGATAGTAGTCATGTATATATATAAACAGAAGGAAGAGTTACAACTGGAGCCTTGACGTCACAGCCTCCTCTAGCGGGGTTCAATCGAAGTGCTTCTCGAAGGATCGTCGGGGAATTTGGACGAGGTGAGGACACAAGCCTAAGCTCTCTCAAAAAAGATATCTTTCCGTTCTATATTTCTAGCGAAATGTTTAGGAATTCTCTAAAGCGTTTCAGCTATGATGTGTTCAGCTAGCTCATCAATGGAGGATGGATTTATTTATAGAGGGAGAGGAGGAGGTTGGGATCCTGACAGTGGTGGAGGGGAGGCCTTATCCCTTGGGAGGTTCCCCTAAAAGGTGGAAACAAGAGGCCAAAGGAGAGGGGCTATGGTTATTCAGTTGAACCACTCCAGACAACTCGCCCACGAAGTTGTTAGGATAGAAAATTTTCCTCTATATTTAAAAAACATTCCATAAATAGGTTGGCGCAGGTAGCTCATTGAGACAGAGTTCCAATGAGCACGGGGCCTAGTGTTAATCTTCCTCATTGGTGCAAGGGCATAACGGTCTAATAGTGCGAAGGAAAACACATGTGTTTTTTATGGTCTGCTCAGGAAATTGTCAACAAAAGGAATGTTTTCCTAATGGAAAGGGGTGCAATGATGGTCTTTGTAAGGCATGACACTTTGTATTAGTCACAAAAATGATCCTCCAATTTGCAGGATGGGAATTGCAAGGATAGTGAAAAAATGTTGTGTAACAGATGCCCCCTAAAGCATGAGGCCCGAGAGAGAGGGAGGGTGAAATGCTTTACGAGAGCGCGTTCGAACCAAACACCATTTTTGGAAGACCTGTAAGTAAAAATACAACTGATATCTCTTATACATGAATATGTGGTATGGGCGCAGCCATCCATAATAGAGTACATATATAAACTGAGATCCGAGGTATTGACACATCCATCCAGTAGTAAAGATCAACAAACAGACTCAGGTATGGTCGCAACCATATAATCAAAAGAGTCATGCATAAAGTCATGATAAACCACAATATCCCGCAGCCTGGACCTTATCAGACAAAACCCAGGGTCTTGCGCTCCATCTCGAATCGAACAAGTACAAATTCAAGCATGCGAATATGTGAGTTGAAGTTGAACATGTATGAAAGTCACCTAATTACCAGCCAATGATGAAAGTTGTTAATATACATGAGAGAAACCACCAATAATGAAAATGGTTCTCAAGGTACAACAGGTACAATCCACCGAATGTGAATAGTGATCTGGCGTCGAACACCCTTAGAATCACTCGATTTGAAGGCTAATGATGTGGACTTGTCATCGAATGCAAAGAAATTTCCATTGAGACATGAAAGCTCCAAGGTACTGTAAGGAAGTCTCTAGATCAACTTCTCTGATAATGAGCTGAAGTCGACAGGAAGTGACCCGGTCGAAGGAGGGCCACAATGTTTCCCACATCATCGACACAAGATAGAGGAACATGATGATAGTGAATCAAGACCAAACAGAGGATTAGAGGAAGGTTAAAAACTGCAAAGGAAAACTTCTCTTAAACATATCAGCGACATGACTCTGGATTTGGTAGTATATGACATCAAGGGATCTAAGGTCATGATGACGTGGAAAAGAGCAGATGAGAAGTCAAAACAGATCACCCAAATCTATGGAGGCAAAAATGATGAAAAGAGATGTCCCCAGCCCGAAATGAATGCAGATGAGTGTCATGTTCAGGAGCGACATACTGCCAACACAACTAAAAACTAGTCCCATTTTCCCCCACCATTTCTGGTGAGTACCCCAGTTATTTTTGAAAAACAAGCTTGAAGGGGATAGCATATGCTTGTGTTGTAATTTTTTCCTTTGGACAAATCCATCCTAGTACATTTTACAAGCCTTAGGAAGGAGGAACTCGGTTACATCATGGTGACGATTTCCGATGTCATCAAGGTTTAACAAGTCTGAAAAAGTAAGAAATCGTCATATTTTCATGTTTAGAGTGTTTGAAAAGAGGCGGAAAAAAAAACTCCAGCATGTCCCTTTTCATAAATAGTCCCTCAGATCCAAAAATTTAGAAAACAATATCTGAAGGAACCTCTTATTCGTGATAGGCTAAGGTATTCCTTTTTCATAAATAATCTATCCTAGCCTGAAAAAGGGGTAAACGTATACTGGGTAGATATAGTTTCACATCCATTTAACAAGTTCAAAATGAAAATATTCTCGACAATATTTTTCAATTTTAGAGTTAGAAAAGAGCTGAAATTTGACTCCTCCTGGAGGAACGAGTGGTATTACGAGTAGCAACTGGTTCCGGTGATGGTGGAACTGCTCAGAACAAGTAAAGGTCAAGAGGTTGGCTAACGAGACCACTCATTGCAACGGTTCCTCAGGAATGGGTAAAAAATCAAGTGAAGGCATATGATCGGCCAAGCAAATGGTAACGATGGAATGAGAAAACCAAGGCTCATCTGGAAAAAATAGGTTGATAAAATGGAAATCATGAGAGGTAAAATAAGAATGGTTTCATTTTTACACAAGCTTGAAACTATGAAACTCTGCTTGAAGTTGGTTTCATTTTATCACAAGCTTGAAACAAAGATAAAATATGCTTGAAAAGGTTTGTATGCCCCCAGAATGGTGACTCAATTCAAGGTGCATGCCCCCCAAGCTTCGGTCCATACACTTGAGGAAACATATGGAGGGAGTGAAGGTTCAATTACAAGATCAAGATAAAGACTCGACTGGGATTTTACAAGATCTTAGCAAAGACATGAATTGAATGGGAACGTGTTTCATTGTTTTAACGAGGTTAACACATTGAAATAACTATCATCATGAGCTAATTCATTTTTTAACGAGGTTGACATAGAAGATGAATTGTCCTCATAAGAGCTTGTTTCATTTTTTAAGGAGCTTGACACAAGAAAACGAACTATGCTCCATCGAGCTTGTTTCATTTTTTAAGGAGCTTGACACAAGAAAATGAACTATGCTCTAACCACCTTGTTTCATTTTTTAAGCAGCTTGACACAAGAAGACAAACCATGCTCCGACGACCTTATTTCATTTTTTAAGGAGCTTGACACAAGAAAACGAACTATGCTCTGATGAGCTTGTTTCATTTTTAAAGGAGCTTGACACAAGAAAATGAACTCTTCTCCGAAGAGCTTGTTTTATTTTTTATGGAGCTTGACACAAGAAAAAAAACTATGCTCCAATGACCTTTTACCATAACAAATAAGAGGTCATGTCTTCCAAGAAGGTCTCATATAATGGAAGAACAATATCTTAGAAATCGCGATCGAATTCCCCCAGTAGATGGTACCCGATGGCACTATCACTAGATGAGGAAAACGAACAAGTGGCCACATAATTAACCTATGGAGGGGAAGATACAATCATCAGATAAAGATATGGAAAAGATGATGCTGGGCCAGTTGCCACCTCGGGACCAAAGAATGAAAGTTGATCAATGGTCACAATCTGACCTTTGTGTGGAAAACAGATCACACGAAAGAGGGAGGATACAAGTGCACCCATGGCATAAGCATAGTCGCGCCCCAAGAGTAAATTTAAATCCAAGGGGTGTGGAACAACCATCACGTCTATATAGATGATTTTCCCTCCCAAATTAATAGGCAACTTTGGGAGGATCCCTAATGGTTGATTGGTTCCTCTGTTAAATGCCAACAGATTCTGCATAACAAGCACAAGCGATGGAGAACCAAAAGCTTTCCAAGTATTTGAAGATAAAACACTTATAGATGTGCCTTCATCTATAATTGTGCTAGGTATGACCACATAAAATGTTTGTACCGTGATCTCAAAAGGAACATAAGAAGGAATGTGGTATCCTGTAAATCGACTCCAATCAAAGGAAGCAACCAAATTACTTGGAGGGGGTACCAGTGAACAGAGATGGTCATCCCCTAGTATTTCTAAAGAAAGAGGAGCATCCTCCTGGACCACAGACATGGGATCAGGAGGAGCGACTTCTTGAGTCATAGGGATGGGAGGATCTTTCTCCAAGTTTGAGGAATTTGAAGAAACAAGAAGAACATGAGGGGGATGAGATCCACTCTCGATGGAAAAGACCTGATGAACCATGGGCGGGACCAGTTTAACTGTTTCCACGACCAATGGTGGTGAGGAATGGATTCATGAATTTTAATTTCTGAGGGAGTGGGATCGACCAAGGATGACTCTCGACTGATCGTTAAACCAACTAGCGGGGGACTCGAAGAAAGCTTCTGGTAACCAGCTGGAAGGCAGTGTGCAGAAACTGTAGGGTTGTCCAACACTCTCATGGCTTCATCCATGTACAGAAAAAGGTGAATGGGATGATGCCCTTCACACAACTTACAT
This sequence comes from Pinus albicaulis, assembly GCA_034641835.2. Classification (NCBI taxonomy): domain Eukaryota; kingdom Viridiplantae; phylum Streptophyta; class Pinopsida; order Pinales; family Pinaceae; genus Pinus; species Pinus albicaulis. Next base: position 531,699,228 of record CM076577.1, read on the forward strand.
GGATTTGTGATCTTACCCAGTTTCTTACGAGTCTTATCAGTATTAGTTGAAGATGTGTCACCAACATGACTTCCAAAAGTCAAAGACAATGATGGACAATTGTAATATTCCTTTTTCAGAAATATCACAAGTCTATGCCAGAGATGGACTGTTGAGGAATTTACTGGTTATGTCTCCTTCCAAAGAAGGGAGAAAACCAGAGGCTACCTGGCCTTTTTCAGTCTCTGTCTACAGATATTTGATTTTCCCTACTCAGGAATTGCTGCAGCAATCTCCTTAGGGACGTTGTATAAGGAAGAATATGTGAAGATAAGGAAAACCACTACCATGAAACCTTATAAAATATATTATTTGACCTCCTTGTAGAATTTAGGCTCAAAGAAATAACCTTAAGCAGGTTATTCAGATCTCCCACAATGAACTAGCTGAAAATTGCAGCAACATATGAGCACCAAACAGCAGTCTTCAGAAAATAATGCTATACAAGTGAGAAATGGGACTTGTACCCCTCAGTAGACATGATATACAAATCACATGCAGAATTTGAGGTGAAACACATGACTCTATCTCATATAAACAGATCTCCCTATTTGTATGTGCGTCAAATGAGCTTAAACCCCATAGCCTAGCTTATGCAGAAAGCACTGAATCAAGAAAAACATTATTTTATCTAGTTTTTATATAGAGAATAACATGACATATCAGATATGAAATGGACAAGCATCCAATGGCTAAGAAAATGTGATTCCTTTCCTCTTTATACACAGTAAAGATCACCCACAAGGGGTTTCATGAAAATACCAAGTGTACAAGTGCAGATCTGCAAATATATGTAGCTAGAAAATGCAGTCACTACAACACTGAATATAAATATGACTGAGAATATGAAAATATAGAAGAGGAATGGACTATAGAGCTTTCCGAGAGAAGGGTTGGCCCTTCCTCCAAAGAATCAACTCTCAAGTAAGGGATCAAACCCTGAAGTTGTTGCTTTCACTAAATAACGCAGTTTACCCAGTGAACTGCACTGTAATGGATAGAACATAAGTTGGCCACATGCCAAGATCTGAAGTGATCTCTGAGATCTCCTATACATCTCCCTCAATGCAAGAGAAAATCCCTCCACTGAATGGAAATGTACGAGAGAAGATGAGGCAACCCTCCCACTGCACTTCCCAACAACACTGCATCCTATGCTATATAAATAACACTGTAGATGTGAGAAATGCTTGGCCTACAATACATATGTGGGAGAAATGAAGCACTAACCCTTCAAGAGATTACTCAATGAAGGAGAAGGAATTCCTAAATAGGAATTCCTCCAAACTCTGCTAAGCAGTAGGAGTTTGCAGAAAATGTCTAAGCAAACAAGAAATCGAAATACACAAGCTAACTCCACAAAGCTTCCCTTCTCCTCCTTATGAAGTTGTGAGCTTCTTCACCTTGGGTCCCACCTCTTATGGTTTCCATCTTCATTTGAATCTATTCCCTCCAAAACAGCGGTGTCTTCTTAGGCAAGCTACTCCTCCTTAGGCTCCGCTGGTTGACTTGGTCAACTTGACCTTGTCCTCATGCAATTGGCCCTTTTCACACTAGGAGGTGCAAAATAAGTTGCTCAAAGGTCCTCTTTTTACATTAGGAAGGGTTTTATTCATGTTAAGAGGCCTCCTCTTCCTTTTTATTCACTTACTACACAATATGAGCAAAAATTAATGTTCCAATTTATTCATGAAAATTTTTGGAACATTACAGTCCTCCCCTCCCAAACGTTGCTTGTCCTCAAGCAACTGCAAGGATAGAACTAAGTGAATCACCTTATCTCCTCTGGTATCATCAGCATATGATGGAATCCTCCAAATAATATGATGCCATCTCATCCATGAAACTCCATAGTGCCTCTCCCAAGCATATAGATTAGCACTTGGTGAAACTCCCCAAATGACTATGTTCATGAGAAGGAAGGTGCTCAAGGAGAGAACCATGTGTGGTCTAGAGGTCTCATCAAGGCATGGAGTGCAAGATGCATGGGAATTAATTTTCCCCAATGTGAAACCTGCACCCCCAAGCTCTCATCCATATGGAATGAGTCACCCTTTCGCATGGTAACTCATGAAAAATTTCCCCCACCTTTGGCTCCAGAAGTGTAGGTGGGCTGAATAACCGAACATGATAGGAAAGAAGACCTATCCCATGCTGTCCTCCCCTCCATTTATGAATAGTGCAGAATATGTGTTGTTCATGGGCTACAATTGTATTGCCCTTAAGTGGCAAAATTTAGAGCAATCCACCAAAGATTTCTCCTCCAACATTGAAGAACAAGCTGCCCCAAAACATTTATTCCATGATGAATAGGACATGATCATCATAGAATGTCCAAATGAGATGTTTGTTGTAGGCTTTGAATTCTGCTGTATGATATAAACAAAGTATCAAAATGAAACAGTGTAATCTCATCCATTGCTTCTTCAGAAAATGGCATGGCAAGTAGTATGTTGCTAAATGACTAGTGGTGAGAATTCTCACATTCACTAGTAGAAAGTAAATAGATGAATGGATCAGATGAACACAAAAGTCATATTTTATCACTTGCCCATGATTATACAATTAATGATCATCAAAATTATGGTCCACCTCAAAAGGAAACAAATACTTAGCTATGTTGGCCATAGTTTTTCTCATGTTCCCCTTAGAACATGCAATGCAGAAAATGTGGGAATCCTTCCCCTTTAAGGACACTCCCCACTCATGTGTCATTCTTCCAATCATTCTCCAAATGTAAATCAGAACCACATCAGAAAAGGAAGGCATGATCAGCAAAAAAATGAGGAAAATACTGAAGGTTTCATGTGATGCAAGGAAGTACCAACAGTTTACCCAATAGTGGCAGCGCAGTTTTCGAAGTTGCTGCTTCAAAAATTTACATGGAAAAATGCTTTGTGACTCATGGCTGATAATGTAAATTAGCTGAAAATTTATGCAATGGAAAAACATCTGCCAAAGGCCATGTGAAATATGGCTGCCTCCATCATATATTTTGAGCCAATTTTTCCCATGGAGCAATCTGATAAGCTTGCCCTCTTGTAGAGCCATGCACTGCAAGATAATGGTAAGAGTATACAAATCAGCCAATGTAAAAACATATTTTTTACCAATGGCTGGGAGTAAAATGTTGTATGGATCCATGAATGAACCCTCCATATTTTTTTTGCATGCTCCCATGAAGAGGAATGAATTAGGTGCTACAAGAAGATCCTTCTTCTCATGCTTGGGAATCCAAGTCAAGAAGAATGTAGCATAGTAATAGATGACTCCATCTACTACCTCATCCATCTCACCTCCTCTATTTTCATCAAGTGCAACCAATATGAAATGATCCTGGGACCTGTGGGTTATGGATCCACCACACTTCTGCTGGGCACACTTCATCCATCGGTTACTACTCCAAAGAGATAACGTTGTTGGCCTATACACATAGGCTCTCCTCCATATCAAGCTCCATTATTTGACATATATTTTGTCAAAGATATTCTCCATCATGCTGCCATATATGAGGGGTCTCCTCCATGATGAAAACACCTCTTGCACCATGATAGTTCCATACTTCACCCTTGCAACACTATGCCAAGTGGGAGAGAAATTTTTCCCTTGCTCTCTCTCAATCCTCCGAAGCAGCAAATATCCTTGCTACCTCTTCATAACTCCATCACTCATCATATGTGGTGGAAACAAAATGACCCTACCACCATAATGCATCCACACTCCTTGTTGTCCCATGATGAAAGTATCCTGCCAAGCTCCTTCCATCCACATACCCTTGAGAAAAGGAAATGTCTCATGATGGCCAAACTCTCTCCTTAGTAGCCAGTGCAACTTTCCCTCTTGTTGCCATGTGTCATAGATATGCAAGTGGCTCACAAGCCTCTTGCTATCCATCCAATATCCTCTATCAAGATATGTCTGTCTCCAATCCTTCTCTCATTTGGCATCTCCCCAATGAATACTGCCATTATCCCAAAGCAAGTATTCCTCCTTACACCTCATGGGATGTTGAGATGTAACCCCTTGAATAATTTCCAGGAAATTCCTCTCACCAATCAAACCCTTGAATCCACAAGAATCCAAGAGTGCTAAGGAAAAGACATCCTTAGGAGATGGCACTTCATGCATGATGCTCCCCAAATCCTTGCACCATAACTCCTCATGCCGCATGAAACTCAATAAGGGTGCAAGGGAATAAGTGCTGATCCCTTCTTGGATCAAACCCCTATTTCATAGTGCTGTATAAACTTGCTTCTCTTTATCAGCATGATGTTTTGATCGTGGGCCATGTGAATGCAAATTTCCCAAACCTCCTATGAAATTTTTTGAATTATCACTGCATGGAAATTTTTGTATACCTTTGTGGGTCTTTGAGACATCTTGTATGGCTGCAAGAGTCACTCTCTCTGATTTTTTGGCTGATCCAACTGCTGATATGGTGGGCTGCTCCTCTATGGACTGGACAACACTGGTAGAAACCTCCTCAAGTGGAGAAGACTGCTCCTCCTCCTCTAGCCATTTATCCACTTCCTCTTGTGGCCCTCCATACTCTTTACTTCCTCCATGAGAATAGGAAGGGATTTCATCTTCTCCTTCCTCCTGAAACCCTCTAGAGGTTTCACTGCAACTTTTTTCATCTTGAAACCCTCTTGGAGTTTCACTGCACCTTTCTTTCCCATTGGTTGAACCCTTTTGGAGAGGCTCCTTTATGATCTGAAAAATGGATGAGAGTAACCTCATCCTCTCCATCAAGCTGATCTCTACTTCTACTCTTTAATTCATTAGTAGCTTTATCTCACAGGTTGTGCCAGAGATCATGCTCTGACACCACTGTATTATTCCTTTTTCAGAAATATCACAAGTCTGTGCCAGAGATGGACTACTGAGGCATTTATTGGTTATGTCTCCTTCCAAATAAGGGAGAAAACCAAAGGCTACCTGGCCTTTTGCAGTCTCTATCTACAGATATGTGATTTCCCTACTGAGGAATTACTGCAACAAGCTCCTTAGGGACGTTGTATAAGGAAGAAAATGTGAAGATAAGGCCAACCATTGTTTTGATGCCTTATAAAATATATTATTTGACCTCCTTGCAGAATTTAGGCTCAAAGAAATAACCTTAAGCAAGTTATTCAGATCTCCCACAGTGAACTCGCTGAAAATTGCAGCAACATATGAGCACCAAACAACGGTCTTCAAAAAATAACGCTATAAAAGTGATAAATGGGACTTTTACCCCTTATTAGACATGATATACAGCTCACATGCATTATTTTAGGTGAAACACATGACTCTAGCTCATATAAACATATATCCCTATTTGTATGTGCGTCAAATGAGCTTAAACCCCATAGCCTAGCTTATGCAGAAAGCACTGAACCAAGAACAACATTATTTTATCTAGGGTTTATTCAGAGAATAACATGACATATCATATCTAAAATGGACAAGCATCCAATGGCTAAGAAAATGTGATTCCTTTCCTCTTTATACACATTAAAGATCACCCACAAGGGGTTTCATGAAAATACAAAGTGTACAAGTGCAGATCTGCAAATATATGTAGCTAGAAAACGTAGTCACTACAACACTGAATATAAATATGACTGAGAATATGAAAATATAGAAGAGGAATGGACTATAGAGCTTTCCGAGAGAAGGGTTGGCCCTTCCTCCAAAGAATCAACTCTCAAGTAAGGGATCAAACCCTGAAGTTGTTGCTTTCACTAAATAACGCAGTTTACCCAGTGAACTGCACTGTAATGGATAGAACATAAGTTGGCCACATGCCAAGATCTGAAGTGATCTCTGAGATCTCCTATACATCTCCCTCAATGCAAGAGAAAATCCCTCAACTGAATGGAAATGCATAAGAGAAGATGAGGCAACCCTCCCACTGCACTGCCTAGCAACATTGTGTTCTATGCTATAGAAATAACACTGTAGATGTGAGAAATTCTTGGCCTAAATTCTATATGTGGGAGAAATGAAGAACAACCCCTTCAAGAGATCAATCAATGAAGGAGAAGGAATTCCTAAACAGGAATTCCTCCAAACTCTGCTAAGCAGCAGGAGTTTGCAAAAATGTCTAAGCAGACAAGAAATCGAAATACACAAGCTAACTCCACAAAGCTGCCCTTCTCCTCCTTATAAAGTTGTGAGCTCCTTCACCTTGGGTCCCACCTCTTAGGGTTTCCATCTTCATTTGAATCTATTCCCTCCAAAACTGTGATGTCTTCTTAGGCAAGCTACTCCTCCTTAGGTTACGCTGGTTGACTTGGTCAACTTGACCTTGTCCTCATGCAATTGGCCCTTTTCACACTAGGAGGTGCAAAATAAGCTGCTCAAAGTTCCCATTTTTACATCAGGAAGGGTTTTATTCATGTTAAGAGGCCTCCTCTTCCTTTTTATTCACCTACTACATAATATGAGAAAAAATTAATGTTCCAATTTATTCATGAAATTTTTTGGAACATTACAACGGTCGTTGGACCATACTTCAAGCACCTTGGGAATGCCAGGGTAGTCTCGAAGAAAGTGGTCAACTTTTCACAACATGCAAGGGAACTTGACTTTCCATGGAAGGTTGGATTGTTTACCAATGGAAGGTGTTTTAGGAACAATAGCTGCAACATTAGCCTCTCGCTTATTTGACTTCTTCTTCTTCTTCTTAGCCACCGTGTTACGAGAATCCAGACTTTCACCAGGTGAAGCAGAAGAGGAGGACGAATAAATAGGCGAAGAAGGGGAGATTTCCACTTTACAATCAACATGATGTTGTTCAGGTGGAGGGGATGGTTGTACAAATGACAGAACACTCGAGACCACAGAGGTCGAGAATAACCAAACAAGCAACCCAACGGCTAACCCCGACAAGGACAATGTTGCCATATAAGGAGCACCAACATTCCCAAAAGCAGGAAAAGGAATAGGATTCCCTTTGGATGGGATTCCTTGGTTGGTAAACTCTAGAAAAGTTTCCATTGGAAACAGCCATAAAACAAAATTCTAAGGAAGATAACTTTAAGCAGGAATATTTCATGGGTAGTTAATTTTTTAATACATTGAAACAAAACCCGTCGTTTCATATTTTTAGAGTTGAGAAACAGGAAAAAGGTGACTCTATCACTTTTAGATTGAAACGAGCGTGAAAGGAAAAGCGCTCAATGATCTCTTATATTTTTAAGGAGTCACGAAAATATTGAAATGACTACTCAAGTAATCTAAGCAAGGGGGTGTACCAAGTTTCTGTTAGCTGCTATATAAACCTTGGTGATCAAATGAAAGAGAAATGACCAAGGACTTAATGTACATGTAGGTAGTCTCCCCGAACGATGTGCTCGGTGTATCACAGTTACAGGGCGGCAGACTCGTCCTCCTATGGATAAATGATTTGAACCTATGAGGGTCTCCCTTTATATACATGATGGTATGGGGAGCACAAGTCCGTACTAGTGCTGTCTAAAGCCAGATGGCGAACTACAGCTACTAGGTTTAACGACACCGAAACACGTCACTAGCCTATACCTCTAAAAATGTTTGTGTAAGGTTCCAATGCTTCTTTAGGTTAATTGAATGAATTTTATAGTTGATCTTGAATTAATGTTTCAGTTTCAAGTCCCTACTAAATTTGATCTCAAATTTCCTAAATGCAAGCTACATGCAATAGAACACCATTTTCCGTTCAATGAATGCTAACTAAGAGAAGGATAGAGATCTTTTAGAAAGTAGCAAACAATGAAAACATATGAATAAGTCCCCTAATGCATCTAATAAAATTAAAACGAAAAACTCTTTCCTAGATGCAAGCGCTAGTTATGAAAAATAACTTTTCATTTTCTATGCAAATGAAAGGATGAAATTTTTATTTTTTGAATGAATAAAGAACAAAATGCACTAATTACATTAAAAATCAAATTAAACACTATTTTATAGCACTATGAATGTAGAGATATCAAAATGAACAATTTGGAACCAACACAGACATAAAAATGTACTCAAACCAATGATGCACTCTTTCAAACAAAGTGAAAGCCCTCGAAATGACCCAAATGAGAAATGTGATCTATGCTCGATGCAAAGAGACGGAGAGTTAAACAAGCAAAAAATTAATCATTCAACAAACCAAAAACTCAAAGGATCAAGAAATACTAATACAACTGACCAGGGAATCGAACTGACCACAATAAAAAAGACTCAAACTTCAATCAAAAGGCTCAGTGAGTGAAAGACACCTAGAAACCCTAGGCTATGAACTGCACTAATGAGAGAATAGAAAAACAACTGAGAAGAGGAAGCCTACTGCACAACAGTCAAATCCTCAACAATATTTACACCTTTCCAATTCGTATACAGAGTGGAGGTCGTGCTTCCCATTGAATGTGAAATCCCCAACTTACACGCATCCATCGAGCTTCTCACTGACACTTAGCCTTTAGAGAAACAATTGGTATAGTTAGAACTTGTCGACAAAAGCCAACGAGAATCTCTCCAACACAATGACACCCACAAGAAAAGAGTGAAATCATCATTCAACCACAACGTCACCCCTCGCACATTTTCTGGGGGATAACTAGTCCTCCGCTATGATGTCACAAAAGAAGCCTCAGGACTCGGGAAGTTTGAAACACTATGGAAGGGTCCTTAAATTATCAAAAATTGTCTCCTCAAAGGAGAACACATTCTTTCAGAGCCCGATGGTACATGCCTAGCTAACCCTGTCAATGGGCTCTACCTCAAAAAAATATACCTATAAGGAGAAAAGCCTCAGTACCCTAGATATTAGGAGGGTTCAACACCTACCTGACATTATCTACTCAAAATACCAAGTACTCTATCAGACCAAAATAGGGAAATATCTTAATATCCAATCACAAAACTGCAAGAAGCAAAGTGATCAGTACTTCATCATGTTTGATCTGGACCTCATAAGTCCATATTTCAAACCAAGTCATTTTCGAGCTCAACATCCATCCCCTCCATACAACAGTTTAGGTACGCCCTCTCTTGCTTTGAATTCAAGTTATTTCAAATATATTTGTATGAAAAATATTATTTTACTTGAGGTATTAGCTAAGGATATTGCAGGCTCGCCAAATCACCATATGTCCTAGACAACAAGAGTAAAAGATCGAGAATCATTCTACCCTTAGCATGATAGGATTCCATAGAAATATTTGCATATCTTGAAATCATTTCTTCAAAATAATAAAAACATAGGTTTCATTCACCCGACCATGTTTATCATCGCCCCACCTTGCACATGATAAATGCCCTTGCAGGTCATTAAAGCCATACCTTCCATAACATCCATCACTCATGTAGAGCATACGTCAAAAGCTTGAGCCATGGCTATAAAATTTGGCCCCAAAAACCACTTCATGTTCGTACATACATCATCAAATATCAAGAGATTTTGACTCATTGCATGTAAAAACCTTGTTCCCGAGCCATCATTCTCCACAAGTGGATCAACAAAACCGCACCATCGCATTTCACATTTGGCCTATCACACCCTCATAATCATATCCCATCTGTGAAATTTCATCTGCCTCATCAACCTAGCACTAATGCCAACCAATCGGGCCCCCAACCTCAGCAAAACACACTCCTCCCATCATCATGGAGGATCATTCATGTTAATAGGGCACTCATCTTCGTGCTTGTACATCTAAACCACTTTCATATTATTTTGGAAAGTGTACAAATATTTTTTCGGAGAATATTCCCACCCATTCATTTACATTTCTTACTTGAAATCAGTCCCTAATCAGCCTTGGTCGGAGCTACATATTCTTTACCACACCCAGGTATGTCAATCAAAGCAAACATACACCCACCCTAGATGTCCTACCAATCCCAGGGATTTCCCCACCAGAATTTGTTATGACTGTCACCATTAACATTTACAGCTTTGACCTTGGGCCACTTAACCATTATCATCAGTTATATAACACATATTTCATTAAAATTGGAAAAATTATATTACAAGGACATAACTAGGATTGATATTTTTAGTTATTTTGAAATTCTAGATCCACTATTTAATTCCAATTTTAATGAAATATGTGTTATATCCATTTTTTGTCATCATGCCTCGCTAACCCATCACATTATGCCCTACTATATTAGAAACCTTGGTCCCTTGCATTAGTACTTATTTCAATCAGTTGATGCTTCCATTTTGTCGACTGCAACAACCACTTTCTAGGAAGGAGGTAGTACCTTGGATGACTCCTCGCCTCAATAGGGGTATCCTCGGATGGAAATATGAGAATTATCATTGCTCATTGATGTCATCGATCCTCTTGACATTCAAAATCAACATAAGTTTTCATGTCCAAGATGGTATCGTACTTCATAATTGTTTCACTCTGTAAGAAATATTCAAAGACCCGCATATCAGTAGGCATCTCTTTCAACAATTCTTACATAGGAAGGTACCCAATAGTCAAAGACCCATGCATACATTGAGAACTTTTTATAAACGTGACATACCAATATTATGCATGTGGGTGCCACATTTAACGTTTTTTTTCAAAGAAAAAATTCCCCTTAGGGCGTCAAAAATTGTTGTCATCAACCAACAACAGGTCACCTACCAAAAACGTGACATGACATAACCATTATCTATTAGAGTAGCTTAGCTAGTCAAACATCACGAGTGTGGGACATTCCCTCCGCGTAGAAATATTTTTCATTCTATATCTTTCAGGTTTCCTGTACATATCATGGTGTCTTTTTTACTTCAGACAAGGGGTCTGTTAGATTAGCTTAACTAGTCAAACATCACGAGTGTGGGACATTCCCGCCGCGTAGAAATAATTTTCATTCTATATCTTTCAGGTTTCCTACATATCATGGTGTCTTTTTTACTTCAGAAAAGGGGTCTCCCTACTCAGTTCCACAACAAGTTACTCTCTCTCTCTATCTCAAAAGGACTTCACAGAAAATAAAAAATAATGTATTTCGTCTATCTCGTTCTTCCTAGACCTTATGCATTAGGGGGAGATTATTAACACCAAAAAATAGTACAGGAAAAATACATTAGAAAATTTTCAAGTAGAAGGTAAAGATAAATATTTTCAAGGAATAAATACATTAGGAAAGGAAAAATTTTAAAACTCCTAAGATTTAGTGGAAATTGGTAGACAACACAACAACAACAAAGGATTTTTTTTGCATAGTACGCCTATTTCTTTGATAGGTGTGCGGTCCTGTTGATGGTGAAATGTCACCATCCGGGACCACTTCTCACACTTGGATAAGATGATTCTTTAACTAGTACTATCAAGGACAACCAAATTTGAGGCACCTTGATGAGGCATGCAACCCACAAAGGAATCTCTCCTCAACTCTTGAATCACTATCAATCTTGGGCCAAGATAGGGAGGAGAAGTTCAAAAATTTCTATATAAACTGGCCATGGAAAGAAGAAAAATGAGACACATTTTTATTGTGGCCAATTTTCTCCTTAGCAAACCTGCTTGCATAGTCCATCAGTAAAGGGATTGGAAGGACTCATATGTTGGCCACCCAACATCTCAGTCCAAGAGAGAGAGGTTCACCATTTGGCCTTGATGTACCATCCTTTGAGAGAGGGAGGATATGCTTGCAGAAACTTAAGGGAAGGAGATCTCCTTGTTTTGGTTGTTTGAGCTCCATAGCTCAAAGGACCCACTTCAAGTGTTTTAGCATTGTATCTTTTTTTACCACCAGCACCTAATAAAGGGAGGATTCTTCATTTGTGCTATTAGGTTGTTTTCTCCATAGAGCTTTTGTATTTTGTATTTTTTTTCTTGTTATGTTCTTAGTGTTGTATGCCTAGTTTTCCCTCCAAACTTAGTTTACATTATGTTAAATTTGTTCCACTAAGAGTAGACAATCATTTTTTCTCGTGATCTTATGTAAGTAATAGCCAACTTGCTAGAGAGGTGTGTTTTGGTACGCCCTTGCACCAAAACAACTACCACAATTGTATTGGTAATTCAATGGTTGCAAACATTAGGGACCTATTAGGAAAGTCACCATATAAAATAAATAAAGAGAGGAAGAAAATATAAACTGTTTGGATTCTGGCCACCACCAATTCAAATTGTATCTTCACAACAAATGGAGAAATAAATATGAAAAGGGGCACCAGTCAACTTTGTGCAATGCCATCAATTGGAGATACTGGCACCAAAAATAGTGCACTCTTAACATTCCTATATTAAAACCTTAATCTAGAAATATGACAAGGAATTCCAAGACTTTCCTATGAATTTACCACTAGAAAGAAAGATAGAACATATAATTTAAGTAAACTAAAGTCAACTTTGATTAATATCAAACCATGTCGATATCCTCACCACCATAAAATAAAACATAAATACTAATTCAAAAATTATTAAGTTTTGGAGTTATTCAAAAAGTGTTTAGAAATCAGGAGGCTTCCAATTATTATTAGATTTTCTCTTTCATTGATAATTATTTGTGAATTATGTTGGAATATTTTAAATTAATTATGTTCTTCTTCGTTAAGTAATTATCAAATGAAAAATATGAAGATCACATAAACAAAATAACTTAGAATATAGGCTCCGAGCCATGGAAAAACCCCTCTCCTAGGGGAAAACCAAAACAAAATATCTTCTTATAAATCATATCAAAGTGAGACATCCAAGACCCATGAACATATAAAACCACCTCTAGATTCCATTTCCAACCTTCCATTCCTCTCAGCAAATTAATCATCTAGATATCAGCAACAAGAGAAGTATCAAGGAAGAACTTTCACATATTCCATCTCAAGCATAAACTCTTCTTCCATTTCAGACTTCTTCCCTACTCTTCATATCTCTTATTATGCAAAATTTTAGACCAAAAGCACATCCAAGTGTGTGTCCAAATGAGCTCAGATCATCTTCTATTTACACTTGTATAGAGGGGTGTGGAAAAACATGTCCATTGGGGAAGGGCCAACTTGTCATGTAGTCCAACTTGGCATCTATAGGGGTTTTAACCCAAAATTACATAATAAAAATTCTTTTACATTTTTCTTTTAAAGAGGTCCAAATAGGACTTTGAATCCTAGACTCAAAAAATGTAGAAGCATGAAAAACATGTTTATCTAATAATAATAATAATAATAATAATAATAAAATCTAGCATGAAACCCATGCTTGAAAAGTTTTTGTTTTCTTTTTCTCTTTTTTTTTTTCTTTTTTTTCTTTTTACATAAAATACATAGAGGTACAATTGTGAAGATTGAAACTAGTTACATATTTCAACACTCCCTCTTAACTAGGGAGGTATTCATAATTGTATAAATGGTACAAGGATGACCTCAAGTTGAAATGTTCTAAGTAGAGTATCAAAATAAACATATATGATACCATCTAGGCTATTACCAAGGTATCGACCCATCAAGGGATCTAGGAACCATCTAGACTAACTGCCAAGGTACCAACCCAATAGGGATCAAGGTGCCATCTAGGATACCTACCAAGACACCCACTCAACAAATATCTAGGTGTCATCTACGCTACCTGCCAAGACACCAACTCAATAAGGATCTAGGAGTCATCTAGGATGCCTACCAAGACACCAATTCAATAAGGATCCATACGTCATCTAGGCTACCTTCCAAGACACGAACTCAATAAAGATCTAGGTGTCATCTAGGATACCTTCCAAGACACCAATAGGGATCTAGGTACCATCTAGGCCATCTACCAAGGTACCAACCCTAAAAGGATCTAGGTATGTAATGTCCCAATTTTTAGCCTAAAGCTAAAATGGATATTATAGTTTCACATTTTTATTTTGTTGAATAAAAATGGGTAAAGTGACCCATTTATGTAATAAAAAAGAATAAAATCCCTTACAATGTGAAAATGGATCATCATGGAGCTAGATTTCACACCCTCATGTATGAAAGAGGTTAAAATGCAAATGGACAAGGCCTAATTTACCAAGTCAAATTGCGTTGGCATGAGTTGGCAAGCACTAGGTGGGACAGCGTAGTTTTAGTGGAGGAATATTCCATGGAGGAGGAAACTTCTAGAGGAAGGAAGGAGGAGAATTTGTAATGTTTAAAAGAGGAGCAAAGCAGCCCATTGAGATTATCTTAGATCATTTTATTATTTTTCCTGAGAGACAAATTGTTGCCTCTTGTTGTTCAGCAGAGCTGCAGTGCCCTCGGGCACGAGGGAGACCTGTTTAGGATTTCCTCTCCTTCTTGAATAGCTCATGAAGGATTTCACTCATCCTACATATTCTGACATTTAGGCCATAGCATCAACCATCTTCATCAGTGCATTGTTTGTAGCAGATTATTGTGCAGTGTAGTTGGGTGTTGCTGGAAGTTTCCCACAACACCATTTATAGCTAATATTTTAGAGGAGGGAAGTTATCTACTTCTGGGAGGTTAGTGAGGATGGTTTCTAAGCATAATACACTATCATTGGCAGAAGGCCAACCATTTCCATCAGTCACAGCGCAAATACTCTTATAGACTGCATTCTAGCTGGAGCAAATTTGCAGTGAAGGTTTTGCAGGCATTTCAGAGGGTGATATCTTTGGTGTAGAGATCAGCCTTGCACTTAATATTTATAAAGGATAAGGGATCTTCATCATCTTTATCCATTCAGCCTTCTCCATTACATTCCATGTATTGATTTGCTGCAGCTACTCAGCAACTCCGGCATTTTAGCAGTTTCGCATATTTCAGCCAATCCTTCTAGGATTGAATTGAGGTAGTGATTGGGAGATTATATATTCTCTCCCAATGATGTATGAGCCATGTATATGCAGATCCATGTTGTGTTTCAATCAGTACAACAGTCTCCCTTCTATGACTGCGCAGTCCCTATTCATGGGTATTCTGCTATGATGCAGCATTGTGTATTTTGGCATATGTTTTCATAGAAGGCTTATTGCCTTATTCCTTTGATGTTCATTGTATCATTTTACTACTTTTATTTCATAATAAAATAGCTCAAGAGTTTCATACATTTTGGCATAATGTGTATTCACTGTTATTTCTAGTTTATGTCTTTATATTGTTGTAGCTTCATCTTTGGGTTATCTTGCAAGATTCCCAATAGTGTTGTATTCCTTCTTGGGGATATTGTCCTTTGAAAATCACTCTATAGATAGGGTCTGATAGTGGGCCAGGAAGCCTCTGGATTTCACCCTTCCTTTTGAAGGTGACAAATCCAGTAAATGCCCCTTCAGTCCATCTCTGGAATATATTTCCTTGTCATTTGACAATGCTTCTGAAAAAGGGACACTACAGTGGTATCAGAGCATAATATTATCTCAGCCTATGGATCTTCACCAAGATGTCATCTAAGAAGATGAGGAAGACTCCACTTTGTGGAGAAGAAGCAGAAATAAAAAGGAGATGAGCTAGCCAAGCTTCTCCCTCAATCCACCTAGGGCTTTCATGGGAGCCACAAGCAAAAGAGAGGGAGAGATTTGAAGAATCTCCACAAGGGTTTGAAGCAGAAAAAAAACTCTAGGATTTTTGATGAGGAATGGGAGCATGCAGTCACATCCTTTGATGCACAGTGCAGTCACATGTGCAACTTTTTCATGAAGAAGAAAACTCTTGAAGACTTTCAGAAGGAGTATGAGTCTCAAACTCTGGCATTCAGAGATCATATCACTTCATGGATTTTTGAAAGTCTAAGGTGAAGGAGAGCCAGCAACAGGATATATTTATTCTATCTACTTTCAGAAGTTCACCTACATGTTCAACCAAAGCATGGGTAGAGGAGCTGAAGACCATGTTGCAGCAGCACAAAGTTTCCAAAGGAGATGCTATCAGATTTGCAGCGCTGCACTTGAGAGGTAAAACCTATGCATGGTGGATATTTGAGTCATGTTATTTAGAGGATGCAAATACTTCTTTCTATTTAAGATTCATTGAAGCAATGATGGAAAGATTTGGTAGGAGGAAATCTAAAACACATGCAGAGAAACAAACCAAGACTTTGCATGTAAGGGAAGGAAACATAAACTCAAATCCACTTCAGAACCTTGATGAGAAGGCTGAAATATTGCATCACACCTTATTGGAGGTAAGGTATCCATCTCATATTCTTTCACAATAGAGCATGGAGGTCTCTTTTTCAAAAGGAGATCAGTTTTTGGAGAGGTTTCCCCTACATGTTGATGACAAAGAGGGCAACTTCAGTGGTATAGCTAGAGTTGATCCAGTGCTTCGTGCATAGGAAAGAGGAGCTCTTGCTCCACATAGATGGATTCTTATGTCTTTGCAAGAAATTCCCCATGATCTACCATGTAGAGATCAAGGCACAACTCATGATACATCTGTGCCATTGATGATAGGGTGCAGAGCTATGGAGATAGAAGGAAGAGTTAGGGAGGATGATCAGCATCATGTGATGAGGAGCACACACCCTGTCTATTTTATTAGGTTGATGCAACTAATATGATGATTGGATTGTGCAGTGGAAGCATGGAGGGTTTTCTCCATTCATACATTCAGTCATCTCTTGATGATGGTGCCTCACTGCATGGAGACATTGCACCAAGGAGACCACTAGAGTAGCAGAGGAGGTTGGATGCTCCACATTTGGGGGCCTCACACCTTGATTTCAAGAGGGTGGAAACCTTGGGAGAATTCAGCACAGTGCAGAGAGTTTGGGATAGGCTCATGGAGGAGGGAGACACTCTCTCATATTCAGCATCACCCACTCTCATCAGTTATACTGCGCTGATATAGTTGTTGTAGAGATAGAGGATTGCATCTTCGTGATACAGGATGGCTACTCCATATATTTGGTGAGAGAGATGGTACTTCCTTTGAGGAAGGACTCTTTCATGCAGTGGAGTAGAGGGAGGCCACTCATGCTTATATTTCCCAGGATCGAGAGATTCTTTGGAGGTGATAGTCTCTCATTGGAGGCTTATTTTCATATATCTTCATTTCTTTTGAGCATGAGCAGCTGCATGATGGGCATGGCAACAACTTTGAGGATGACTTTGACATGAGGGGATGTCAAGGTAGCAGGCAGCAGCGTGATGGAGCACCATATTGTAGAATACCAGCACTGTCTAGGTGGAGGATTGATCCAGGATGAAGGACTCAGCTTTGGTTGAGTATCCCTAGGATGTAGATGCATGCATGATTTACGGATGGCCTTTATAGAGATGGTAGATACTAAGTGGATGACATGATCATCTATCATTATGGCAGAATCTCCTTGACTAGAGTTTCTAGTCTCAAGGATAAATTTTAGCATGCAACACATGAGAAATTCCAGGCCATGCACTTGGATGCACACTTTGCCTTGCTAGAGGAGTTCACTTTGGAGGGAATTCATCATGATCTTCATCAGCATATGGACAGATGCATAGCCCAGTTGATTTCAGAGAGGTTGGCACAACCATTCCCTTACTCATTGGAGAAGAGGGAGAGCATTCATGATGAGCCATTTCAACTCAAGGTCTCAAGTACATGGTAGAGAAGGTATAATTTCACATTGTGTACCTCTTTACTTTATATGAGCAGCATATTGATCAAGGAGGATAATTCATTCTTGCATTTGTTATGATGTACTTGCAGCTACTTGTAGCCTTAATTTTGTCTATTTTGTGATGGTTGTGGGGGAAGCCACATGCTTCTTGGTGTGCACCATTGGCACTAATTTGTATTTTGATGATTCCATCTTCTTAGGAGTTTGTGGTAGCAAAAAAGTGGCTAGTTCAGCACTTGTTATTTTGATTTTGAGGCAGGCCAAGGAGGCACTGTGCAAGTTCCATGGGTGGAATTTGGAACCACTCTCCGGTTGTCATTTGACAACTTGTTTCTATTGCATATTGCTCCCTATGTATTTCTGATGTTGTATGTCTTTTGAGGAGCATTATTTGGAGAGAATTGTATGTACAACCCATTGGGAGCATGATTATCCCCATTTTACATGTTTTATGTTGCAGGAGATACCATGGGCAAACCATGATTGCCACATTGCTACTTGTACCTTCTTGTGGGAGGGACCACTTGGAGAATTTGCAGAGGCATTTCATGGTTGATTTTCTTGATGGGGTAACTTGGACCATTCTTGGAGGCCATACTATTTCAGCCCAAGGATAGAGGCAGCCCAATGAACACTTCAAATGGAGAGAGGACCATCTTGAAAAGCACAAGCACACTCTCCAATCAGCCCTAACACATTGAAGAAAACCAGGGGTTGAGATTTTCATTGGATGATAGCATGTATGAGAGGATCATCATTGGGAGTAGCATTATCCCATGCATATCATCACTCATACCTTAAGGAGGCCACATTCCAGTAGGAAGGATTCCACTACACCTTCTATATTTCAATGAGGAGCATCATTTTTCAGTTTGCATACTTGGGAGAGATCAATGGAGGGAAGATTTGTTGCAGCATATTTGAGTAGTGGTGGGACCATGGATGAGGAGGCCATAAGAGAAGAAGGAGAAGGAATTTTTTTCTCTCTATGTAGTTGCTTGAGGACAAGCAACATGTGGGAGGGGAGGACTGTAATGTCCCAATTTTCAGCCTCAAGCTAAAATGGACATTATAGTTGCACATTTTTATTTTTTTGAATAAAAATGGGTAAAGTGACCCATTTATGTAATAAATAGGAATAAAATCCCTTAAAATGTGAAAAGGGATCATCATGGAGCTGGATTTCACACCCTCATGTATGAAAGAGGTTAAAATGCAAATGGACAAGGCCTAATTGACCAAGTCAAACTGCATTGGCATGAGTTGGCAAGCACTAGGTGGGACAACACAGTTTTAGTGGAGGAATATTCCATGGAGGAGGAAACTTCTAGAGGAAGGAAGGAGGAGACTTCATAATGTTTAAAAGAGGAGAAAACCAGCCCATTGAGATTATCTTAGATCATTTTATTATTTGTCTTGAGAGACAAATTGCTACCTCTTGCTATTCAGCAAAGCTACAGTGCCCTCGGGCATGAGGGAGTCCTGTTTAGGATTTCCTCTCCTTCTTGAGTAGCTCATGAATTATTGCACTCACCCTCCATATTCCGGCATTCATTCCATAGCATCAACCATCTTCATCAGCGCAGTGTCTATAGCATATTATTGTGCAGTGTAGCTGGGTGTTGCTGGAGGTTTCCCACAACACCATTTCTAGCTGATCTTTCAGAGGAGGGAAGTTATCTACTTCTGGGAGGTTAGTGAGGATGGTTTCTAAGCATAATACACTATCATTGTTAGGATTCCAACCATTTCCATCAGTCACAGCATAGATACTCTCATAGACTGCGTTCTAGCTGGAGCACATTTGCAGTGAGGGTTTTGCAGGAATTTCAGAGGGTGAGATCTTTGGTGTAGGGATCTGCCTTGCAGTTCAGATTTCCAAAGGAGAATAATTCTTCATCAACTTCATAAATTCATCCTTCTCCATTCCATTCCATGTATTGAGTTGCTGCAGCTACCCAACAACTCCGGCATTTTAGCAGTTTCGTATATTTCAACCAATCCTTCTAGGATTGAATTGAGGTAGTGATTGGGAGCTTATATCTTCTCTCCCAATGATGTATGAGCCATGTATATGTAGATCCATGTTTTTTTTTCACTCAGTACAATATTCTCCCTTCTATGACTGCGAAGTCCTTATTCATGGGTATTCTGCTATGATGCAACATTGTGTATTTTGGCATATGTTTTCATGGAAGGCTTATTGCCTTATTCCTTTGATGTTAATTTTATCATTTTTCTTCTATTATTTCATAATAAAATGGCTCAAGGGTTTCATACATTTTGGCATAATGTTTATTCACTACTATTTCAAGTTTATGTCTTTATATTGTTGTAGCTGCATCTTTGGGTTATCTTGCAAGATTCCCAATAGTGTTGTATTCCTTCTTGGGGATATTGTCCTTTGAAAATCACTCTATAGACAGAGTCTGATAGTGGGCCAGGAAGCCTCTTGAGTTCATCCTTCCTTGTGGAGGTGACAAATCCAATAAATTCCCCTTCAATCCATCTCTGGAATAGATTTCCTTGTCATTTGACAATGTTTCTGAAAAAGGGACATTACAAGGTATCATAAAGGCTACCCTCCAAGATACCAAACCTAAGTACCATAATATGAGATAATTAGCCTAAGGTACAAAAATTCATCACCATGATCTGGTAAGTGCTCCAAGATCAAAAAAATTTAGATGTTTACCCAATCCTTCGAACGTCATTCTCTCCTTGTGGCCTTCACTAGACATATGGTTGTTAGTACTAGACTAGTGCATGACTCATGAAGTCTATCCATCATTACTCCCTCTCAAATAGGGATAATATTAACATTCCTCCACATGAAAAGGGAATATATCCAAGCTCCCTCTCTACTAGGGAGATGTTTCCAACATCAACTACTTTGTTCTTCCAGTGGAGATCAT
The DNA here is from genome assembly GCA_034641835.2 of Pinus albicaulis. Classification (NCBI taxonomy): domain Eukaryota; kingdom Viridiplantae; phylum Streptophyta; class Pinopsida; order Pinales; family Pinaceae; genus Pinus; species Pinus albicaulis. The sequence continues at coordinate 531,719,671 of CM076577.1, forward strand.
AGTAGTAGTAGCTACGCATGCTCATTCTTTAGCATAATCATGTCATTGGAGAACTTATAACTTCCTAAAAATCATAGAGCCATCATATAACACTTGTGATATGGTTTAGGTCATCAACCATGCACATCACTTTCACCTTTTTATCATCAATGAAGGCATTATATTGCAATTTTTCAAACTTCAAGTTGATCATAGCTTCCTTATGAAAATGATCTCCTTGCTTTTGTATGAACTTGTCCTTTAAGTTATATTCTCGCATTTCTACGTTTCAATATCAATATAAATACATATTAGACTTCATAATTTCCAAGTATCATATGTTAATCTTGTCTCAATATCCTTCATATATTCTTGCACTATCCTTCTTGGTAGAAAAACAATATGTTAATGAGATAACCAACAAAAATTATTAATATTATAATTAGCTCATCATGATGAATTTAATATCATAACATTAACATCCTTATGATCCATAACCTCATGAATCTTCCTTTATGCATCGGTTTTCCCAAGCTATAATATCTTCCTTGGAATTTTCATAGTTAATTCCTATATTTTTCTTCTGGAGACTATACTATATGTTTATCAATATTAACCAAATATTCCTCCTTGATTCTTGTATATATGTTCTTCAAATATTCCTACCTTTCCTTTCATGTAATCATCTAATCATCCTAATATTTCTTCTTATACCTTTCAAAGATAAGTTTCCTTTTCCTAGAAAATAAATACTTTTAATAGAGCGTGACCATTTGCATTCCTTCATCTTTTAGATACATTATTTTCAACTAGATAGAATATATATATACTATTCATAATGCTACTTCAAGAATAATCTTGATTCTTTATTTTGATGATCCTTATTTGCATAATGACTACCTGCAACATGATGTTGGAATATGTGAGGATGAAAAAAAAATATGCAATGTGGAGTCTTGTTCTTCTCATTATTTGTAAACCATGTGATATTTCCCAAAGCAAACCAAACAAGTAGATTCCAATTTTTAAATTATCAAGTACCTATTTCAAGATTCTTATAGAAAACTCAATTACGCATGTTTCATTAGTATCAATTATTTTAGGGTTCTTATAGTTCCCTCATTTCATCAGATTCATCATTTTTCAAGAGGTCAAACAAAAAAATTGATTTGCATTGCCATACTTTTCATCTTGCTTCCTTTATTATGTTTATGAGGTGTCTACTAACAAGTATAACTGAGCACAATATACAAATACAAGAACATAATGTCAAATTTGTCAATCTAGGGTTTCTATGGAATCTCAAAGGGTGAATTTCTAGGGTTTTAGTTAGAAACCCTAAATATCCTCGATACTTGAACAGATTATCTCTAGGGTTTTGATTTGACATCCAATTCAACCCTCGTTGGGGTTTACCATATACCTCATAGTGTCTGCAAACCATATATGTTTAATTCCTAAGGATTCCTTAAAGCGAACAACCAATTAGGTTTTTTATTCCTAAGGTTAATTCAATCAACTATGGTTTAGTAACCATAATTATAAATAGTCTTCAAGACTACATATATACAAACCCCGGAAGCATTATCAAATATTATCATAAATGAATTGAGAAACCCTAATTTCAAAATCCTAAAGACTTTATAGGCCATTTCTAATGCTAATAAACACATAAGAAACAACATTTTCAATACCTTCTTCTTTGCAAGGATCCAAATTTTCTTCACGTGACAACACTACTTTAACAAGTGTTAATTTTTAATAAAGGTGCCTCAACTTTTCTTTTCTTGAGCTTCGAGTTCTGTCTCTTGTCCTATTTTGCAGAATCCTTGTCTTGAATGATTTCCTTTATCCATCGACCATTTTTTCTATTATCTATAAATTGGTATTGATGGGTTGCTCCACCAGACAACTTAGAGTAACTCTTTCAAACTAGCTTTTGGCTAAGGATTAGCCTCTTCAGCTTGAGAGGGCTCTCTCAATTTATCTAATGATTTTCTTAATTAGGTCTTAAATCAGGTGGCTAAATTTGTGAGTATCTTAGTGTATTTGATTGCAAGTGAAAAATACGATAGATTTCACTACCATTGGGCTCGTGGAGTCAGTATGAAGTTATTTAGTGACAAATTATTCTACTTGTGGAAGCTAAGGATTTTATTGTTTCAATGAAAAATATAATACTAACACACAGAAAATATTCAATAACTTAAAGTCAAAAGAAGTCAGAGCATGAGGGCATGAATTCTGCGTAATTTAAAATCAAGACTTTGAGAAAATATATGAAGGAAACATAAGGCATAAAATTATTTCAACATTCAAAGAATCTGAGGTTAAGCAGAAAACACCATCATTGTATATTAATAATATTCGAAGATTTACAATAATAGTAGTCTCAAAGTAACATTATCCAACCCTTTCTGATTCGATTCTTGTCTTTAAATAGACCTTTGTTGCTTACATAGGATCTGCCCAGCTGGCTAGATAATTGAACCATAACTTTGACACGTATTATAACTATAAATTACATTCTTGGAACTGAAAAAGACACCTAGTGTCTAAAGACTTACACTTCTAATATTACTCTTCTTTACATTTATTACATTCACTTCTTCAATATTGGGACAATTACATTGAAAAGGATCAAATGCTCGAGTGGCATTCACCATCACTAAGACATTAATGCATCCCATATATTTAGGAAACACTAGTCCTATTTTTTAGGAAAAGATAAACAACACTTTAATCCTTGTCTTTATGTTGAGCTAGATAGGTGACACTCATGTCGAGTATTGAATATTTGTTAGGATGGCCCACTATCAGCTTGGATTTCTCCAGGTGGCTAGCTATTCTTCGACACACTTTTAAAACCTCCAAAATGCATTAAAAACACTTTGCTACAAAAACAGAGTGACCTTTAAGCAGTTTCGTAGCGAAATTTAGTAGCACATTTACTTCAGTCATTGAACCTCCTTTTTTTCCTTCTATGCTGATCAAGATATGTTTTTCAAGTCATATGGGCTAAATACCATCACTTTCCCTCCTTAGATCTCCATCAAAACTTTTTTTGTGGGTAAAAAAAAATATTACACGAATTTCGTAGCGAATTCCGGCACTTAAGCTTGGACTTCAGATTTGTCACTTTTCTTCAAAAATTCAGCTTCTGAACCAAAATTGATGTTTCTAGCAGGTTGTAAAATTAATCAAAAATGTTTTAAAGTAACCCCTCATACTTTTTTTCATTTCATATTTAACATCAGCAAGCTCTACCTCTTCAGGTTCATTTACCATTCTAATCTTCAGCCCTCTTTTGTTCAGTTCTTCTTGGATCATATCCATTTGGTCTTCCGGCTCCTTAACCTGCCCTTTAAGACTTTTTCTCTCAGACTACAATTTAATGTTCCTATTTAGCCTTAGCTAAGAGGAAACATTCAATTTTGATTTAATTTATGTTTTATGAATAAATGAATAAAGGAGGACATGTAAAACTCCTAAAAATTCTGAATAAATTAATGCCCATGTGAAAAAAGACAAATTAGGGCTACGTAAATAATCACTTGCAGGTGTGAAAGAGGTTTGAGCCAAAGGCTAGGTCAACCTTGACCAAATCAACAATGTTGTCTAGGTTCATTGCATCTCCAAATGGGACTGTGCGGTTCTAGAAGGGAGCCTCTAATGTGAAAAGGGTTAACTCATCAAAGTGGTTTAGGGTTTGCAAGAGCTTTCTCATCTTATAAAAGGAGAAGGAGGGCAGCAAAAGAAGGTTGTTGATAGATCATATTTCTGAAGTATTTGTCTTCTTAGACAAATACCATTCTCTGTTGTTTAGTGGAGGATTATGATTGGAATTCCTGCTTATGGGTTTCATATCTTCCCTTGAGGAATATTGGAGGAGTTCTTTGCTGAAGTGAACCACTATCAGGCTTGAGGCCAATCTCCTACTTACATTGGCAGTACTGATCTAGTGAGGGTTTTGCTGTCTTTGCAAGCTGCAACAAGTGGTGATCTAGATCTGTAGAGATCTAGTGTATTTTGAGAGTCTCTCTCCATGGAGTGGGTCCTTTGACCTCCTGGAGGAGAGTACCATTTCTTGTACTTTAAGATATGCTATTATTCAATATTTTTCTGTGTCTTTTGAGCTACAAATCTGTCCCATTGGGAAAAATGTGTTATTTATGTACGAGGGTTTGCAAGTTGTTTTACTCATTGTTTAGATTAGATCTATCTTGTGTTGGGCATGCCTTCCACTTGGTGATCCATGGATTGGCTTGCCGATATATGTTTTGTTCAGATCTGATCCATTGTTATTTAATGTGATATTCAGAAATTTACTGCAGTAGTTTCCAGATATGCAACTTGTTTCTCAGATCTACTCTTATTTATGCATGCTCTTGTCAAAATTCCAAGTGGATTTTCTAGAGAAAACTATAGAGTTTCCAGATATGATATAGATCTGATGTTTTATCCATAGATATGCTCTAGATCTAATTTGTAACTCACATCTGCTGAACCTCCTGGAAAATAATGATGTTCAAGCATTTCTGCAAATTTACATGTGCATCTACTCTCTTTTCTGAAGATTTATTGTTGTATTGGCTCATGCTTTCCACTGTATAATGAAAGGGCTTTGTCATAATTATTATTTTCTGTTGTAATACTAATATATCAGTCCTCTTTCTGATCTCCACTTAACATTAGCTAAAACTGCGGAATTCCTGAAGCAATGCTTGCATTTTACTGCAACCTTCCCCTTTGGGTGCCTTTTAGCTAGTCTACTTTTTGGGAGATTTTTTTAATGTGCTTAAACTGATTTGTTTCTAATGAAATTCCATATATAAGTCACATACAACATAAATTAGGGTATCCCAACCCTGATTTGCATTATTCTTGCTCATTTTTACTGATACAGTGTTTTCCTTGAAGACCTTGTTGAGAAAGGGGTTATTCTAAGTTCTATAGACAGAGTCTACAGTTGGACAGGTAGCCTCTGGATATCACCTTTTATTTGAAGGGTAACATATCTAGTAAATTCCTCTGTATTCCATCTCTTAGAATCTTGAGAATCCTGAAAAAGTATCATTACAGCGGTATCAGAGCTCCACTCTTGGCACAGCCTGTGCTAGCATTGGAGCACCAGTCATGTTGCATTCCGAATATGAAGATCCTATTTTATAGAGGGAGAAGAGATACTAGAATAGAATTCATAGAAAGTATGACTATACTACTATTGACCTTGACAAGGGTCAAGACAAAGGGAAAGCCCCTGAATTAGTCAATGATAAAGATAAGGGGGTAGAGGAGTTTGCAAAAGCTCTCTTGGAATCTATGAAAGATCTATCCAAGGAGATAAAGGAGATGAGGATAGATAGAATGAGGGAGTCCCTTGGGAGATTCCATCAGGGAGAAAGTTCTGATATGTCTCAGTTTGGGACTGGTCAACTTGTGAGCTTGCCACAAGCTCCCCAGGCCTCACAACACTCTACAATGCCTACCTTATTGGCTGTAGATAATGAAGGGCTGCAAGATCCGACCTCTTTGGAAGGTTACTTTGTAGAATATGACTCACAAAGTTAGAGGTTCAAGGATAACTTGAGCTTTCAAGACTTCTGCCATCTCAAGGATCGGAGGAGGCCATGGCAGCAGTATAGAGATGGATGTTTCCTTCAAGGGAGACACCACACTATGGGCAGGTTCTTCTTGCCTAAGTTCAATGGATCACCCTCTTGTTCTGCTAAAGCATGGGTGGAAAAGTTGGACATCTATTTCCAGTTGAATAAGGTGCCTAAAGCAGAAGCCATCAAAATTTTTGCGCAGCATTTTGAGGGAGAAGCCCACAACTGGTGGTTTCATGGACTATATACATTGGGGCACAACAATGTGTCCACATATGCTGAGTTCACTAGGAGACTAGTGGAGAAATTTTATAGAAAATATTTGGAGGCCCCTTTCATAAGCTTGGCAAAGCTTAAATTGATAGGAGATGCAGAGGCCTATATCTCTGAATTCATGAGGTTTTCTGTAATGGCCCCTGATCTATCAATAGCAAGGAGAGTCTACATGTTCATTGATGGCCTAGAAGAACCTTTGCATGGGTTGGTTAAGTCTACCAAGCCCATCACTCTGCATGATGCCATTGAGAGAACTAGAGATCTCCAAGATGCCTTGCCAAGGGAAAAGGCAACCTTCCCAAGCAAATCCACTCACTCTTCTAAGGGGAAGGAGGGGAAAGCTGCTCCACCCAAGGAGAGCTCATTGAAGAAACCTCTTGACATTGATCTCCGAAGGGATTTGAGGAAAAAGAAACTATGTTTCAATTTTCAAGAGCCATGGGTACCGGGACATAGATGTGCTGCTGGAAGAGCACACTATATTGAAGTCTTCTATGATTGTGAGGAGGAAGAGGGAAATGATAGACCTAGGAGAGGTCAAAGCACTAGTGATGATGAGGATGAGGATCAATCATCATCCAGAGAAGAATAAGGAGCCTTTTCTCCAACCAGTGGGACTCTTACTTCTTTGAGAGGAGTGCCCAAGTATTTGAACCTAAGGGTGCAAGGTTCAGTTATGAACCAAAGAGTGTCTATTCTGATTGACAGTGGGGAAACCCATAACTTTATTGATGCTCACCTTGTGCAGAGGAGAGGGATCCCTAATGATACTTTTGATGGGTTCTCTTTTTTGGTTCCGGGAGATAGAACTATGAAGTGGATGCAGTATGTTCCATCACTTTCTATGACTATGGGAACCTACACCTTGGAGGACCATTTCTTTGTAGTGGACATACGAGACACCAACATCATCTTGGGTGTCTAGTGGTTGATTACTTTGGGAAAATTCACCACTAATTGGAAGGCCTTGCAGATGGAATGGGTGGATTTGAAGAGTGGGAAACAACAAATCATTCAAGGCATGCACACCAACCCTTCACTTGATGCTTCCACCCACACAACAAAGATGGAATTGCACAGTGGGGGCAGGGACCTCACAGTTCCTTCTCTCATGTTTATGAAAATGCTGCAAGGAACATTCCAACATCATGGCAATCCACTTGGGGTGCCATTAGATTATGTGGGGGAAGCTTCACCAAGTGCTGAAACAATGGAAAAGAGAACCGCAACGCTCTGGGAGGAAGCAAGGGGGAGGATCAGCCTTCCCACAAACAATTTTGGCATGCATAATGCCCAAGAAACAAGTAGCAACAAAGCAAGAACCAAAATAGATACATCAGCAGCGCTGTCTTTGTTGAGATGTGTAGATCCATATTGGAGATCTCAACTCCTTGTGGAGTACTCCAAATATCTGCACATCGGGATGATATTAGATGGCATGAAGCAAGAAGGAGGCTATTTGGTCCATGAGGGGTCATATATCATCTCGGTAAATTATTCTTGTCTCAAGCCTCCAAGCTTAAGCAAGAGATACTACAAAGAGCACAGAAAGAGTTCTTTTCCAGCTATGTGCAGTCAGCAAAAATCTACTCCCTAATCTTGAAGAGTTTTGATTGGGAGGGTATGAAGGAAGAACTACATCAACATTATGATTGGGAGGAACTACATCAGCACTTACAAGAGTGCAATAGTTATGAGGATATTGGGCAGCCAAGGGATCCTATGTAGGAGAAATTTCAGCCATCTCTTTCTTCTCTTAAAAGAGGAGAAAAGCCCATGTCCAACTCTATGTGTGTGGGAGACTTGAATGGTAAAGAATCTGATCTTATGGAGTATGTCTATTTTTCTGATTTGACACATTCTCTTACCATATGTATGTAGGCCATGGCTCCTATAAGGAGGGATATTACATGTAGATCTCATGGCATTAATGAGGCCAATAAAAATTCCAAAGCTAGCCACTCCCTTGAGGTGCAAAGCAATATTATCTATCATGATGGGTGCTTTCCAAAGGCACCTAATGAGGGCTTCACTTTCAGCCATGTCAAAGTGACCCATGCAGAAAATATATTGTGGGGGTACCACCTATCACACTCATATATATGCAAAAAAAGGAGTGCACTGCGTTGGTACCTTATGTGGGATTGTGACCCACCTCCTCAAGTGAAAATTTCAGTTTGCATATATGTGATTTTGCTTCCATACATAGATGACATATTGGTATTGTTTATGGGTTTGTATGGACAAAAAGTAGGCAGTGTATATGTACCACATGGGATGGAACTTTATCCTGTACTTCATGATACATGTTTTAGATGTGACATTGCTTCACCCATGTTTATTTCTGTTGATTTTTACACTCCTGAAGTGGTAGACTATGCCCCTATCATGTTAGCATTGGAGGAGCAGTTTCTGATGTATTGGCTTGGTGAGCACTTAATCCATGATGAAAGCTTGATTCTTAATGGTGCCATCAATGGAGAAGGAGAAGAACTAAAGCTCTTACCCTGTCAGTTGCTTGAGGACAAGCAACATTTTGGAGGGGAGGACTGTAATGTTCCCACTTAGCCTTAGCTAAGAGGAAACATTCAATTTTGATTTAATTTATTTTTTATGAATAAATGAATAAAGGAGGACATGTAAAACTCCTAAAAAGTCTGAATAAATCAATTCCCATGTGAAAAAATACAAATCAGGGCTATGTAAATAATCACTTGTAGGTGTGAAAACAGTTTGAGCTAAAGGCTGGGTCAACCTTGACCAAATCAACAACACTGTCTAGGTTCATTGCATCTCCAAATGGGACTGCGCAGTTCTAGAAGGGAGCCTATAATGTGAAAAGGGCTAACTCATAAAAGTGGTTTAGGGTTTTCAAGAGCTTTCTCATCTTATAAAAGGAGAAGGAGGGCAGCAAAAGAAGGTTGTTGATAGATCATATTTCTGAATTATTTGTCTGCTTAGACAAATACCATTCTTTGTTGTTTAGTGGAGGATTGTGATTGGAATTCCTACTTATGGGTTTCATCTCTTCCCTTGAGGATCATTGGAGGAGTTCTTTGCTAAAGTTAACCACTATCAAGCTTGATGCCAAGCTCCTACTTACATTGGTAGCGCTGATCCAGTGAGGATTTTGCTGTCTCTGCAAGCTGCAGCAAGCGGTGATCTAGATCTGCAGAGATCTAGTGTATTTTGAGAGTCTCTCTCCATGGAGTGGGTCCTTTGACCTCCTGGAAGAGAGTACCATTTCTTGTACTTTCAGATCTACTATTATTCATTAGTTTTCTATGTCTTTTGAGCTACAGTGTTGTCCCATTGGGAAAACTGCGTTATTTATGTATGAGGGTTTGCAGGTTGTTTTGCTCATTATTTAGATCAGAGATCTCTTGTGTTGGGCTTGCCTTCGACTTGGTGATCCATGGATTGGCTTGCTGATCTATGTTTTGTTCAGATCTGATACATTGTTATGTAAGGTCATATTCAGAATTTTACTGCAGTAGTTTCCAGATCTACAACTTGTTTCTCAGATCTACTCTTATTTATGCATGCTCTTGTCAAAATTCCAAGTGGATCTTGTAGAGAAAACTATAGAGTTTCCATATCTGATATAGATATGATTTTTTATCCATATATCTTCTCTAGATATAAGTTTTAACTCACATCTGCTGAACCTTCTAGAAAATAACGTTGTTCAAGCATTTCTGCAAATTTACATGTGCATCTGCTCTCTTTTCTGGAGATTTATTGTTGTATTGGCTCATGCTTTCCACTGTATAATGAAAGAGCTTTGTCATAATTACTATTTGATGCTTTAATACTGAGATATCAGTCCTCTTTCTGATCTCCACTGAAAATTAGCTAAAACTGCGCAATTCCTGAAGCAGTGCTTGCATTTTACTGCAGCATTCCCCTTTGGGTGCCTTTTAGCTAGTCTACTTTTTGGGAGATCTATTTCATGTGTTTAAACTGATTTTTTTCTGATGAAATTCCACATATAATTCAAATACAACATAAATGAGGGGATATCAGCCCTGATTTTCATTATTCTTTCTTAGTTTTACTTATACATCGTTTTCCTTGAAGACCTTGTTGAGATTCCTGAAAAGGGGTTATTCCAAGTTCTATAGACAGAGTCTACAGTTGGCCAGGTAGCCTCTGGATCTCACCCTTTATTTTAAGGGTGACATATCCATTAAATTCCTCTGTAGTCCATCTCTGAAATAGAATCTTGAGAATCCCGAAAAAGGATCATTACATGCAACCATATATTTATTTTCCTAGTGTTCTTCACCACTTTCCTTAGAGGAAGACTTCTCTTCAGCATTTTCTTGGCATTTTATAGATTTTTGTCATATTTTTCCAGCTAATCCTTCATTAATGTTTCAAAGTCTACCATTATTTTTCTATCTACCTTGGCCTCCTATAGTTCCAATATGACTTCAATAACTTCTTCCTTGGCCTCTCTTAATTTCTCCAACAATATTTGTACTTTAGTCTTTTCCTCAACTTGTTCCTTTCCTTTTCTTTGCACAGTGACCTCTTATGTTGTTGGATATACATATATAATTTTCTCTGGTTTCTTGCTTTCATCAATATTTTATGCTATCCATGACACATTTTGCAATCTGTGACCTAGTCATTGGTTTCCTTGGCTGGAAAATGAAACCAACATCTCCTCCTGCAAAATATGATTTTTTGGTAGACTTACCTTTCTACTTCTTCCTTATATCCCCTTCAATTTCTTCTAATTGGACAATTGGAGATTCTTCAATGTCTATTGCCTGGAGGATGTCTTCAATATTTCCTTTGGCAATGGTTTGGCTCCTGGTTATCCTCCTGCTACCATGTTTGCTAATTTTCTTTTTTTGACTTGCAGGTGATGGTTGTGGGATATTAGTCTCTGGTATAGGTTCAACTTCAATATCCATTGGTTCCATAGTAGGTTTTCCTCCTTCCTCATTACATCTTCTATCACAGCTGGAGATGAAGTGATATTTGGCTTTGAAATATTTTTAGGTGTCATTGAATCTACTTCATATCCACTAAGAAAAAGAAAACATGCCTAATATCTGTTTAAATTTTTTAATTCCTCCAACACTAACAATTTGATTAGGCCATGGTGAAAAAATGATGTTTCACTATCCTCAACCTTGGCTTGGACCTTATCTTACATCTTCTCCAAACTTCTAAATAAAAATAAAGGCAAATCAAGGGGTTTCTTACCAATGAAATCCAAAAGGAGCCTGAAGTGATATAAGTAGACCATGTGAAACCTCCCCTCACAAGTAAAATAATTTTGTACCACAAACAGGAGCTTTGAATAATTTTCTTTCACATAACTCCTGGGGATGCCATTTTCCATGTCAACTTCAATTTGCTCATGTTTTAAAAATTCCTCACAGCTTTTCATTTTGAATTTTGTACCTTTGAACCATTCCTCGCCTCCTCTAGGTATTTATGTAGCCTGAGAGATAGTATCAAGTGATACTGTGAAATTCAATAGTCCTACCTTTGAGGTTGTCTCTGTGAAATTGGTTGCGAATTCTTTGGATATCTAAGCATGAAAACATTACAGCTTCTAACATAACTGTAGACAACCAACATTCCTGAAGGCATCCATGAAACTAGGATCTTAATTCAATATTTTTAAATCCATAGGCTCGTATCTCACACAGTAACCTCCTTTATTCACTTTATTCTTCGCTGCCATTGATCCTTTATACCTTTGCTGCTTCTTAGCTATGACACCTGCAGAGGAACAAACCTAGACAACAAGTTGTTTGTGTTGTGAATCAACTCTTCAAGGATGACACTGTGATGGTTTACATGCAAGATTTTGAGAAATGAATGACATAGAAAAGCTTAGAGGAAAATTTTAAAATGCAATTCGACAACTTGAGCGAGAATGATGACACATGTGACCAAAAAAATCAAAGATGAGTGAAATCACGATCTTGCATGCTTGGTGATCATGGTAACTAATTTGCTGACCTCACCTTTACCCTTGGCCATTGAAAACTTGACACCTCACACCACTCTGCCTTTTCTGTAGAAAAACATAGTTTCGTAGCGAAAATAGTTAAAATCTTGACAAATATTCTATGGAATTTTTAGGTAATTCCATAGCAAATTCCATTGGTCTACCATTGTATTCACTATGAAATGGTGAAAGAACAAACAAGTGTCTTATTTTTTCATTTGAGGGCATAGGCGCAAAAACTAAATGACATGGAATGGATCTGACTGACATGACATGACTCATGGTGGGTTTAGACTTAGGATAAAGCTTGTTACATGTGTTTTTTCATAAATTTCATGAATTTGACTATGAAAACAACATGGAACCTAGGTGAATGATATGCAAGACCCTATCAATTAAATTTTTAAAACTTATGAGTGATAACAGTTTCCAACAATACAAAATTTTCATTGTTGTAGCTATCATTATTGTTTTCAATTAAGATCACACTTTTCCTATCAGCATTATCATTGTTTTACGAGAGTCTCTAATCTTCCAAGTCATGACAGGGTAATAGGTCGGTTTCATGATGGGAGTTTTTCTTCTTCTATGTATGTTTTGACTTCCTTAAGTACTATAACACTTCATACTTCATGTCACGATACATATATGATAAATTTTATTATTTCTTTGAATCCAATTTTCAAATCGAATAGATATATTATGTCCAAAATTGAACCATATATATGTAATGATATATCAACTGTTATGTCCCACCATAAGGTTATCTATGTTTTTCAATATAATTTATACCCAAAGATCTCCAATTCAAGGTAGTCATATATAGATTGTAATCTATTCTTTGAGGTATATATAGTTTCACAAACCATGTGAATACTTATGTTACAGAAATATTATATCCAATGTCATTGTCACAATCCACAATGTATCACTTCATCGAATATTGTGTGCTCCATGATGCTACAAAGTATAATAGTGTTATTTCCACTATGTGTCATTCGAATACGATAACCATTGGTATAGATTTATGTAGGAACTAAATGAAATACATATTCAAATAGAAAAATAGATCTATAGCAAAAATTTAACTTCAATTAATTAATAATAAATACTAAAAATTGCTTACATGCAAAATGGAAATAAACTAGCTCGAGTGATGGTAGCTTATATTTAAGAAGTGATGTGGAAGCTACATGCATTCTAAATTGAGTTACAATGAGGCTTGAAGGAAATTTTTGTATTGAGAAACAAGGGAAAATCATAAACATCCAAAAACCTAACCCTGCGAGATGAAGTGCCAAAATTTTGTGGGCCCCGTTGGGGTTAGTTGGTACATCAACATTCTAGGGTCGTAACTTTGGAATGCGATATATGTTTAATGTGTATGACACCTTGTTATAAATTATTATCTAAGAACTACAGATTTAAATTGTAACTTCATACCAATATCTATAGTTTTTCTCATTTTTCAAAAAATGTCGTTTAGTGTCTCAAAATAACTTTGGAAGTTCAGGACCTGAAAAAATGCCAAAATAGTAAATTGTGCTACAGTTAAGGAAATGGAAATAAACAGTGTTGGGGGTCCAAGAGAAATAGGAGGGTGGCCACAAATATCCACCTGGATAAGTCCTCTCCCATTGGGAAGCAATGGTCCCCATTATATTGAGTGTCTCCATTAGATGTGGAATTTTTTCTAAACTTTTTCCCTAGTGAGCCACTTGCCCTGGTGCAAGAACCAGCCAACTTTCAAAAATTGATACAGTTTGATCCTTTTTTTGCAAGTGTTATTTATCTTCATTTCCATGATCTTATTAGTTGTGGCATGTTCAATGCAATCTGGGTGAAGTTAAGTTGGTGTCAACTACTCAACAAAGTCTGATTTTTCCAACAATGGTGGAAAGAATGGTTGAAGGTGGTCTACATTGAATATAGGGTGAAAACCAAGGAATGGTTGGATACTAATCTCTAAATTGTTATGTCCAACATACTTGGTGATGGTGTAAGGCTCGTATCAGATTGGTTGAAGCTTCTGATGGGCTCTGGCAAGGCATTCTTTCTGCAGATGTAACCAAACTTGATGGCCCACCTAAAACTCATGTGGCACCCGATGTTGATCATGTCATTGTTTGTAATTGGAATTTCGTTTCTCCAAGATTTCATGAACCTGCTGAAAAATGTGTTGAATGCACTTAATAAACCTAATTGCTTTATCAGCTTCAGAATAAATATGCGCAGATTATTCTTGTGTAGTTACAAAAGGTAGTGCAACATCAAGGTTTAAATCCTAGGCCCACTTCAAATGGATGGCCATTCGAGCTACAGATAGCTTTTTTATAGTTGTGTTGCACATAGGGAAGACTCTCATCCCATTTTTGTGGATGGTTGGAGTTATACATGCATAGTATGTGCACAATCATCTTGTTGACAACATCTGTTTGGCCATCAATCTGAGGGTGGAATGCAGTCAACTTGGTGAGCTTGGTGTCCAGAAATTACCAAAGTTTTGACAAAAATTTTCTTAGGAACCTATTATCCCAATCTGATATAATTGTCTTCAAGACCGAAAAATGCACCCACACTCTTCTTCTTGCAAGAAACCAATATGCTCATCTTAAATAATATGTCAGAAACCATAAATACACAATCATTGTCATGCTTGGTAGAAGGAAGACCCTGTTACACAGTATTTTATCACATTCCCTATTCCCTATCCTAAGTGTTGTCCTTTGTGTCACTCATGCCACAAATTCTGCAATGCAACAAAATCTTTGAAAACATGTTCACCATCAATAACATTCTCAACACATCCCTAAAGAAATGGAGAGTTGGTGCATTATATAAATTCTGGAGAAAGCTTGTAAAAATCCCTAATTTGTAGCCCCAGTGTGGTTCTCCCTTGTATAGACTCAAGCTTGTCACCTTGTGTGTAACTAGTAAACAACATTGGCAGTGTGGGAATTAAAGTTAAAATTCACGTTGGTGCTCTTCAAGAAGGTTATCTAAAAATGGAGCAAAATATTCTTCCTCTAAAAGTACTAATAACGGAAGTTTGGTATCAGTTGGCTGAAGATTGAGTCGAGTTCTCCCATTTTGATTCCTTGATCCTACCTTTAAGGTTTTACCCTTAAGATGTGGAACTTCATCACTCTTTTAAGGATCCTTAGCCTTTTCATCTTCCCTCTAAATGAATGTCATGCTTTCCCCAAATGTTTGGTCATTGTTGGTTTCCTTTCTAGTGCTCGAATACGCCTAAACATTGCCATAAGTCCAAGTAGAATAAGTTCTTGAAGTATTTGGCTTTGACTAGGGAATCCGTGCCGAAGGACACCTCCAACATTAAGGCACCAGTTGTATGCTTCCCTCTTTAATTTATTAATAATAAAAATCATATTTTACTTTCCATAAGCTTGTCAATGATTACTTGCTTGGTATGATACTCCTTGATCTGTCATATGATTCACATTAGAATGAAATATATTAATCTTTATTTTTTTTTCGTTGTTTGATCTCTCTTGAAAGTATTCTTATGTAAAGGAACTACGAGGAGCGAGCTTGGAATTAAGGATATTAAGATTAACATTGACAAGTGATCGCATAGGGGCAAGATAGGCCATCTTCCTCTCTCATTTCCTTATGATTTAAGCAAGGAGAGTTTGATTTCTTTTGTCTCGTTTGTTACTAGACCCACTCATTAGGCTAGAGGGATCGTTTCTATCCGTAAAAGGGATTTCCTGGATAACAAAATGGAAAATCCACTAGGGATCCCACATCCTTTTTAGTCCTCCTTTTCTATTTCTCATTCTTGTTTAGTTATCCCAACCATTGAACAACCCTTTTTTTGGATTGATTTTTAGTTTGTCCTTTGTTTTTACGGTGTCCTAGGGTATCATATCTAGATTTTTTCCTTCATATTTGCTTATTTTTTCCCTTATCTCTAGCAACACATTTTTTATCAGTCATAGTCACGCTTCCAGCGCATTTTTTATCTGAAATAGCTGCATTGCAGATCTCCGATTCTAATTAGAAGTCTGCGTTGGTCTTTGAATATGGAAAATTTTAAGTTATCTGCTAAACACTCTAATGTGTTTTGGTCCTTAAGATTTTTTATCTACTTTGTCAACATCAAGTTTTGATTGATTTCTTTTAGTTTCTTGGTAGAATGAAAAACATTGTCCCATACTTGAAGTGGTAAATTGATATTTTTTATTGAGTCTTTCATGTTTTGAGTCGATTGAGAGTTTTGTTTACTTCTTGTATGATTGGAAAAATACTGAAGTTTTGTCAATATAATAGGAGCAGCTCTTTTACATTTGCGAGAAATTTATTTTTTCATTTAGTTAGTTTTCATTTCAACAAATTTACTTTTTATTAAGTGCATTAGATTACTTGCATAGAAAATTTATCTTTTGGAACTCGTTATTGAAAATAGATCGCACTTTTTGGTAATTGAAGACTAAAGAAGTGATTTTAAGTGCATTAGATAATTCAAAATGAAAATAAAGTGAAAGTTCATATAAGTACACCTTAGGAAATGTGAAAATATTTTTACTTTTAAAAATTTTCATTTGGGACAGTGAATTTTTTTCTTTTAAAAAAAATTGCATTTGGAAAGTGAAAAGTGAAAAGCTAGTTAAGGGTATTTTTCTTATTGCATTACTTGTTTGATGCACCATCGTTTGAAATTTATTCCCTTATTAATTTAGCTTTCATCAATGAAACATGTCTTTTCTCATATAGTTGCATCTTAGGCATTCAGGTGACATCGCTTTGAGCCCCAAAATCGAAACTTAATTTAAAATAAAGATTAAAATTTACTTCAATTAACCTAAGGAGAATTTGGAAATTAACACAAAAAATTAGAGGTCTAGGTTAGATATGTGTCCCATCGTCGTGAAACGTAATATTTGTCGCTAACCTCCTACGTTACATCCTGGGGGTGATATTGCATTACACGTATGAAAGTATATAGGACCTTTCTTCAATATTATCGGTTATATCGGAGGTGCTCCACGTATGAAAGTATATAGGACCTTTCTTCAATATTATCGGTTATATCGGAGGTGCTCCACATATGAAATTATATAAGAATGCTATCATTGAACGGTTATGCATCAGGCAGTAATACTACAAAATTTCACTCCCATGTATCGTCATGTATATTTTGGGAGTCCCCACTAGGTTGTTATTTTTCCATAAGTAACCGAGTCGGCCACCTTGTAAATTGTGATACACCAAACACAACATTCGGGGAGATTGGCTGCAATAGGTTAAGTCCTTGGTTTACCAAGGTTTATATCGCATTTCACGGTTACTTGGTTATTCTTTTTTCCTAGCTTACCATTTTTTATTTATTTGTTTTTTATTTCTAAAATTTATTGCCCACAAAATAAAATCTTACCCGTGCATGACTCGTTAGTAGATCTTAGGTTGAGCCTAATGGAAACAGTTCTTGTGTTTACCAATTAAGGAATCCCATAAAATGGTAATCAGTTCCTTTTCCTTATTTTGGAAATGTTGGTGCTCCCTATATGGCAAATTTTTCCCTTCCAAGATTGACCATTGGTTTTCTAGTTTGGTTATTTTTAACCCCCATGGTTACAAATGTCCAAGTCTCTTCTCAACCAAGTTCTCCTCCACTTAAACAGTGCCAACCACATGTTGATCCTGAAGTTGACCCCTCACCTTATTTGCATGTTTCTTCACCCTGTTCTTCCTCTTCACCTAGTGAAAATCTAGATTCTAGTAACTATGAAGCTAAGACGAAGAAGAAGAGGACAAAGAAGAAGAAACAAAATAACCAAGGGGACAACAAAGCGACCATTACTACTAATTCAACTAATGTTAAAAAAAATTCCAGTCAGTCCCGCAAAGTCAAATTCTCTTGCAAGTTATGTAAGGGTGACCACCTTCTTAAAGATTGTCCTAGTATTCCCAAGGTGTTATAAGTGTGTTCCACCGGCTCACATTATCCTTTTTTATCAGCCTCTAGAGATCATGTTGGTGATAAAACCTAAATTATTCATAGTAAATCCCATGGGAAAAAGCATAAAGTCAATTTTCCATGTAATTTATGTGAAGGGAATCATCCCATTCACATTTTTCCTTATATGGATGAAGCCTCCAAGGTTTTGGAAAACCTTACAGATTCTCAACCCCATCTTCTTGCAAGATATCAAGACATTTCCTCTGATCCTCCACTAGTTGATCAAGTGATTTATCAAAATTCATCTCTAGTCAATCCCACTATCTCTGAAATTGAACCCCATGAGTTTTTCCCCAACCAACCATTGGTTGAGGAAACGTTTGACTTGTTTCCACCTTCAGTTGATCAGCCCTTTCTTATACAGAGTGAACTCCATACTACTTAGGTTCAATTTGTTTCTTCAGATTCCCATGAATTGGAGGGAAATATTCTCATTCCCCTGGTACAAGAGGGTTATCATCCCACTCCCGTAATACAAGGGGTAATTTCTTCCATTCCCATGACACCCCCTCCAATTAGTTTAGTCGCTTCTTTTGATTAGAGTCGACTAGCAGGATATCGTCTTCCTTCTTATGTGCCTTTTGAGATCATAGTACAATATTATAAGGTGGTTGTACCTGGAACAATAATATATGAAGATGCATCTATTAGTATTATATCCTCAACTACTTAAAAATCCTTAGGTTCTTCACAGCTTGTGTCTGTTACCCAGAATCTGTTGGCTTTTAATAGAGGAACTAGTCAACCATTATGGATCCTTCCTAAGTTACCTATTAATTTGGAAGGAAATATCATCTATATAGACATGATGGTTTTCCAAGGCACCTTAGATTTTAACTTACTCCTTGGGTATGATTATATTTATTTCACAGGAGCTCTTGTCTCTTCTCTATTTCCTATGATGTGTTTCCCGCATGAAGCAAGAATTGTGACCATTGATCAAATTTTGTTCATTGGTCCTAATTTGGCTCCCATTCAACCATCATCCCTAAATGGTCATTACATGCAAGTGGTATCCTCCCTGCCAAAGGTTCATTATGTGGCAACTTGTTCCATGCTTGTGTCTATTGATGATATAGTCAGTGATATAGTCCATCATGTACTGGGGGCATCGGACCCTGATTTCCAGAGTGTTGTTCTCCCATATGATGAGAATCTCTTGGAAACCATGACCTATTATGGGATATGACACAATTTCTTCATAGCAGAGTTCCTTTTCTTGTGTCAAGCTCCTTAAAAAATGAAACAAGGTCTTCAGAGCATAGTTTATTTTCTTGTGTCAAGCTCCTTAAACAATGAAACAAAGTCTTAGGAGAAGAGTTAATTTTCTTATGTCAAGATCCTTAAAATATGAAACAAGGTCTTTAGAGCATAGTTCCTTTTCTTGTGTCACTCCTTAAACAATGAAACAAGGTCTTCAAAGTATATTTCCTTGTCTTGTGTCAAACTCCTTAAAAAATGAAACATGGTCTATGAAGAAAAGTTCATTTTCTTGTGTCATGAGTATAGTTCTTTTATTGTTTCAACCTCATTAAAAAATGAAATGGTTTCTTATGAGGATAGTTCTTTTACTGTGTCAACCTCTTTAAAAAAGAAACAGGTTCTTATGAGGACAGTTCTTTTACACTGTCAACCTCATTAAAAAATAAAATAGGTCCCTATGAGCATAGTTCTTTTATTGTGTCAATATCATTAAAAAATGAAACAAATCCGCTTTCAATTCGATTCTTTGATTAGATATCATAAAATCCTAGTAGAGTCTTTCACTTGATCTCATAAATGAACCTTCATTCCATCCACATGTTAGTAACCAATAGTATAATTAGGTGAATGAGATGAAGCTTAGGGGGGCATGTACCTCGAATTGAGTAATTATTTTGGGGGTATGAAAACTTTCAAGCATATTTTTTCTTTGTTTCAAGCTTGTGTAAAAATTAAACCACTCTCAAGAATTGTTTGTCTTCGCTTCAAGCTTATGACAAAATGAAACCAATTTCAAGCAGATTTTTTCCTTTTTTTTAAGCTTGTGTAAAAATGAAACTATAGCCATTGTATCTCTCGTGATTTCCATTTTATTAGCATGTTTTGTTGGATGAGACTTGGTTTTCTCATTCCATAGTCACCATCTTCTTGGCCAATCATACACTTTCACTTGGTTGTTTACCCTTTCCTGGCAAAATTCTACGATGAGTGGTCTTGTTAGCTAGCCTCTTGACCTTTACATGCTTTGAGCAGTTCCATCATCATCGGAACCATTTGCTACCTTTATACTGCTCATTCCTCCAGGAGGAGTCCTATTTTATCTCTTTTCAGAATCCTAATATATGAAACAATTGTAGAGCACTTATCATTTCGAGCTCATTAAAGTAAATTAATTGACTTCTATTCAGTATAAGTTTAAACATTTTCTAGACTGAGATAGACTAATTATGAAAAATGAATACCATAGTCAAACATGACTAAGAGGTTCTCTAAGATATAATTTTCTACCGTTTCGGGTTCGAGGGACTATCTACGAAAAGGGACATTTTGGAGTTCTCTTTTTTGTCTCTTTTTCAAACTCCCTAAACATGAAAAAGACGTCGAGTTACCACTTCATCGGACTCGTAAAGATTAAACTACAAAGGACTTCTCACCATGATAAGGTCGAGTTACTTCTTCCTAGGACTCGTTAAACTTACTAGGATGGATTCATCCAAAAGGTGAACTTATACTTTAAGCATATGGTATCCTTTTCAAGCTTGTTATCAAAAATAAAGAGGTACTTACTAGAAATAGTGGGGAAAAATGGAAGTAAACATGTCTTGTGTTTTGTCTTAACGGTGGCATGTCGCTTTTGAACATGAAACTCATTTTCATCTCGTGTCAGGTTTGGGTAATCCTCTCTTCATCACTTTACTTCCCAGGTTTGGGAAATCCATTTTCCTCCCATTCAACCATATCCTACTGTCACCATGAACATTGATCCCATTTTGAGTCAAATGCTACCAAAATCCAAAGTCATGTCGTCGATATGTTCAAGAAATGTCCTATGTGAAAAATTCAAACCTCTCATACGTATCTGACCCCCTCTACAAAAATATTAAATCATTCCTATCTACCGTGAGAGATCCTATGTTTTGTGTCAATTATGTGGGAAACATTATGGCCCTCCATCGACAGATCACTTCCTATTGACATCATCTCATTATCTGGGAAGTTGATCTAGAAACCCCCTTTCAGTACCTTAGAGATTGCATGCCTCAATGGAAAGTTCTTCGCGTTCAACGATAGGTTCACATCATTGGCCTTCGATCAAATGATTCTACAAGATTTTGACTTCAGCTCCCTTATTCATGCTTGTAGTTTTTTTTTTTGTACCTTTAGGGACATCATCATTACTGGTAGTTTCTCTCGTGCCTATTAACACTTTACCTCATTGATCGGTAATAAAGTGGTTTCTACCATTTTAGACATCATCACATCTATTCACATGGTTAAACCCGTACGTTGGATGGATCGAAATAGAGAAAAAGACCTTGGATCCCATCTGTACAAATCCAGGCTGCATGGAGTATTAATGATTGTACACATGATCCCTTCTATATAGATGGTTGCACCCATGTCATGGATCCATACATATGATCCTTTCTAGTCAGATGGTTGTGCCCATACCATGGATTCATGTGTTATTTTATTCTTGTTCAGAAATGTCCTATCAGAAATGTATTTATATTAGATATTTCCTATATTGTATCGTGTTTGATTTGTAGGTCTTCTGACGGTGTCTTTCCAAAGTCCTTGCCTTGACTGATAAATAATTCAACCATCACTTCTAATTCTACTTTCATGCTCTAGGGGGAATCTGCTACACAATATTTTTTTGCATTCCCTATTCCCTATCCTAAGTGTTGTCCTTTATGTCACTCATGACACAAATGTCACAAAGCAAAAAAATCTATGAAAACATGTTCACCGTGAATAACATGCTCAAAACAGCAATTCTAGAGAAAGCTTCTAAGAACCATAATTTATAGCCCCAACGCAATTCTCCCTTGTATAGCACACTTGTCACCTTGTGTGTAACTGGTAAACAATGCTGGCAGCGCAAGATTTAAAGTTAAAAGTCATGATGGTCCTCTTCAGGTAGGTTCTCCAAAAATGAAGCAGAAGCTTCTTCCTCTCAAATTCTCGAGAACATAAGTTTGGTATCATTTGGCTAAAGATTGAGTCGAGTTATCCCATTTTGAGTCCTTAATCCTACCTTTAAGGATTTTCCCCTTAAGGTATGGAGCTTCCTCCCTATTTTATGGATCCTTAACCTCTTCAACTTCCTTATAAATGAATTTCATGATTTTCCCAAATGGTTGGTCATTGTTGGTTGCCTTTCTAGTGCTCGAATATCCCTAAACATTGTCAAAACTCCAAGGAGAAGGAGTTCTTGATGTCTTTGACTTGGACTAGTTAATTCGTCCCATAGGAGGCCTCCAATATCAAGGCACTGGTTGTATGCTTCCCTCTTTAATTTATCAATAATAAAAATAATTTTTTAATTTCCATAAGCTTTTCAATGATTACTTTCTTAGTATGATACTCCTTGATATGTCATATTGTTTACATTAGAATGCAATATATTGTTTTCTTTTCCCTTCATTGTTTGATCTCTCTTGCAAGTATTCGTACGTAAAGGAATAGCAAGGAGTGAGCTTGGAAGTAAGGAGATCAAGATTAACATTGACAAGTGATTGCATAGGGGCAATGTAGGCCATCTTCCTCTCTCATGCCATTTTGATTTAAGCTAGGAGATGTTTCTTTCTTTTGTCTCATTTGTTACTATACCCACTTATTTGGATAGAGGGATCACTTCTATCCGTAGAAGGGATTTCTTGGATAACACGCCCAACATATAGTCCATGGAGATGGAATATCAGGGATAGCTAGGATTATGAAGAGGATTATACATTATTTGCTTCTTAATGGTTGCTTTGGTGATGGCACTTGAAGTGCAAGATTTGATGTTTTTGCAACATCATGTCATAGATTTGGACAATAAAAATACTTTTGTAGTATGACCACATATTTCTCCACACCAAAGTGTCTTGTGACCCAACTATGGTGCACCCCCCAAATCAACTTGGCACACTCACTTGAAGGAATAAAAAGGTGGCCTAGTTATCATAATAATGCATCCTAGAGTTGGAAGTGTGGAACTTTCTTACCATTGACTAGTATATGGTAAGTGGTGGTGAACTCTAGATAATTTTTATATAGTTGTGCCCATTTAGAGGTCTCCTGAATACAAGAGTTTAGAATAGTGGTCAGTGTTGCAGCCTAGGGATGATTGAGGTATTGGGACCTTTGTTTTGGGTAAACCATTTTTGAGTTGCGAACGGTCAGTTGCGGGAAGAGCTAGTAGTGGAGATCCGTTATGAAAGAAATGGAGACGTTGCGGGTTACAGAGAAGAGGCAGGCAGGTGGTGGAGTGTGAATAAGCGGCAGCATAGGTGGCAAGAATAATTGACAGCAAACAGGAAGAAAGACTCCTAGAGGCAGAGCCAAGTGCAAAAGAAAACAAGAAATGGTGGAGCATAGCAGACCAACCCAGCGAAGAAGGGGAAAATACTGTTAGTCTCATAAAGAGGAGATAGGTAAGAAAAGGAAAAAGGAACATGATAATAGAGTGTGGAGTCGGTTCGGTGATTTTGTAAGATTCTGTGTTGTACTGTGTTAGAGTCAATTTTTCAATGATCAAGATATATCTTTTGAGAGTTTTTCCATTAGGTCTTTAGTCAAAATATTTTTCTTTTTCAGCTAATCTTTAGCAATAATTTCGATCACTGAATGAGTCTTATCAAGATATGTTGCTCCACATTTTTTCGTCTCCATTCATAGGTCTAAATCATGTCATTTCATCTCATATAGGTCAAGTTAGGGTCAAAACGGCCATGAAAAGTCTTCAGTTTTTCACTTTAAAAAGGGCAGTCAAACTTTCATCTCATTCATATAGGTCAAAGTTGAAGGAGTAAGCTTGTTTATAGTCCAAAATATAAATTCCGTGTCATGGAATTTCTATTCTCCATTGCAGTATTTCAAAAGAGAAATGGAAAAAACTTTGCTAAAATGATATTTTTGAAATCATACTATATTAAAGATTTATCTTTAATATTTCGAAAATAATTATTTAAACCATAGGTTTTAAATACTATGAGTTGTATTTTGCTTCTGTCACACTACACTATCAAATCATTCTCCATTTCTATCATGACACGTTGCATTCATTTATTCATTTACCTTCCATATCACATCGTTTTCGCCATGCCCCTACCCCACCAATCAATCACCTATGTCGTACGTTAATCTTCCCTCATCTAGATGATCAGCATCATCATTTCATCTGATGGCCCATATTAGACTTTGACCCCCCCTCATCGTTCGAGACTTAACGTCAATGGGGGGGTGGTGGTGTCCGAAAATACTAGTATTGAACAGTGCCTCCACTGCTATGTGTCATGACCATACGATTTCGCACCCCCTACCCTGCATGAAACCACTTACCGCTTTCCTACCCCTCTGAAATCCTACCTACCCACTAATAAAAAACCACTACTTCTTCCTTCCTATCAACTAATTTCCAACGTGGACTGGCATGTCTGATCAGTTTAACTCTCGTGTTCTCTTGACCGTTAGCCAATTAATTCAATGGCTAACAATTAGTCAATGTACCCGTGCCCATTTTCAAATGGGAAACAAGCTTAATTTCCCCTAAATTCACCATTGCATGAATTTTTAAACTTTTAATTTTCATTTTCAATCTGCTTTGCACATGATTCCGAACTTACAGCCATTACGAGAGTTCCAGGGATCAGTTTCACCAGTATTTAAAGCCTTCTATTGCAGCCACTAGATTTTTTTAGTTGCAGAACTTATCCTCAAAGTCTCGACCTGTGTTTTTATTCATATAATTTCTTATTCTCACCATTTTAACAGAGTCAAACATGACACCTAAGAACAAGGGAATTTAGCAACAAGTAAGTTTGTTATTACATCCTCTAGTTGATTTTCACCATATTCCTTTAGTATACAAAGACCAAAAGATACATGAAACCTTTTTTGACATAAAACTTTTTGAATTATACTATTGGTTAGAAGGTAATTTTTTGGATAAAGCCAATGACATAGGACTACGAGATTCTAATCTCCCTCATTTCATATTCCCTCATACCAATAGTGCCCCAGAGTTTGTTAGGAGATGCCAAGATTGTTACATACCAAACTAGAGAGCTATTATCTCCCCTACATGAGAGGTTTTAGTGACCATCATATCCCAAGAAATTAAACAAATGATGCAAGCCCCAAACATAGATAATTCCACACATTTTTCCCAAGAAGCCTTGATAGAAATATACCAGAAATTAGATTTTTCAAAGAGAGCTAAAACTCTTGAGATATTCATGACTGAAAATGACCCATTACCTAATAAAAGCCCTCCATATCCAGTATCCATTTTCCCTTAAAGGTCCAAACAAATCATCACAATCATTTCCTACCTTCTTCGTTATTATTTAGACCAATGGGTAGATGAAGCCATCATAGGTTTTTTGTCCATATTTTCCACTAGTTCCAAGCCCTCCATAATTTTTAGCTTGATTCAGTTTATTGCAGATTATATCCATGATCAGTTTGTGAAATTCACAGCAGAAGAGGCTTTCAGTTATGCCTCTGTGTTAATTTACTTATTCATATACTCTCAAGGAGACAAATTCAAATTTTCTCTATAGAAATTAGATGAAGAAGGAAACCAACAATCAGTCATTTTTTGGACTTCATTAGTTATGAGGGAACATAAATAATAATCTTATAAACAGTTTGTGGAATTGTTTCTTCATCCAACGCTCAGTTTGTTTAATAACACTTCAGAGCCAAGGATTATTGAAGAGATCAGGAAGGTATTTCAATTATCTTATCAATCTAGAATAGGGTATTGGTATGTTTACCAAAACTATACAAAACTTAGAGTTTATGGATGTGAACTCCCCCCGTATAAGTTGCCTAAATTCCTCCCCGTGAGAATATTTGCATTGGAATATATTAGACAAATGATAAATTCAGATGAAATGCATTTTTTCTCTGCTAATAAGAAATCATAGTTTAAAATTAAAACACAGATAGGTCATTTTATCTATAATAGCAGAGAATTAGGGGAAGAGGTAGATCAATTGTTGAAGGAAATGCAATTTAACACAAGTTTTACATGGTCTTATGATCCAGTTGGTTTCATTTCCAAATCAGGGTGGAAAATAAATCTACAACATATTTCCATACACCTAGACTAGAAATTGAAAAGTATATGAATCATCTTAAAAGGACAGAAGGTACACTAAAAGAGGATGAAGAGAAAAAATTATCTACATTAGCATTGCAGACTCCAATTTTACAAGAAAGAGTAGGGACGAGAGTTATAGAAGAGTAGTCATCTCCAATGACTTATTCATCAAGTAAAGAATTCAAGATTCACTACAGAAAGAATACAAAGCTAAATATGAAGGTCAACCCCAACAAGGAGTCAGAGCAAGAAGTAATTATCATTACTGAAGAGACACCTCCTTCCACATAGGCAGGTGATAAAACTACTCCTACTATTTCTACTGCTCCTACTACTTCCAAAGCTTCTAAAGATCAACAAACATTAACTTCTCAGGATCAACAGAGAGCAATTCAGATTAGCACAGCTACTACAGGGGAGAAATAAAAGGAGAAGACTATCTCTAATAATTTCAAATAAATAAAACTGAAGAATGAAATATTTAAAACAAGTACATATAACCAGTTTTGGAAGAAAACTCCTACTTAACAAAGCAGTCTTCTTTCAACCTTTGTTTATGAAAAGGGACAAATGAATTTTTCATTTCTTCAAGCATAGATCCCATAACCAAAATCTGAAGCATACTATAAGAAATCTACATTTTATTTTGACACAAAATAAATTCATTGAATAGACCAAATGGAGCTTCATAAGAAAACTGTTGAGATGATTTCATCAACTCTCACTAATACTGCTTTAAGTTTATCCAAATTGCAAGTTTCACTAGCAAATGTACTATCACAGTTGAAATTGGAGAAGGTGTCTTCATTCGAAAAGGACACAAGAATAAAAGCCTTATAAGATCTGGTAGTAAATATTGGACATTATCCATCCAATGTGAATGCAATTGAAGAGATCATCAAGAATAAAAATGTCGATATAGCAGCATTGAGGAAACAATTGAAAATACCACCTACAAAAGATCCTTTGGTAAAGGACATTGAGGAAAATGAAAGTCAAAAGACAGATATGATGAAGTTGATAATGGAGCAGAATGCTCAGATAAATCAAATGGAATCAAAATTAGAAAAAATTATAAAGGAAAAGGAAGCAGTAGTAGCAAAATCATCAAAGGTTCCTTTAGAGGCAGTGCCACTAATA
The DNA here is from genome assembly GCA_034641835.2 of Pinus albicaulis. Classification (NCBI taxonomy): domain Eukaryota; kingdom Viridiplantae; phylum Streptophyta; class Pinopsida; order Pinales; family Pinaceae; genus Pinus; species Pinus albicaulis. Next base: position 531,746,937 of record CM076577.1, read on the forward strand.
GTCATCCCTATAGCTCAAACTTCTACAACAAGCATTGCAGATGGAGTTGAGTAGCTCACAACAGTAGTTCAAAAAATTTTTATTCAAGGAGAGGAGATAAAGAATCTACAAGTTCAGGTAAAATTGTTACAATTTCAGAAATCTAATGCTAACAATTCCCATGCAGCTGAAGCACAAAGGGCTAAGAAGTTGCTTGAAATACTACAGAAATAATAGAAGGAATCATCCATTGGTAACACTTTGGGACATGTTAAAGAGATTATATGGACAGACATCACAGATTATATCACTGAAATTTGGCCAAGTATACAAATAATTTTTTAGCAAAAAGAGCTGATACAAAAGGAAAATGAGGCCATTACAACAATCAAAGAAAAACTGGGAGATAAGCCTCCAATACCTAATAGTATTATCATATTTCTGAATTCAAAGAATAGCTATGAGTTGGATGAACTGGCTGTAGATGACAGAACATAAACAATCTTGGAGGTGAAAAGGGTGCTAACAAAGAAGAATTTGATTCTTCAACTTGAGGAGAAGTGTCACACTTTAGAGACTATAGTTCAAAGATTTTTTAGCAGGATAGAGCCTCTAACACAAAAAGGATCTCCTTCCCTTTTCGTAATTAATGATAAACTGATGACCAGAGAAGACTATGGAAAAAAACTTCAGGAAATTTCTAGGGATACTGCCAAGTTTGCAAATATTAAAGGCACATTAATAGGAAAAGGACTATTGGGAGCAATAAGCAACGATATCTATATTCAGTATGAAATTAAACATGTTTTTGTTGTGAAGCCAAATTTTTCCAAATACACTGAAGAAGATGAAATCTATCAAAGGGTAATCAAGTTGACCAATCCAAATGAAGAGCAATGGGAAATTTTTTGTGAATATAAATATGACTGATAAAGGTGAAAAGTCAAATTTTTCCATCTTAGCTTTCAATTAACAGCCAGCACAGCCCACATTTTTCTCCTTTCAACAACAATTTTCAGTTAAAGCCTGTGCCAGCATAGCAGATGTAATTTATTTCCATGATGCATTTAGAATTAGTTAGCAAATAAAGCTTTATCAGTTTGGATAGCCTTTAATGTAACAATTGTATTTTATTTTTCTATATATACTTCACCGTGCGAAGTATTACTTTTGGATAATTGAGTTCTGAAACTCTGTGTATTATTCTGGACTTGCTATTAATGAAAATAAAAGGAGTTTGCAACAATTGTGTGAGATACATGTGGTATTTTTATTAAGCACTATGCCTTTCTACGTTATTTCATTTCCATTTCATTTCTTGTGTAAACTATTATTCATTTTATAAGTAGAAACCTGTCAAATGTTCTATTTATTAGAATTTTTACAATGTGTCTTTCTTCTAATGAATGGATTCATGTAAAATTCTCATCCAGAACCTTTTATTTTCTACCACTATACACCAATGAAAAATTAAATGTGCTCAAATAGATTTCTTATATTGCCTTACTCGAATTTCTGCAATATAGTATTTGAAATCAATTCAATTTTCACTGATTATAAATTTTATCTAGCAAACAAATCATTAAACAAATTCTAAAACAAATTAATCTATATCTAGCCTAAAATCTGGTACTCAACCCTAAAATTGAATAATCAAAAGCGACACATAGAGAGCCCTCTATGGTTAGGTAGGGCTAGCTGCCTAGCTAAAAGTTGGTATGTGGTTACCTTTCTTAACTCCTAATTTCAACCTAGGAAGTTGGAGAGAGTGATAACATTTATGGCATCGTTTTCAGGGAACGATTGTTAAATATTCACTGGGAAAAAAATTTATGAACATGCTGAAGTTAAAACCTAAGCCATAACATATAATTTTGATATTAAGTTGGCTCCTAAAAGTTATACCACGTCTAACCCTGACCCTAATCCTTCACCCCTGGTATATAATCTTGAAAGCATTCTGAGAAAATAGAAGACTAAGTCTCGACAGTCAGGAAATTTTTTTCCTCCACTAATTAAATCAAATTCCCTGCCTACAAGGTTTGTCTCAGAGGATTTGGCTTTTTCTCCATCACCTGAAAAATATTTAATTAGAACCAAGTCTGAAACTTTTCTCTAAGAAGATACTTTTGACCCTTTTTATTTTGAGTCCTTTTCACCATTTTCTGAAACCTTTGAGTCTGAAACCGATACTGAAGTTTGGTCTAATTTCCATAAACTTAAAGGCTTAGTGAACAAATTCCAAGAAACCTCTAAAAAGGCCTATTTTCAATATTAGCAACAATATTTTGGTACATCTTTTACTTCACCATCTCATATAGCTACATCATCTTTTCCTCCCTTCATTCCATCTTTACCATTGCAAACTTTTATTCAACCCACATCACAATTTACATCTCCACCACCTCCTCCATTAAGAATGGCTAGATTTGCTCCACTAATTCTACCAGGTTAGCTTACTAATATACCTCAAATTATGGTCAGAGGCTGCCTCTATTTGATGGAACATCAGAAATTACAACATATCAGCATGTGGCTAAAGTAACTGATTTTATTGATCTTGAAGAAGTAGACCATGATGATGCTAAGATGTGCATAATTGCTCAAAGTTTTTCTGGAGAAGTAAAGAAATGGTTTAGATCTCTTGGAGCAGGTAAAATTGGCACTTCACAATAGTTAATTGAATTATTCATGGCAAAATTGGAAGAGAAGAAAAATAAATTACAAATCCTAGCTGAATATAGTGCACTAAAAATAAATACTAATGAATCTGTCCAAGAATTCACAGCTAGATTTAATAGGATATATGATTCAATTCCTGATAATATCAAACCACCCCTAGGCCTTTCTTTACTCCATTATCCTAATGGTTTTGACCCTGATATGGCATATCAGCTGAGGGAGAGAAATCCATAAACTTTGGAGGAAATGCAAAGAAATGTAATAAGTGTAGAAGCCAATCTTATTATTAAGAAGTCTAAGGCCGAAATAGAGAAAAGAGTCACAATAAAAGAAGAAATGAAACCATAAGCATAAAAATTTGGAAACTCAGAAATATTAATTACTTATATCAAACATCCATGAATTTAACTTCATTACAGATAAATATATTTTACATGTTAATTATAGGCACAATGAAGTCATAAAAAACCATTATAAATAAAACAGGTACCGTTCACACGGAGACGAGACTCAAACATGACTTGTCGCTAATTGAACTCCTTTGTTGTAGTCTACCTCCTAGCATGAATGTTGTCGTGGTTAATCTGAATGTAATGACCCACCAGTAAACCTCCCAGCCTACTCCTTGGGTACTCTCCTTCCCCGCGGACCCCCAAGCTGCAATGGGGTTGTATAATGAAGAAATGCACTAGCTGATAGAGGTGAGCACTCTTTGGCTCAAGATTCCCCTCTTTAAAGTCCTCTACCTCACCAAACTCAAATATAGGTTGTAACCACTCACACTGACATAATATCCTCCATCCAACAATAGGGTAAGCAAAAATTCCCTTTACCTTGGTTTTTCCCTTCTTTTATAGAAGGATTCATAGGTGACACTTGGAATTTCATGCATAAATAATTAATTTTATTAATCCAAAATTTGATTATTCACTAACCCATGTGTCACCCTCTCATCAAGGCTCTCCAAAAATAATTTACTTCAATATTAATTTTATATAGTATTTTCCTCACCCCAGCAATACTTCCTATTTCTTCTCCTAGTTGTCTCTTGATCCCCCCTTTCCTACTCCTTAATTTGTGTTTATTACTGAAGTTAACTGACAAGTTTCAGATTTGATCCCCTAACTACCTCCTAATTTAACTCAATTTTCCTCTTAGATGAATATTCTTATGTTGTCTCTTGCCACATGGAGGTTCTCTAAATTTCTCCAATTTTAATTTAGAAATCTTATTTTAATTCACTACCCTCTTTTCTTCATGAAGTTTTTAACTATTTTGTGATTAATATATATACTTAACTCTATAGCTCTCTTTCCCCCTTTTGCCTAATTAAGTTACTTATGTACATTATCCACTTAATATATATTTTTTTCAACAAGGAAATGGGTAGAGTTCTGAGGGTAAAATATTTTATTTCTTCCTATTCTTCCCTTTCCATGAGTTTTATTCTTGATTTAATTTCCTTGGTTCAAACATCATATATCACTTGATATGAATTAGTAAGATTTTCATATATTGATTATATTTATTTAAATTCTTTAATGATGTCAAGGGTGTCAAGTTGGTCATTCCCTTCAAGAACTTCCCTTCAAAGCTCCAAGGGTGCCATGCCTAACATTTTATTTGTGATGCCAAGGGTGTCAAGTCGGTCGTTCCCTTCAAGAATTTCTCTTGAAGTTCCAAGGGTGCCACGCCAATTTACCTTCAAGAATCCAGTGGCTATGAGGGGAAAGTATAGGTGCAATGAAAAATATTGTTATCATATAATATGTCATCTCATATAGTGAGACTAATGGTGTTGGGGATCAAGGAATTTTCCTTGATACGCGCCCCCCAGAAAATCCTCATGAGCGACCCAAATTTGGGACCCGCCCCCACGACATCATGATCTTCAAGGCAAAGATATTTTGACCTTTCCAACCTAATTCACAGTGGGAGTGCTAGCGGGTGAGATCAGGGACATTTTCCCACCCCTCCCATGTTGATCCATCCAATTGTACAACCCCATCACCCATATGTGAGTCATTATGCCAAGAAACTAACATGTTCCTGCAACCACTGAAATATCATCAGCAAGTTTCAAACTAGAATTGTAATTTTAAAGACAAAATATTAATTTATATCAAAACAGATGTCGTAAACTCATCATATGTGAGTGCCTTTGGTGGTTTCCTGTCATACCCAATAATCATTAGTAACAAATTTTCTCAGTGTTAATCATTATCATAATAGCAACATCAACATGACCTATTCATTCACATCATTGTTCATTTTGAATCAGAACTAATGTAAGTAGCTAACATATGGGACACATCCATCATGGTTATAATAATCATAACATCAATGGGAAACTAACATATCCATCAAATCCATCATCATCGTAACATCAATAGAAAACATATCTATCCATAAAATCTATCACCATCATGATATCAATAGATAACATGCATATCCGTTAATGCTACAATCATATCAATAGAGAACGTACATAACCATTAATGATATCATCATCATAGTATCAATAAAGAACATACATAACCATAAAATCCACTAATAATAGATTCATGTGTCCGGATCCTCAACCTGAGGTCCTCAAAGAATAAATTGCAGGCCTTAGGGCTAAATAATGTTAAACTTCATATCACTCTCAGTAAAATAGAGTAGGGCACCACATACACCTCCTCTTAATAATAGAATTCGTCTCGAAGTCCTTGGAATAGATAATGAAATCAGTGATGCATCTCCTCGGCGTCCTTTTAAGTGGATAAACTAGGACTATAATTGTCCCACTGGACCTTAACCTAGTCCAATAATCTTCGTCTAAGCTGTAAAGTTAATTGGTCCAGTATGCGAACTGGTTCGAACATCACTGTATCATCATCTAAAACCTACAAGTGACCTAATTCAATAACATGTGGAGGATCTAAAATATAATGACGCAAAATAGAAACATGAAACACATCATGAATATGTCCTAGGGATGGAGGTAAGGCAAGCCTATATGTGACTGACCCTTTTCTTTCTAATATTTCAAAAGGTCCGACAAATCATGGAGAAAATTTTTCTGCCTTTCCAAATGTTATAGAGCTCTTTTTGGGCCTTACTCTCACGAACACCCTATTTCCCACTTCATAATTTCAGTCTATTCAATGAGTGTTAGCATAACTCTTTTGTCGATCTTGTGCTTCTTTTAGCCTCCCCTTTACCATAGCCATTTTTTCTTCCATATCTTGAACCACTTCCAGTCCTATTAATACTCAGTCATCTAGTTGGTCCCAACTAAGAGGTGTTCTGCACAGTCTTCCATACAGGAAATCAAATGGTACCATCTTGATGGAACTTTGATAACTTTTATTGTAAGAAAATTCCACCATTAGTAAAAACTCATCCCATCTCTTTTGTTGGTCCATCACATACATCTATAGCATGTCTTTGAGGATTTGATTAGTCCTCTCTATCTGACCATTTGTCTCAGGGTGGTATGCACTGCCGAAGTTCAACTGGGTTCCCAAGGCTTCTTGGAAACTGGTCCAAAACCTTCTTATCAACACTACTCCCCTATCTGATATGATCTTCCTAGGAACTCCATGTAATCTCACAATCTCATCAATAAAAACTCTCGATGTCTCTAGTGCCTTATATGTAGTCTTAACTCATATAAAATGGGCACTCTTGGTCAATGTGTCCACCACTAAAAATATGGAATCATGTCATCTTGAGGTCATTGGTAGTCCCACAATGAAGTCCACTGATATCTTCAGATTTCGATTATGGTATGTCGTGGGGTTGCAATAGCCTTATTGGATGTCTGTGTTCAACTTTTACTCGCTGACACTCTAAGCATCTTGCTACAAATTTTACAATGTCCTTCTTCATTCGTTTCCAAACGAAGAGTGGTTTCAGGTCTCCACTCATCTTCTTAACACCAGGGTGTGCCATGTGTTAGCCACCTATAAAATTTTGTCAAGAAAACAGGTGGCTAAATATGTTTCTGAGCCTTCAAGAGAGAAATTTCCTTTGAAAATCTATCATCCTTGAAGCCTCAATGTGTCTTTTGTCCTCTGAAGAAATCCTCACTGCTGTGTCCATTGAAAAGCCCTACTGTTTATGAAAGAAACTATTTTCCAAATATCCGGATAGGATTGACTCATTTCCCCTCATTTTCATAAAGCCCCCTTTTCCTCTTTATAACCTCTATATCCCTCTAAAAAACCTCCAAAATCCTTTTAAGCCTCTAAAAATCCCTTTGACAAGTTTAAAACACCCTTTTCCCCTTTACCGAAGGCCAAGAAATTCCTTAGAAATCCCTGATTTTGGCCTAAAATTACTCTTTTAACACTTTAGAGCTTAAGCCCCATTCGGCTTAGCCCTTAGCCCCTTTCTTTGCATATAACCTGGCACCCAGAACCAGGCATTTACCCTCAGGAACTAATCGCAATAAGAGCTTTTTATTACTATGTTCCCTTTGTTTCTCTTATTTTCCAATGAGATGGGTCTTTTCTCCGCTCGACCTCAAATTCAATCTCTGCCGTCGATCTTATCAGATCTAACGACCTGCACTAAATCGCATCACGCCCATCTATTTGGCTGCCCCCCCGCCTGTGCGATCTCCATTTGATTCTCCACCATTGAATCCACAAGAACCAATGGTCCAGATCTCGTCATTCTCTGCCCATAATCCTCCGCTTTTTCCCTTCCGATCAAATCTTGACCATTGATCTCCCCTATGATCGGACGGTCCGCACTAAATCGAAAATCTCAAAATAAAAAAACCGCAGAGTTTTGGCCCCCTACCTTTTCTCCGATGCGATTAAATCCTATCCGTTCATCCTGCCAAATCCGACGGTCCAGATTTCATCGCACTCTACCTTCCCCTTTCTCCATTCCACTATTCCACCGATCCTCGATTAGATCTCCACCATCCATTCCTATAGATCTGATGGCTCTCCTTCTCCCTGCTCATTCACCTACCCCTTTGCCCTCCGCTTTCTCTTTTAAATATCCACCGTTTGATCTATAGATCCAACGGTCAGCATTTAAACTGTCGTTGACTCTTCCCACCTTACCGCCCGTGCATCTTCCCACATTGTGATTTCATTCCCACTATCAGATCTCCCCGCCCTCCATCCAATGGCTGATATGCATATCGCGTTATTTTGGCATCCAAACGTTAATGGTTAGAAATCACGTGATATGGGTGGTTTTGTTTCTCCACGTGGCATGCAATGAGTGAAATCACGTTGTTTTCATGAATTCCACTTACCACCCTCAACCCCGAGTGAAAATCGCTGCCGATTTTCAGCATTATCACTTATCTTCGTGGCATTAACCCTTCAATTTTAAATCTTGGCCATCGATTATTTTAATCGGACGGTCTACATTGCATTACAACCCCAAGTCTTCTTCCCTCATCCATTCTCTGAAAAAAATAATGGTCAATCTCCACCGTTGAATGCTTCAAATCCAATGACCCTAACTTCATCTGATCCCTTCCCTTCGCTTTCGTCTATTTTCCCCCAATGATCCCATTAAGCGATCCCCGCTGTCAAATATTTCAATCCAACAGCTTGGATATAATTTCACCCCCATTCACCTATTTCTTCGTCCACCCTCAAAAAAGCTTCATTTATTAATATGGACTGTAGATTTCCCCTGTTAGATCTGATCCGATAGTCCATAATCCTCCTTGCACCAAAGCTCCATCAGACCATTTTTCACCATTCCGTAGTGATTTTCAGCCGTTTTTCCACTGCATCCACCATTTCCATCACTGTTTCACCATCTCCACGGGCCTTCACAGCATTCCTTCCACTCCCAAAGGATTTTATAGCAGGTTTATTGTCTTTTTGCAGGGTTACAAATGGTGAAAATCACTCTCTGTCTCACAGCCACAGACAGGGAAATACAGGGTGCAAAATACCATTTTTCAGAGCCGAAGATTGCTGGGAAGACCATTGAAGAAGTTTTAAGACATGTTCTCATCAAAATATCAGTTTTGAAACTCTGTTTCAAACCCTCCAGCGCCATTAAAACCTATTCAGTCACCAAAACAATGAAGAGAAGCGGCAAAGTGTATCAGTGACAGATTTAAGGGATTAAAAGCACATTGTTGAAGGTTAATGCTATAATTCAGTGTTTAAAGGACAGAAACAGAGATTGAAGACCTTAAAATGATCCAGAAGGCTAATAAGGCCTAAATCACATGAAACAAACCATATCAGTGTTTTCACATCAACGGAATGTTCTTTCCCAAGAAAGCACAAGTTCCCATAGTGTTTTTTATTCTCCATCAAGTTCCTGAGAAGATCATCACCCTGACAGAAGTCCTAAGATTGTCAGAGCATTAGTTACAAAGTATGAAAGGCCTGAAAGTCATTTATCTGCCTTACTTTTCCCAGAGTACGAACGGAGTACAAAAGAGCCAGACTGTACCTTAGAAACATACCTCCGAAGTAATTATCAACATGTCGAAGACCCCTAGCTCATCCAAAGAGTACTAAAAGTCAATACATGGATATTAAGACAGAATGGGCTACAAAAACACTTCTCCCTCTGTTTTAATGATTCATTTAAAGCTATATCTACCTCTACTCTCATTATTTCAGCTATAAGAGCTCATCAGAAAGACCTTGTAAATGTTGGCAAACCGTGGATTGTAATTTGCTTCATTGAGATAGAGTTATGTGTGTATTAGTTGTAAAATAGGCTGGGAGATGATTTCTAGGTAATATCAAGTTGTTGGACAATGATGTATGTGACTGGTGTTTCTCTTTAATATGACAAGTATGTTCATTGGATCCTGATCTAAATCAGTGGTGAAGTGTTCTATCTTGTATTGTTTTCCCTCTCTTATGCATCACATTTCATTTCTCTGATAAGAATCAGTAATATAGCTTAGGATATACTACTGTAAAGTACCCTAATGCTACCTTCTCTTCTTATATTTTATGTTTTCTTCTAATTGTGTAATCTAAGAACAAATTCAAGATAATTTAGCCAGTATAGTAGTTGGTTTTACCCATGCTTGCTGATGTATGAATTTAGAGTCTCTTCTTAGATGTTCTTGTCTCCTTTTATCTGAAAGAATTGGGAAACTGGGAGATTTAGAGTTAGTTTTGTCTCACTAGGGTCCTTTTCCTACAGTTTTCCTTTCAAAGATCCCTTAAGTTGAATGTCAAAATCATATAAGGTTAAAAGTCTTTCTCTGATCTTAGGCTTCACTTTGTGTCCATCTTGAATGTTTTCTACTATCTGAAGAGTTAGCCTCATCAAGAGTTTTATCATAGATGGTTAAGGCATGCCTTGTCCCTAGATCTACTCCTAAGTGGTCATCTTGGAAGGTTTCAATGTCATTCACCTCCATTTCATCCCATTACTATCATCTTAAGAGATCCTCTAATTTAGATACTAGCCCATTTGAAAGCTTTGGATATTGAATTACAAGTAAACCCTTTTATGACCCCATTGCCCAATGGACTTGTATTTTCTTTGAATTATTTCCCCATTTCTAAAATCCTTCTTTACTCACTTCTTTACCTTACATTGAACCCTTATTTCATGTTTCCCAACCAAACAACAAAACAAAACAACAACCCTTGTGCCCTATAACTAGCCTAATACCGTAAATTGAACTTCAAAGATATACACTTCTTATATTTATAGAGAGATCCCTCTCTGGATCCAGGAGGGCTAGATCCTGAGATCCCAAAGTGGTTTGATGTCGTCTTATCATTTGGTATTGCAAAATCTACCAGATCATAGGAACCACAACATAATGGCGACTCCACTGGGGATCTTTGAGTAAAAAACTCCTTAAAACATTTCTAAGAACTCAAAAAAGTCCAATAGCCTTGATTTAGTAGTTAATCATTGTGGTGGATAGTGAACCTACTTGAAACACTTTAAACCCTCCACCTGGCGACTCCATAGTTCTTAATTGACCAAAAGACTCCACTGGTGATCAGTGGACCTGCTGATTTTCTTTGTTTTCATAAGACTCCACTGGGATACCAATTTCATTACAACATCATCCATACCAAAGAAACACATAGGATTAAGCTTCTTTGTTTGAAGATAGGTTTTCCACTCAAATACTGTCATATCTGGCTTACTTTCTTTGTTGAGTCCTGAGGGCCTAACATACTGGCTTCAAGAACAATCCACACTAGAGCTTATCCTAATCCAAACCCACCTAAAATAATTGATAATCTAGAGAGTATTCTTAGGAAGTCTCTCACATCTAAAGAGTCAACTATTTCTAGACACATTAATAGAGCTAATTCAGCACCTAAAAACTTTGCAGCTCTATTAGACACACAAATTGAATTAGATTTACCAAGTGATCTACCAAGAACACAGTCATTCAGTGCTATAGATCGGACTGACTTAGAGCATCCAATTTCACCACCACATAGTGGTCAACACATTAGGGACAGAGAAACCCCTCCATCAACAACTCCTGATATTCATTTCATTCAAAACTTGGGCCTCTCTCACCCTAAATCAGCTGAACAGTTTTTGTTGGTCCTAGAATTTCTGTCATCCATATACCTGCTGCTCAAACCAATCCTTTACCTCCACAAAACACTATCATGGCAGCATGGTACACTCCCTTGGTGTTACCACAACCTTTGGCTCCACTACCCAATGATTATCAGTAAAAAAATCCCTCATTTCACTGGGAAATAATCTACTACAGCTCAACACCATGTAGATAGGATTGAAGATGCCTTTGACTATATGGAAATAGAGGATGAGACAATTAAAATGAGAATCTTCTCCCAGAGCTTAGAAGGAGAGGTGAAGAAGTGGTTTAAAGGCTACCTCCCAATAGCATCCATGACCTTCCCTCTTTACATCAAACTTTTATAAAAAAATGGGAGGTCAAAAGCAACCCTCTCCAAATACTAGCAGAATATAAAAACCTCAAAAGAAATCAAGGAGAGAGTGTCCATGACTACTCTACTAGATTCAATAGCATCTACAATGCTCTTCCACCACACATGAAACCTCCCCAAGGAATGGCCTTAGTGAAATACCTTGAAGGCTTTGATGCGGATATGGCCTACTAGCTTAGGGAGAGAGATTACAATACATTAGAAGACATGTAGAAAGGAGAAGTGAGTGTAGAAGCAAACCTGATTGAAAAAATAGCTAGGATGAGGGCTGAGAAGAAGGTAACCTATAGGGATGACAACATAGCTTCTTCATCTGATCCCAAATATGATAGTCTAGCCAAAAACATGGAAAGGATGGAAAGAATGATGGAGAAAATGGTGATCTAAGTCAACAATTAGAATAGAAACCAAAATCAAAACTAGAGCCAAAATTTTAGGAGAAACAACCCCCCAAATAGACAAAGGGACTCTGATCAACAAGTCATACCTCCATTCCAAGAGAACTTCCTTGATGAGGATGAGGGAATAATAGAAGAATCAGAGGGAACTACCATAAACATGGTGCAAGTAGATAACCAGGATCACACCTTTTCTACAGAGGATAATCAGACCTCATACTCACATTGGGATGAGGAAGGATTAGAATGTGAAGATTATAGGTTGGGATTCAAAAATGCCATCATGCAGGTCCGAGAAAAATATGATCTCAGAAGCAATAAGAACATCGACACTCCCAAAAAAAATTCCTCTGAAATCACCATTAAAAAGAGACCTGAAAAGACTCCTAAAGTGACTGCTGAAAGTAACAATTCAGTAGCTGAAAGTTCTGGAAAAAACAAATAAAAAGACATCCAAACTATTGATAAACCAAGTCAAGAAACTAGTAGCACTAGCATTGCGGCTAATGCTCCTGATAAAACAGCTTCAAACATTGTACATAGTGAGAATCAGCAAGTTGATTCTGTCAATAAAATACTGGCCAGTAAAACAGAATAAAACCTTTCAAAAAGTCAGTCTCCTTTCAATTTGGAAAGTCAGATAGCCAAAATCAAAATTTCTATTCCTCTCACTGAGTTAGCTGCTCAGGATGTATATAAAGGTCAGATTATGAAAGCTTTAAACTTAGGAGAAAACAGTGACACTGTCAATTTAAATGATGATCAACCTGCTCTCTTGTTTGGCCCAAAAATTGAAGGGAAATTTCAGGAAGGGGTAGTACCTCCTTTTTACATCAACCTCCATATTCATGAAAAAATCCTACATAATGTTATGCATGACTTAGGGGCTTCACACAACCTAATGCCCAAAGTGAAAATGGAAAATTTAGGCCTAGAAATAACCAGACCTTATAAGGACTTATATTCCTTTGAATCTAGCAGAGTGAAGTGCCTTGGCCTAATCAAAGATCTTTGTGTGAATTTGACTCAAATCCCAGCCAAGTGCATGGTTATGGATGTTGTAGTGGCAGATGTACCTCCTAAGTATGGCATTTTTTTGTCAAGATCATGGGGTGCCAAGCTGCAAGGTACAATGCAGATGGACATGACATATGCCACTATCTCTGTCTTTAGCCAGCTTAGATGACTGTATAGAGAGGCACAAATGAAATTTATGGTTAGCAGCGCAGAGAAACCTGAAAATTCCCCTCTTTACTCTATTCATACAGATCTAGATTCTTTTATCCTTTATAATGATGAGTTTACCAATGAGAAAGAGCTAGGAAACACAAATTTAAATAACAGAGTAGAAGCCACAAATTCGAACATAATGCCAGCTCTAGAAATAGAGGAAAACAAGAGAGAAAACCTTGAATAGTGTGCTAAATCAAAAAATCAGAGTGAACAAAACCAAGATTGAAAACAACAAATTACTCATCACTCTGAACTCCATGAAAGTCCTAAAGAACAAAACATAACACTACACAATGGTGAACATAGCATTAGGGATGAAAATGATAACAGATCTACAAACAATTCCTTATGGAGAATGAACTTTGATGGGTCTTGTGCCAGAAATAATGCAAGAGCTGGTGTATGGTTGCATAACACTGAGAGCAACTATGCTGAGAGTCATGCCTTCAAACTAGATTTTAAATGCACAAACAACATTGCAGAGTATGAGGCTCTCATCCTAGGATTTAATCTACTGAAAAAACTAGGAGCCCAAAGGATAGTTGTACATGGAGATTCAGAACTGGTCATCAAACAAGTAAATGGAGAGTACACTGCAAAGCATCCTAGATTAAGGGCATACAGAAATGATGCCATGGATCTGTTGAAAACATTTATAGAATATGAGCTTGTGTTTATTCCTAGGGACCAGAACATTATTGCAAATGGATTAGCCTGTGCTGCTAGTTCATATAAAAAATCACCTAGTGACAAACAGATCATTATTCAAACAAAATATAGACCTGCAGTGCCAGATAATGAGAAATATTGGCAAGTCTTTGAGGGTGACAAACAAATAGAGGATTTCTTGCTCTGCAAGAATGAGTTTGAGTTACCTGATTCAGACTCTAAATCCAATGAAAATTGTGTGGATAAAGAGCCCCCTAATGAAGAAAAACTGTCCCCCAATGCAGAAATAAACATTTTAAACAGAGAATTTGGAAACCAAACTGAAGGATACATGAAAACAGATAAGGAAGACATAGAGGTGCTGTAGTCCAAATATAAGAACATAGCCAGAGGATTAGCACCCTTAGAGGACCTTTTTTATTTTAATGATGTGGAAAAGAAACCCACTATAGAATACACTGAATCAGATGTTGAAGAATGAAATATAGGCAACAAGGATAAGCCTAAGATGATTAAATTGGCCAAAACCTTGCCAGTGCACATCAAAAAGAAATACATTGATTTATTTAAAGAGTATGTTGATGTGTTCGCCTAGAGCTATGAGGACTTAGAAGCCTATGACACAAAAATCATCCAGCACAAAATTCCATTGAAGGAAAATCAAAAACCCTTTAGACAAAAACTGCACAGAATTAACCCAGTACAACTGCCTCTAGTGGAAAAGGAAATCAAGAAAATGTACGAGGCAAGAATCATAGTGCCTGTAAGGTTTTCTGATTGGGTTTCTAACCTTGTAGCTGTAAGGAAAAAGATAGGATAAATCAGACTGTCATTGATTTTAGAAACCTTAATAGAGCCTCCATGAAGGACAATTACCCTTTACCCAAAATGGAGCACATCCTACAAATGGTAGTTGGCTCTAAAAGGATCTCTCTATTAGATGGATTTTTAGGGTATAACTAGGTCTTAGTACTCCCATAAGATCAACTAAAAACAGCTTTCACCACTCCATGGGGCACTTTCATGTATGTGAAAATTCCTTTTGGAATAATGAACGCTGGTGCAACCTTCCAAAGAGCTAAGGACATCGCATTTTTAAAGGAAATAGGGCACTTCATTGTAATTTATCTTGATGACATAAAAATTTATTCAAAAATGGATGAAGAGCACATTAAACATCTAAGAAAGGTCTTTGAAAAGTGCAAAAGGTTTGGGCTATCTTTAAATCCCAAAAAGACAATATTTGGCCTCCAAGAAGGTAAGCTTCTTAGCCATATTATATCAGAAAAGGGGATTAAAATAGACCCAAAAAGAGTTGAGGGAATACTACAGATTAGACACCCAAGGAACATCAAGGAATTGCAATCCTTTATTGGGAAAATTAACTTCTTAAGGAGGTTTATTCCCAACAAAGCAGAACTCCTGAGAAATATGGAAAACATGCTTAATAAAGAAGTAGGAGTTAAATGGACTCTAGAGGCCAAAATATCCTTTGAACTGGTAAAACTTGCCCTTACCCGAGCACCAGTTCTAATCAGCCCAGATTTCACAAAATATTTCCTTATATTCTCCTTCACATCAGAGCATACCGTGGCTACAGTCTTGTTGCAGAAAAACCCAGAAGGACAGGAGCAACAGATTGCTTTCTTTAGCAAGGCACTAAGAGATGCTCCCTTGAAATATAATATAATGGAAAAATAGGCCTATGCTTTGGTAAAGGCCAAAATATATTTCAGGGTGTATATTCTGCATTCTCACATCATTGCCTATGTGCCTAACATAGTGGTGAAAGATATTTTGTCACAAGATCCAGATGGAAAAAGAGGTAAATGGATTGCAGTGATATTAGAGTACGATTTGGAGATCAAACCCACAAAACTCATCAAGGGTCAAGGCTTGGCACAATTAATGGCTGAATCTAATTTACAAGCCCTTGACATAAACATGGTAGATTCCTTGGATGAACATGAAGAATTACCTACTCCTACTATTGAAGAACAATTCCAAAACTCACCTTGGTATGCTGACATCTTGTATGTGCTTACAAATCTTAATTCTCCTCCTGATTTATCAAAGACAAAGGCAAGGTTTTTAAAGTTAAAAGCTAGGAATTATTGCATTTTAAATGAATGTTTATACTAGAAAAGTGAAAATGGTTTTTTTCTTAAATGTTTGCTGGAAGTTGATGCAGAGAGGATCAAACACCAATTCCATGAAGGAGAGTGTGCAGGCCATTTATACTGGAAAACCACAACCAACAAAATCCTTAGATCTAGCTTTTACTGGCCCACAATTTTCCAAGATGCACATAAGATGATAGTTTCCTGCCATAAGTTCCAAATATTTGAGGGCAAAAGAAAACTCCTTCCCTTACCATTACAACCAATCACTGTTGAAGCTCCTTTTCAACAGTGGGGCCTAGATTTCATAGGAGAAATCCATCCTGATTCATCTTCCCAACACAAATGGATTCTCACAGCCACAGACTATTTCACAAAATGGATAGAGGCCATACCTTCCAGGAATGCCACATATTCTATCATCATAAAATTCCTTGAAGACCATATCCTATCTAGATTTGGCTACCCTAGGAAGATTATTACTGATAATGCTACTTCTTTTGGTTCCAAAAAGATGATTGATTTTTGTCACAGGTATCAAATTTCACTTGGTCATTCTACTGCTTATTACCCTCAAGGTAATGGGCTAGCTGAATCATCAAATAAAATTTTGGTGACCATCACCAAGAATCTGCTCGAAGAGAATAAAAAATCATGGCATAAAAAGTTAGTGCATGCTTTGTGGGCAGACAGATTGACTACAAAGAAATCCATTGGCATGTCATCATACCAGCTTGTTTATGGGGCTGATGCAGTGTTCCCTACCAACCTAGGGGTACCAGTGATAAAATTAGTCCATGAAATACAGTCAGAAGAAGACAACATGGTAAGGAGGATCAATCAAATAATACATCTCCAGCAGACAAGGGAAGAGGTATACAACAGAGCTCAAAAAGTGCAAGAAAGCATCAAAAAGTTGTTTGATAAGAGAAGAAAAGCTTGTGACTTCAAAATTGGAGACAAGGTGCTCAAGTGGGACTCTAGAAGAGAAGATAAGGGTAAGCATGGCAAATTTGACATTTTATGGCAAGGCCCTTATGTCATTCAGTCCACCATTGGTCCAAATGCATTCTTTCTGTAAGAGTTAGATGGTACAGATCTGTTTGGGGTCTTTTCAATGGTAGGATGCTCAAACATTATTACTGCTGAAATTCAGAGATTAAAGTTTCCACTTCCATTGTAAATACCATTGCTCTATTCAATTTTAAAGAAAAAGGAAAAATACAAAAAAGAGAGAAAAGGAAAGGTTCAGACAAGCTCAAAACTTGAACCTTCGAAGCTCCAAAATAATGGCTTAAATCAGCTCAAAACCTGAGCCAAAGAAGGGAAAGCTAGTTCTAATATGCCCAAAACTTGAACCAGCAAAGAAAGAAGATGGATCAGCTCTAACAAACCCAAAACCAGAATCTGAGTCATAAGATAAGAAGGACGCTCTAACAAGCTCAAAATCTGAGTCATAAGATAAAGAAGGACGCTCTAAAATTTTCACAATTTCAAGCCTTCACAATTTTGGTTTCAATTTCTTGCAAAGTTCAGTTCATGTGCAACTGTATTTATGCCATGGACCCACAACAAACGAGACAGTCTAATCCTGGTTTGACTGTTTTTAAATTTCTGTCTTAGAATGTAGAGAAAGAAATATGTTGGACAGTTTAATCCTAGCAGATATTAGTGTAGGTAGAGAAGCTATGAGGCCAACTGTCTAATTTTTTCTCATGGAGGAATAAGGGTAGAATTAGATTAGATTTTTTTTCTTTCAATAAAAATTTATGAAGAAGGTCTGCAAGTCTAAATGCACCTGGAAGAAAAAATGTTAGGACAATAAGATGGGTAGGTAGATTGTTTGGGAGAATATTACTGCTGATATGATGTTTTCACAATTTATAGCAGCTGATCAAAGAAGAAAAATATGGCGAAGGATCAGGCATCTGGCCTACTTCCAAAGATTATTTTCTGAGATTCTTGACACCTTCAAGAATATGCCATCCCCATGTGGAGCCACTATTAGCCACCTATAAAATTTTTTCAAGCAAACAGGTCGTTAAATATGTTTCTGAGCCTTCAAGAGAGAAATTTCCTTTGAAAATCTATCATCCTTGAAGCCTCCATGTGTCTTTTTTCCTCTGAAGAAATCCTCACTGCTGTGTCCATTGAAAAGCCCTGCTTTTATGAAAGAAATTTTTTTCCAAGGCCTCTCAAACTGCCCATTTTGACTCATTTCCCCTCATTTTCATAAAGCCCCCTTTTCCTCTTTAGAACCTCCATATCCCTCTACAAAACCGCCAAAATCCTTTTAAGCCTCTAAAAATCCCTTTGATAGGTTTAAAACACCCTTTTCCCCTCTACCAAAGGCCAAGAAATTCCTTAGAAATCCCTGATTTTGGCCTAAAATTACTCTTTTAACACTTTAGGGCTTAAGCCCCTTTCGGCTTAGCCCTTAGCCCATTTCTCTGCATATAACCCGGCACCCAGAACCAAGTGTTAACCCTCGGGTGCTAATTGCAATCAGAGCTTTTTGTTACTGTGTTCCCTTTGTTTCTCTTATTTTCCAATGCGATGGGTCTTTTCTCCACTCGACCTCAGATTCAATCTCCACCGTCGATCTTATCAGATCCAACGGCATGCGCTAAATCGCATCACGCCCATCCATTTGGCTGCCCCCCCACCTGTGCGATCTCCGATTGATTCTCCGCCATTGAATCCACAAGAACCAACGGTCTAGATATCGTTGTTCTCTGCCCATAATCCTCTGCTTTTTCCCCTCTGATCAAATCTCGACCATTGATCTCCCCTCTAATCCAACGGTCCACGCTAAATCGTAAATCGTAAAATAAAAAAACCATGGAGTTTTGGCCCCCTACCTTTTCTCAGATGCAATTAAATCCTAGCCGTTCATCCCGCCAGATCCGACGATCCATATTTCATCGCACTCTGCCTTCCCCTTTCTCCGTTCCACTGTTTCGCCGATCCTCAATTAGATCTCCACCGTCCATTCCTATAGATCCAACATCTCTCCTTCTGCCCTCTCATTCACCTGCCCCTTTGCCCTCCGCTTTCTCTTTTAAATCTCCACCGTCCGATCCGTAGATCCAACGGTCAGCATTTAAACTGTCGTTGACACTTCCCACCTTACCATCCATTCATCTTCCCATATCGCGCTTTCATTCCCACCGTCATATCTCCACACCCTCCATCCAACTGCTGATATGCATATCGCATTATTTTGGCGTTCGAACGTTAATGGTTAGAAATCACGTGATATGGGTAGTTTTGTTTTTCCACGTGGCGCGCGATGAGTGGAATCATGTTGTTTTTGTGAATTCCACTTACCACCCTTAACCCCGCACGAAAAATGCTGTCGGTTTTCCGCATTACCACTTATCTCCGTGGCATTAACCCTTTAGTTTTAAATCTTGGCCATTGATTGTTTTAATCAGATGGTCTACATTGCATTACAACCCCAAGTCTTCTGCCCTCGTCCATTCTCCGAAAAACATAACGGTCGATCTCCACCGTTGAATGCTTCAAATCCAACAGCCCTAAATTGATCCGATCCCTTCCCTTTTCTTCCGTCTATTTTCCCCCAATGATCCTGTTAAGTGATCCCCGCCGTCGAATATTTCAATCCAATGGCTCAGATATAATTTCACCCCCATTCACCTATTTCTTCATCCACCCTCCAAACAACTTCATTGATTAATCTGGACCATAGATTTCCCCTGTTAGATCTAATCCGACAGTCCAAAACCCTCCTCGCACCAAAGCTCCATCATACCAGTTTTCACCATTCCGCAACGATTTTCAGTCGTTTTTCCACTACATCCACCATTTCCATCACTGCACCACCATCTCCATGGGCCTTTAGAGCATTCCTCCCACTCCCAAAGTATTTTATAATAGGTTTATTGTCTTTTTTCAGGGTTACATATGGTGAAAATCACTCTCTGTTTCACAGCCACAGACAGGGAAATATAGGGCGCAAAATACCATTTTTCAGAGCCGAAGATTGATGGGAAGACCACTGAAGAAGTTTTAAGACATGTTCTCATTAAAATCTCAGTCTTGAAACTCTTTTTCAAACCCTCTGGTGCCATTAAAACCTACTCAGTCACCAAAACAATGAAGAGAAGCGACAAAGTGTATCAGTGACAGATTTAAGGGATTAAAAGCACATTGTTGAAGATTAATGCTATAATTCAGTGTTTAAAGGACAGAAACACAGATTGAAGACCTTAAAATGATCAAAAAGGCTAATAAGGCCTAAAGCGCATGAAACAAGCCATATCAGTGTTTTCACATCAACAGAATGTTCTTTCCCAAGAAAGGACAAGTTCCCATAGTGTTTTTTATTCTCCATCAAGTTCCTGAGAAGATCATCACCCTGACAGAAGTCATAAGATTTCCAAAGCATTAGTTACAAATTATGGAAGGCTTGAAATTCATTTATCTACCTTACTTGTCCCGGAGTACGAACAGAGTACAAAACAACCAGAAAGTACCTCAGAAACATACCTCTGAAGTAATTATCAGCATGTCGAAGACCCCTAGTTCATCCAAAGAGTACTAAAAGTCAATACAGGGATATTAAGATAGAATGGGCTGCAAAAACACTTCTCCATCTATTTTAATAATTCATTTAAAGCTATATCTACCTCTACTGTCATTCTTTCAGCTATAAGAGCTCATCAGAAAAACATTGTAAATGTTGGCAAACCGTGGATTGTAAGTTGTTTCATTGAGATAGAGTTCTATGTGTATTAGTTGTAAAATATGCTGGGAGATGATTTCTAGTTGATATCAAGCTGCTGGACAATGATGTATGTGAATGTGTTGCTCTTTAATATGACAAGAATGTTCATTTGATCCTTATCTAAATCAGTGGTGAAGTGTTCTATCTTGTATTGTTTTCCCTCGGTTATGCATCACATTTCATTTCTCTGATAAGAATCAGTAATATAGCTTAGGATATACTGTTGTAAAGTACCCTAATTATATCTACTCTTCTTATCTTTTATGTTTTCTGCTAATTGTGTAATATAAGAACAAATTCAAGATAATTTAACCAGTATAGTAGTTGGTTTTACCCATGCTTGTTGATGTATGAATTTAGAGTCTGTTCTTAGATGTTCTTGTCTCGTTTTATCTGAAAGAATTGGGAAAATGGGAGATTTAGAGTTAGTTCTGTCTTACTAGGGTCCTTTTCCTATAGTTTTCCTTTCAAAGATCCCTTAAGTTGAATGTCAAAAGCATAGAAGGTTAAAAGTCTTTCTCTAATCTTAGGCTTCACTTTGTGTCCATCTTGAATGTTTTCTATTATCTGAAGAGTTAGCCTCATCAGGAGTTTGATCATAGATGGCTAAGGCATGCCCTGTCCCTAGATCTACTCCTAAGTGGTCATCTTGGAAGGTTTTCTTGTCATTCACCTTCATTTCCTTATCATTTAATCCCATTACTATCATCTTAAGAGATCCTCTGATTTAGATGACCAGCCCATTTGAAAGCCTTAGATATTGAATTGCAAGTAACCCCTTTTATGACCCCATTTCCCAATGGACTTGTATTTTCTTTGAATTATCTCCCCATTGCTAAAATACTTCTTTACTCACTTCTTTACCTTACATTGAACCCTTCTTTCATTTTTCCCAACCAAACAACAAAACAAAAAAACAACCCTTGTGCCCTATAACTAGCCTAATACCTTAAATTGAACTTCAAAGATATACACTTCTTATCTTTATAGAGAGATCCCTCTTTGGATCCAGGAGGGCTAGATCCTGAGATCCCAAAGTGGTTTGATGTTGTCTTATCATTTGGTATTCCCAAATCTACCAAATCATAGGAACCACAACACCATGTATATTGCATGATGTGCTTCATTCAATATCAAGTAGCATATATCTTCATTCAGTGGCACATATATCCTTCCCAAAAATCATAGAATTCCATCACTATCAAGGGATTATTATTCATATTTTTGGATCCTCATTTATTCCTTCCTCAAACTCTTGCTCACCTCCTTGTACCAGGTGTCCTTATATTACAAGTCAAGCAACTTCTTCCTCAAATTTTTCTTCAAGGGAATCACTGAAAATATTTGAGGCCTCCTACTTAAAGAATCAGACACCCTATTTACTGTTCCTTTTATGTAAGTAATATCAAAATCATATTCATTGATTACCTCAGACCATCGTCTTTGCCTTGCATTTAAGTGCTCCTGAGTGAATATGTGTTGTAGCCCACAATGGTCAGTTCTAAGTTCAAACTTCCTTCCTAGAAGGTAGTGTCTCCAAATATCTAATGCATAAACAATTGCTTCCATTTCTAGATCATGGGTTGCGTAGTTATATTTGTGGGTTCTAATTTTTCTTGATGCATATTCTATTACTCTTCCTTCCTGCATCAATACACAACCCAACCCTTCCTTGGAGGCATCGGTGAAAACCAAAAATTCTTGTTCCATATCTAGCACTTTCAAAATTGGTGTCGTTGTTAATAATACCTTTAACCTTTCGAATGCCTCTTCAAATTTTTCAATCCAAATGAATTTCTTATTCTTTCTTTGGAGTTTGGTAATGGGTTTTGCTACTTTCGAAAACCCTTCGAAAAATCTACAATAATACCTTGCCATGCCCATGAAACTTTGTATTTCATGAACATTGGTTGGTGTTGTCCATTCCATGATGGCCTTGATATTTTTTGGCTCTACCGCGATACCATCCCTAGAGATAATGTGCCCAAGATAATGAATCTTTGATTGGTAAAAGGAACACTTTGACAAGTTTTTCGTACAATTGGTTTTCCCTAAGAGATTGAACAACTATCTTCAAGTGTTCGTCATGCTCTTCTGGAGTATTTGAGTAGATCATAATATCATCGATAAATACTTGTAAAAAATTGTCTAATTAATCCCAAAATATTCCATTCATCCAACTCATGAAAACACCCGGGGCATTTGTTAGTTCGAAGGGTAGAACTACAAGTTCATAATGCCCAAATCTTGTCTTAAAAGTTGTTTTCAGGATATCTTCTTCCGTGATTCTCAATTGATGCTATCCCGACCTCGGATCTATTTTTGAAAACACAGTTTCCCCCTTCATTTTATCAAACAAGTCATATATCCTTGGTAAAGGGTATTTATTTTTTATCGTCCCTTTTTTCAACTGGCAGTAGTCAATTCACAGTCGCCAAGACCCATTATTCTTCTTAACTGAAATCACAAGAGCTCCCCACAGAGATATGTTGGGTTGTATGAACACCTAGTCCAAAAATTACTTTAATTGGATTTTCAATTCCTTTAGATCTAGAGCTTAAATATGATAGGGTGGCTTTGCAATCGGATCAGAGCCTGGTTTAAGGTCGATGGTGAAATCAATTTCCCTTTTTGGGGGTAACCCAGAGAGTTCTTTTGGAAATAAATCCATGAATTCAACAAGAATTGGATGTTTATTAAGGTTTTCATAATCACCCTTATCATTTAGAGTTACCACCATGAGCATTTGACACCCCTTTCATCTACATTTCATTAGTTGCATGGAGGATATGAACCTCAGGGACACCCCTCGATTCCTTCCACTCAATTATTTTCTTTGTCCATCATCATCTATAAAATATAGTATCATGTCTTTGTAGTCTAGGAGTGCCTCATGTCGTTCCAGCCAATCCATTCCTATAACTATGTCATAGAATCCTAAGATCGTAGAGTACACAGATACTTTGGTTTTACATATTCCTAGGTCCATCTCACAATCCTTTATCATCTTTCCTACATTTCTTTTCATACCTCATGCCATTTCTACATGTCTAAAATCATGTTATGCAATTGGTTTATGTTTAATCCTCCATAATGCATTTAAAGGAATAAAAGAATCAGTAGCTCTTGGATCTATTAAAATGACAAAAATCATACCATCAATATTACCTAAGGTTTCTAACATACTGGATTGGTGTTCGACCTAACAATTTTTCACCGCTGCATGGATGTGATGAGCCTTCCCTAGATCGTAGCTGCTTTCTGAGTTGAGTTGGTATTACCTATCTTTGAGGGAAATCCCTCTCATAGTGAGGACCTCCACAAGTCCAACACCCCTTCTTAGGAGCTTGGCTCCTACTATCAACTGAACTGGAAGTTTGCATGGAACTTTGTTGGAAATAGCTAGAATGTTGGGATCGATGTTGAGATGGTGTGAATTGGTATTGTCGCATAAGACGATGATGTTGTTGTTGACGAGTTTTCTGAGGTACCCTATGCAACTGCTGAGTTGGATGCCTATAAGGTGTTCATTGATTTCCTTTTGACCACTTTTGATCATTGAACACATGACACCTTTGAAAATTTCTACGTTCCATACTATTTCCACTGGTTACTCCTAATCCAGTGGGCCTGGTTGTCTTACTAGGTCCATTATTCATGATCTCCTCCTCTGCGATAATCGCCCTTTGAACTACCTCGTGTAAGGTGTCAGGCGTTAAGATCCTAACCTTAGCCCGAATGTTACCATTTAGTCCATACACAAATTTTTTCACCTTAAACCTTTATGTGTTGATTTAATGCATTGAATTCGTTTAATTTCCTCTCAAGAAATTCCTCTGACAGGTAGTGTTCTCTAAACTTTTCTTCAAACAATTCCCTAGTTACTTCTGAGATATCCATCCCCAATTGGAGTAATAGTGTCTTCCACCAAAGTAGTGCATTTCCCTTTAGTTGGAAAAGACCCATCTTGGCCTTCATGTTTGAGGTGTACTCTCTTAGGGTAAAGTGCATAGCCATGTTTTCTAACCATGCCTCTACAGATTCACCATTTGTGGACCCCCAAAACTCTGGAAATTTTACCTTTTCCAAATCTCGACGTACATCATTTCTTGTATTGTTTCGGGGTGCTTTATTTTTTATGATTGGTCCTCCATGCTCTCGTTCCAAATGGTTTATTAATGCCTCAGACATGTGCCAGAATGATTTCATTAGGTTTAACACTTCTCCGACTGGTATTTGTTCCTATTTTGAGATGTTTTCTTCATCATTGGGTGGGGTGGCAGGAGTTGGCTATTAGCATCTCTTCTTGCAAGCATCACTGTGTTTCAGCAAGCATCTCTTCTTGCAAGCATCACTGTG
The DNA here is from genome assembly GCA_034641835.2 of Pinus albicaulis. Lineage (NCBI taxonomy): Eukaryota > Viridiplantae > Streptophyta > Pinopsida > Pinales > Pinaceae > Pinus > Pinus albicaulis. The sequence goes on from CM076577.1 coordinate 531,772,024, forward strand.
TTTCAGCAGAAACCCTAGCCAAAGTAACACTGTCTCCCTGCACTGTTCTAAGGGTGACTGAGATATTTATCATTTGGCTTGGTCATCTCATGACAGATTACTTGACAAATAATCTTTGTGACTATGAAGGTCAGTGCTTTTTTAAAAACCAAGAACTTTCCTCCTACCTGTGTAATGGCATTTTTTCAGCATCTACTCCATTTGATCTTGTGGACAAACAGGCTTCTTATGATTGGAATGTTTACTGATGACAGGCCTTTCTAAAGTTCAATAATTCACATGACTTGAAAGTTTCAGATGACCTCCTTTATCAGACCAGACTCCTTTTCCTTTGAGCTAGCATATTTTAAACTCCATTCCTGTTATGATCATCAGTCACATTCATAAAACCTGAAGATATTGTTTCACTGTTCAGTAAAAGCAAACCTGGACTTTTTCAATCTTCAAAGTCAATATTGGCCAGCGCCCTCTGCTTGTGGATGAAGGAGGCGCCCTAACCCTCTGCTTGTAAATGAAGGAGGTTCTGGGCCTTGACAATTTACCAGTTTGCTGAGACAGTGGTGACCCTTTCTTACTATGATTTTCATGCTGGAAAAAGCTGTAAAGTCTGGATGAGTAGCTTTCTGTTTTGCAGACATATCTCAGGCTCAAGTTACATTTAGAAGCAGCTGTTCCTCTAACTGTAAATTCAAGCATTTACTCCATGATATGAAGTTATATTTCCTGCCTTTGTAGAAACCATAGAACACTGTGAAAAACCTAATAGTCAGCTTGAGATTGGGGTTTTTGCAGTGCTGAGATCTAGGGGATATGAGTGGCGCGACTTAGGGCTGCTTTGTCAAATTATTTTTCAAAGTAAGAGGTCAGTCATGGTAGGTCTGTTGCAGATGGAGGCTTTTTGGCTTTTTGATGATTGCCAAGGGTGAAATGTCTTAAAACGCCACTTCCTAACATAGGGGAGACTCTTGAAACAGATGTGGATTTGCCTTTTAAAGTTGATGGGCAGACCAATAAGGCTGAAGCTAGATAGGATTGTGATAATGAGGTTTTGATTTCGACATGGGCGAACTAAAAAGGTAGAAGGGCGAAAAAAGTTTTTTAGGAGGGTTTTCTGAATGACATATTGACATAAGGAAATCAGTCTCTAGAAAACTCAGCTGTAGATATAGTCATCACTAACATGTAAAAAATACTGATGGCTAACAGTGGCTCCATTTGGGGAGGGCAGCTCCTCGTCAGGAGGTGTCCAGAACTCAGATTTTTGGCTTATGAAGACTAGTGCCTTATCCATTGGCGCAAAATTTACCCTTCTCTTGATGTTATTTCTGAAAAATGACAGCATGGTTAACATCAATGATACTTCTACCTACCCCACTATCTTTCCTAACATTTTTTCTTCTCCTTGGCGCATTTGAACTAGCAGCCTTTTGACAATGTATATTTTTTCTTTTTGCAAAATGAGCCTATCTATTTCTACTCTTATATCTGCCGGGAGTTCAGATTAAGCTGATGAACTCCTTCATTTCTCTACCTAAAACTAGATCGACTGTCAAGATTAAGCGGTTTGACAGGATTTCATTCTCTAATCTACAACATGAAATTCAAAAATGATCAAATCAGGATTAGGCAGTCTGATTTGTCATGCATTTGCGGCATAAAAGACAAACTGCACACAAATGTTATTCTGCAATAAAAGGAAACTAGACAAGCGGGGCTAAGATGTACAATGTGTTTTTCATCCCTCGCTTCTCTCTTTGGTTCTGTTTTAGGCATGTGGAACCAGAATCTCTCCCTAATCTAAGCTTTGTGATAAGTCAATCTTACACAATGTTGACTATCTTGGCACTCACTAACTTATCAGCAAATAAATTTAAACATGCTCAGCTATGATTAGGCTAGATAGCTGAACAAGACATTGGAGCACTAGTAGCGGCATTTAGACTTGCTCGCTTTCTGAAAGACTATTTTTTTTTTGGAACATGGGGCCTTTGTTCTATCTTTACTTGCCCTCTTTTCTGCTTTTTTACTGTTTTTGACTTTCCTATCTTTTACTGTTTTTGACTTTTCTTATTTTTTCAATATTTCAAACAATGGTATGTACAATGACTGAAAGTGTTTCAAACTCAAAAATCTTGGAAATGACGGAATTTCAGCATCTTATCCTCGTAAGGATCTCCTCTCACCCTTGGCCCACTTAACTCCTGAAAAGAAAAATTTGGGAAATTTTCTCTCTCTGACATGACATAGGGATTCATGCAAGAATCTCTAAACAGCCCAGTATCCTCCCTCTGTACCTCTCTGAATATCTGATTTCCACTCCTTTCCTTACTGTATGCTTTCTTCAGGTAATGTATGTATTCTTGGTAATTCTTGAAATAGATAGTGACATCATCAAGGTATGCAAAAACACAGAAATTTAAAACTGGGAACATGGCCTTCATGAACAGATTTTTGATATTGGGTGGTTTTGCTATTTTGAACTTGAAATCAGATCTACCTCCCGAAAAATGGAAAAAATCTTTAAGTTGTCTACTTTGCAAAGGAATCTTATGATTATGACCTGAAACATGATCTTGCAAGAACACATGATTAAAAGCACCTTTAATTGGTGAATCATGATCTTGGGTAGAAAAAACATGATTTTTGTTATATGGAGATGCAGTATTATTTCTAAAATCAAAGCAGATTCTATGGCCACTAGTTTTCTCCTTGATCATTTCAGTTTGTTTCAGTTTGCTGTGTTTGCTTTTGTTAAAGTTGTTCTTTGAGGAAAAGGTAGTGATACAATTTTTTCCCTTGTTTTTTCTGTAGAAATTAGCATTTTGCATGAGATTCCTGATTTTAGCATTTCTAAGTTCTTCATGAAAAGACAAAATATGAGCCAATTTCAGTAGTTCAGGTATGCTGGGATTATAACTGTCATCCTTGCTCATAAGAAGTTCATCTGGCATTTTCTCAAGATGTTAAGCTACTGAGGTTATGGTCAAAGTTTTATTTGCAGTGGGAGGGTCACATGATGGTAAATCTTTGAGGTATGGTAGAAACATTAAACTCTCTTTCTCCCGGGTTCCAAATAGGTTTATGATGTGTAGGTCTTCTAAAGCTTTTACCCGGAAGAAATTTCCACAAGTTAATGCTGGTGTTTGACTAAAGCTAGAGCAATTTGCTTGATAGTACATGAGGGTTTGTGCTTCTTGCTCTAATCCTACTTTGGAGAGGGGAAACTTACTTTCCTCAAGACACAGTTGTTCATGATCATGGTAGTTTTGAGTGTCCAGTTCATCATAAGGCACCAGGGACAACTGATGTGGTGGATCTAAGTCTATATCGGTTTCTTATAACTCTTCCTCCATGTTTACATCCATATGCATAATGAAAGAGTTTAAGTCGGAACGCAAAGAATACATTGGAATGTTATCTGGCCTATCTTGACTGCTAATCATGTATTTCATGTGTGATTCGCGGTAGAGTATCCTGGTCTGACCAAACACAGGAATGGTGGCATATGACATGTCTAGTTGGATATTCCCTTGAAGTTTGGCTCCCCAAGATCTGGATAGAAGCATCCCGTACTTGGGAGGAATGTCCGCCACTACTATATCCATGATTAGATGTTTAGCGGGTATTTGGGCCAGACTAAAACAAAGGTCTTTGATCAAACCCACGCATTGGACTCTGCTTGAATCAAATGAATACAAGTCTTTGTATGGTCTTGTGATTTCCAAGCCTAATCTTTCCATTACTACCTTCGGCATAAGATTATGCGAGGCGCCGGAGTCTAGCATGGCATTGTGGAGGATTTGGTCGTGGATGTTTAGGCTAATGTAAAATGGAAGAGTAACTCCCTCTTGGAATTTTCCCTCTACCTTTGGACCAAACAATACTTCAGGAATGTCATCAGTGAGATTAATAGTGTTCGCATCATTCCCTAGATTTAAGACTTTTAGTACTTGGGATTTATAAGAGTTTTGGGCAATGAGTTCAGTAAGAGGCATGGTGATTTTGATCTTAGCGATTTCGCCTTCAAAGCTAAAAGGCACTTGAAGTTTAGATATTTTTGTTTCAGCTTTTTCAGCTAAGACCTTGTCTGTGTTCTGAGTTTGTTGACCTTGTTTAGGGGTTTTGTTTTCCATAGTTGTTTTGGTGACCTTTGTAGAAGTATCAGGAGTATCTGAGAGAGAACTAGTTTGGGTAACTTTAGCTTGGCTTTGGTCAGTCTTCTCAACCTTGATTTTGTCATTGCCTACTGCTTTCTTGAGGATGGTATTAGGGACTTTAGCAGTATCTGAGTTACCTTTCTTGACATTGTCTTGGTTTCTTTTACTTCTAAGGTCATATTGCCTGTGAGCTTCTATAATGGCATTCTGAAAATCTATGGCAGGGTCGTCAAGATCTTCATAATTAGTCTCATCTTGATCATGCGAAAAGAAGGCTTGTTCTTCTTCGGTGAGGTACACCTCACTCTCATTGTCAGACCCTATGAGGTTTAAATGATGTTCATCAAGAGGTTCTGAGTCCCTATCATCTTCTTCCACATAGTTTTCATTGAATGGTGGCCTGATCTGTTGGTCATTATCCCTTGGTCTGTTTTGGGGCTGCTCCCTCCTAAAGTTTTGGTTTCGGTTTCTGATTGGAGGGTTTGGCTGGTTGTCCCTAAAAGGAGCTTTTTCATTGATCTTTTCCCACATTTTGGCCATGGATTTGACTAGATCATCTATTCTAGGATCTAGGGAAGGTGATGAAGTGGAGACCTCATCTCTATAGGTGACTTTTCTTTCTGATCTAGTTCTAGCTCTTTTTTCAGCTAAGTTAGCATCTGCTTTTATGGCTATTTGTTGCATTTCCTCTAGGGTAGGGGGATCCTTGTCTCTCAGATGATATGTCATGTCCGGATCGAAACCTTCGGGGAATTTTGCCAAAGCTAGACCAAGTGGAGGTTTGAAATGAGGTGGTAGGGAGTTATATACACTGTTGAACCTAGTACAGTAAGCTTGGACACTTTCCCCATTTTCCCGTTTTAGGTTGTTATATTCTGACAGGATTTGAATGGGGTTTCTTCGGATTTCCCACCTATTTCTGAAGACTTGATGTAGTTCTGGGATATCATGGATACTGTTTGGAGCTAAGCTTTTGAACCATGCTTTGGGTTCACCACCAATACTTTGGGCGAATATTCTCATTCTGACAGTCTCGTCTTGTACCTCTAGGTATTCATAAGCATCAGTCATCCTACTTATATGCTGTTGAGGTGTGGTGGTGTCTTCTCCGGTAAAGTGTGGGAACTTGTCTTGATATTTGTTTGGGAGAGGAGCTAAAGGCGGTGGCAATACCAAAGGTGCGTACCAGGCTGCCATGACTGGAGCTAGTGGATGATGTACAAGATGAGGACTAGTAGGCTGAAATGAAGTGGTTTGAACAGTGGTGGTTTGACCGGGTGTGGCGGATGAACTTGGACTAGTGATCTGGTTTTGAGCAGATCTGGGATGATAGGAGCCAAACTGATAAAGAAGCTGGAAATCAGGAGGAGTGGTGGGTGAAGCTTCTCTAATAGGACTCTGTGGTGGGTTTAGGGGTTCAAGATCGTCGAAGTTTATCTTACTATATGATTTACTTCGGGGAAGAGCTTGTGATGACTCTAGTTCCGAAGGTGAATCTAGAAGGATAGTGCGATGTTTAGGTACAGATCTTGTTCTACGGGTGAATCTACCAGAAGTTAGATGATCAGTTTCGGAAGCTTGCCACAGAATCTTCTCTGGGTCATCTACTATGATAGGGGGATTTGGGTCTGGATGAGATCTGGTATTGATTCTTCGTGAAGCCAGATTTTAGATCCAGAGTTTAGAGAGAATGATATTGGTGAATGTTCTGGATGAATGGTTTTTCTAAAGTTTTACTAAGGTGAAGGATGGTCACAATAAAAGGGATGGATTAGTGGAGTCGCCAGGTGGAACTGGGTTGTTGTTGTGAAGATAGCTATGGTCCACCACCAGTAACTAATCTGGGAATGTTTTTTGGATTTTCTGAGTTTTATGTGCAGCCTATGGTTTGTTAAAGTATCCTAGACTTGTTTCAACACTTTGCTAGGGTGATGAGAACAAAAAGAGTTTACTCTAAATGGATCTATGGACTGCTTGCTTGTTTATGATACCTAAAAGGACCAAAAAGTCCATAAGAGTTTGCTGGACTATTATGTACTCAGTGTCCCACCATCTCTCGCTATGTTAGTGAGTGGTGGGATAGGTTTATCGGATAGTAGCTGTATGGTCCACCACCAATATTGACAAAAACCAATCTAAGGGAGTGTTTTGGGGTTTTTTGAGTTTTATGGGCCTATAAGGTTTGGAAGAGTTTTCTATAACTGACTCATCATTTTGCTAAGATGGTGAAGGAGCTATATTTTTACTCTTCAGGCAATATCTAAATTTACTAAGCTTGATTGATACTTCAAGAGTTACTAAGGTGTACTTAGATTGTCACTAACTCAGAAGGTCCTACTGTGAGTGTCACTATGTTAGTGAGCAGTGGGATAAGTCAATCAGATAGTATTCTTTAAGGTATCTTAAGGTCTAGGGAATCTAAGCTTTTAAACACTCAGGGTCCCACCGTGATCGCCATTATGTTAGGGTCCCGTGATTTGGCCGATTGGATAGCCAAATGACGATGTAACATCAAACCAAGCTTTGGAGCCCAAGTACCTAGCCTTCCTGGACTCAGAGAGGGCTCTCTCTATATGTGTAAAAGATGTCGGTGTGTTTTACTTGCGGTGTTCTGATATTAGGCTAGTTATGAAGTATGTTTTTAGTTTTTTGGTTTTTTAAGTTTGTGAGGGATGAAACTGATCAAATACATAAACTGGATAACAAGATGTAGATAAATTGGGCTATGGGGTCTAACAGGTCAAGAAAGCTATGAGGTGATGATGTAAAGCTACTGTAGGGCCGATTTGATTCACGGTAGAAGGGATCTTTGGGCAAAATGGATTAAATGGACAACAAGTTGGTGAAAGACAAGGGATTTCAAGTGTAACTAGTTAATAGCAGACATAAACATGTAATAGCAAGCCATTAATCATGCTAAGTGTAACTATGAGCTAATTAATACACAGAAATCAAACATTCCAGCCATACATAGAGGTATAAGGCCCTCTAACTTCGGGAAATGACTATCAGACTTTGGGGAAAACATATAAGATAAACTAAAAACTCATAAACTACGCCGAAATGCCTAAACATAGTCTCTAAGTCATTGGGCACTTTGACAAACAAGCTTTCATAGTTTTAGGCAAAGGGCTAGATCGGGACTAGGCCTCCTTGGTTCAACAAGATGATCAACAAATCAGTCAAAGAGAAAATTTTATGGACAGAACTATGGGCAGCTAATAGGTAGGTAGGGCAAACCATACATCCTACTCAACATACATAGAACTTATGAATAAAACTTAGCAACAATACCTTAGGTTACTAAAGAGTAGCTAAGAATTCTTTAGCATAACTAAGGGAGAAGAAAACATCAAGCTATGAAGATTCAGGGATTTTGAGGTGCCTCCATGGGCATATCTCAAAATCAATCTTTACTGATCTATAGTAGCAAGAAATATGTATTATGAATGAAAACTAGAAGACAAAACATATCAAGAGACACTATACCATTCTACTATGTCAAGGAATCCATCAACAAGCCTTCACCATTCCTCAAAAGCATCCAAGAGGCAGTCCAAAAATCATAACTCAAGTGTATTCTTCAAAGCTCATATGACCAATGTATTAATTCTTCTCTCAAGTTCAGCCTCCGATTTACAATGAGAACCATGGAATAAATAGGCTTGAGGGAGGAAAACCTCATGGAGCAACTAGCTATCCCATTGGGCAAGTCAAAATATCTAAACTTGTCCTTGAGGCTTTGCAAAGCCCAAGGCACAAAATATCCTATAAAATATCTAAAAAACTGCTAAAAACAGAAATTATATTGACTTTACATCATTTCCCAATGATAAAAATAGCTTAACGCACATTTGGGAAAAGCAGATTTTTGGAGTTCAAAAATTACAAAAATACTTCATATTTATGCCTGAAAAAGGTCCCCTGACTTGCTGGATGCAAATGGCAGCCTTTCCGATGTCGAAATGGGGCTCATGAAGGCTTGCTGGAAAGCTCTCTATGTCTACTTTCCGTCGCAACTGGAACCAACTCAATCCGAGGTCCGGAAGTCATCCAAAACTGTACCTGTGTGCAAAAACCCAGAAAATAGCAGACTGCTGATATGGCGGGCAGAATGTGCAAAATGAGGGTGTTTTTCGCCAATTTGAGGGGGAAAATGATCTTCAAATTCCCTGAAAATCGCTGGAGACCTGCTCATGGAATTATGGCATCCATCGGTATCATCCTCTTCCCTTGAAAACTCATCAAACTGAAATGGCGAATTTATGAGTTTTTGGCCAAAAACCCAAAAAATGCCAAAAAACAAAAAGTTGCCGAAACAGGCCCAAAATTGGCATGCATGACCCTCAAGGGTCCATAGAGACATGCTCCGAAGCTGAAGCCAAAATATCAAGGGCCGATATGCTTTTCGCTTCCTTCCGTGCTAGGCGCTTCCCCTTCAACTTCTTCAATTTCTCTTGTGCTACCTTTAATTTTCGCCTGGCAAACTGATTTAGCTTCTGAAAGTGAAGAGTCCTCTTTCTTTGTAGCTCAAGATCCCTGTTCGCCCTTTCAAGCTTCATTTCCAAATGCTGGTTAGCTCTCTCAAGCCATGCTTCTTTTTTTTCCTCAATTTCCTACTCAAGGAGGGCAGTGAGAGGAAAGGCTTGGAAATGGGCTTCTTCTTCTGCTCTTTGCTTTTCCAAGGCTCTTCTAAGCCCGATGGTCCTAGGCCTCTTCCGCCTAGGCTGGTCTTCCTCCTCTTCATCATCAAACTCACCAATGAGCTCTTCAATTCTTGCATGCGCCTTTTCTGCCTCTTTCTTATACTTGATTGCCCTTGCCTCATGAATAGCTGCATGAAACTTCATTTGTTTGTTTTCAACCTCCAAGAAGTGGTTGAAATTCCTCGCCCTTTGAAGGTCTTCTTGTAACACCTCAATTTGCCCCTCTTTGTGAATGAGGAGGTTTTCAAGGAGGCGGGCCTCATTGTCACTATCATCGCTTTGGATAGGGATAATAACTAATTCACCTCCATGCTTTGTACTTTCTCCAATTTTAATTTTGCCTTTGAAAGCCAATCTGGCGCTTTTCCTCCTTGGCAAGCTAGAAGGTGTCTTTTTGGGCAATTTCCTCTTGCTAGGAACAGTCTTGGTCACTATTAAGGTGGCAGCTTCAGCTTGCTGTTCTTTATCTTGCACTTGCTGCTGTTCCTCATCATCTAACTGCTGTTCATCTTGGACCTGCTGTCCTTCACTTTCTATATGCTGCTGTCCCTCAATCTCTAACTGCTTCTGTCCTTCAATATCTGCCTGCTGCTGTCCTTCATTACCTATCTGCTACTCGTGTTCATTGCCCTCTATCTCTTCCTGTTGACTTGGCTGTCCCTCAACATCCAACAGTTGCTGTTCATCAACCTCTAGCTGCTGCTGTTCACTGCCTTCTCCTTCTCCCTGTGGTTCACTGCCCTCTCCTTCTCCCTGTTGACTTGGCGGCCCAGTAGTCTTTTTGAGTTTTCTAGGTGTAGGCCTACTAGACAAAGGCACTGGGCGATGGACACGCTGAGTAGGTGACACATGAACAGGAGGGACAGTGGCAAAATCTGAATGGATGATGAATGAATCCCATGAAACCCCTTTCTTCTCCAGCTGGTGTAAGAAGATAATCTTGATCAAGGAATGATGAAAGAGAGAAGGTATTTGCTGAGGTGGAGCCTTCTTTTGGACAGTAGATGCCATTTTCTCTATGCTTTTGGACAAAAAGTACGGAAGGTTTAGTTGCCTGCTTCTGGTAAAATGCATCAACAAGCGAACATGGTAGGCATAAATTTGATTAAACCTCCCTTCACAAGTGAAATATCTCATTATGGCTTTCATCAGTGGAGCATAACTGTCAAGAAGATAGGAAACAGGGAAAATAGCAGTGATAGTTTCCCTATGTTCGGGCTTGATGAAAGGTTTATAATCCTCTAGATCAAGATGAGCTTGTTTAAACCACTTTTCACCATGATACGGGATCTTGGTAGCCTTGGACACATACCTTGGAGAAATTTTGAAGTCAAGATCTGCCAATTGGAAGTTCTTGTCCTTGAATCTCAAAGTGCACAAATGTGTTAGTGGCGAAAAACTCTTGACTTCTTCTATCTTCTGACAGAAATCAAGACAGCCTACTTCATGGAAATTGAAAAGCACAGATGGGTGAGCATTGATTTCTTCTGTGGAGATAGGCTCATATCTCTTATGTGGACCTCTCCTGTGGTCTTGCTTTGGAGGCATTCTGACTTGAACAAGCTTTGGAAGAGGCAAACTGCCTTTACTGTATGTAAAAATGCTCTGCTGGATTGAAACTAGCCACTATACTGCTTGGACAGAATGGACAATGTGGTTAGGATAGATTGCAACAATGTTTTCTTTGAATAAACCACCTCTGCACTCCTTGAAACCAGCCCTTTCACCTCTGGATGCACCTCAGCGAGGCAAACTTTTTAATAGGGCACCATGTGTAAAGATGGGACAACCTGCTGTGTAGATTCCCTGTGCACAGTTTTGAACAATCACTCCTCTTGTGAATTTGTTAGAGGCCAACCAACACTTGTATTTGTGTCTTCAAAACAAAACTCAAATATTAAAACCCTACTCTTCAGGTCATTCACCTTGAAAATACCTCTGTCAACAGATTTCTATAAAAGAGACCATACAGTGGAAGAGAAAGGAGACTTTAGGTTAGGTGAAATATTAGCACACAGTGTTTAGGAAAAACACCTCTTTACTTGTGAATTTAAAAGGTCAACCACCACACCTGCACCTCTGTCTCCAATGTTAAATTCAATCATCAACAACCCTGCCCTCTAGAAAATGGCCCTATTCACCCTTAGAATCTCTCTGTCAACAACTCTTCACAGTAGTGAAAAAATACAGTGAAAGAGGGGCAGTCTGCTAAAAAGTGTGCTGTGAGAAAATGCCAATAATTACTCTGTTTTTTGAAGTCTCAGATTCCAACCAATACACCTAGCTCCTAGCTCAAGGAGGCTTATAATCATTTAACAATTCTGCCCTGTACAGGTGTGATCACTTTCCACTGATCTTGCATAGGTGAAATCAACCCTTAGTCTTTAGACAGTCAATAGACAGTATTGGAGCAAAAAATGACAGAGTTTTTTAGAAGACCACACAATTTTGGCAGAAACTATGTGAGTTCTCTTTTTCAAAGTAAATATGTCAAAATTCCTTTTACTGGTTGCATTTCACTGATTTGATAATGTAGCAATGTCCGGAGGACTGTGAGGAAAATTTTTCTTTTAAGACCAGAACCCTGTCTTTCTATAACAAAGTCTTCTTTGCGCTTCAAATGTAAATCACTTTCGATGCTTTGAAGACCTACAGTCAGCCCTTAGTCTTGAAGACCTACCTTCGTAGGTGATGACACGCTATGAGACGATAGTTTATTTCAACACTTCATCAGGAAAACATCGTTTTTAGCTATAATGACAAGGTCAGAAGTTTTAAACCTTCTTGTCATTTTAGCAAAACCTTGAAATCGATGGGGGAATATATAAAAATACCTTGAATTTTGGTGAACACCCGTTTTTAAAGCTGAAGAAACGCTGGAAAACTTTGACACTTGCGCGGCACCCTTTGAAGAAAACACGTCGCGCAATAGAAAGTCTGTCGGTTCGGCCTGTCGGGTGGTCGGGCGGCCTGTACAGGCGCGTTGCGCCAATGTACAGGCACGTCGCGCTAACACAGGCGGCCTGTGTAAATCCTCTGCCAGGCACGTCGCGCAATCACGCAGGCGCGTCGCTCGGCCAATAGACGGTGTTTCAGTTCTGCAAACCGACCAGAAACCTTGCTTTGGTGCTAGGGAGGCACGGGGTCTGGTTTCAGTTTTGAAATTGAAAATATTTCCCTCACACTTACTCTTTGATGTCAATTCAAAACAAATTTCCAACGGTCATTTTACTTGGAAAAGGAACGTTGGTTTTCAACTCTGTTTTGTTTTAAAACAGTGGGTTTGTCATTTTGAATATGTAAACCCGAACAATGACTCTGACCCCGAGATTTAAACCTTGGCAAACAACTTAACAAATTCTACATCACTTCCGCCACTGTGTTTTAATAATACAGGTAATATTTATGATGCACAACAACCCTTTATAAAACTGTCAGTGAAATACCTGAATACCGCTTTGTTCTTTTGAATAATCAAAAGGTTGTGCTTCTTTTAAACTTATTCAAACAATGATCATATGCTGAATGAATTTCTGAACAAAATGAACAATAGCTCACAAGGGGATATCTTCTTGGTGATGGGATTCAAAAAGCCCTGTCTGCTGGTTCTCTTTCCATGTATTTCAAAGCTTTCAAAACTGGATAATGACCTGTGTTAAAATGTATTGACTGTTCCCTTTGCAAAAATGACTCCTGCTACTAGTGGAGTATGCCTTTTCTCTTATGCTTGCCACATTGCAGCTGATTTATTTTTATGCTTGCCAAGCTCTTCAAAACTAGATGATGACTTAGGATAAAATGACCTGACTGCTCCTTGCTTTGAAGAAATGTCTCCTTCCTTAAGCTTGGTTTGACAGATTCCTGTAGATGTCTTTTGATTGAATTTGCAATAGTGAAGTGTTTCATGGGTTTGGAGTGCTGCCCAGACCTAATCAAACGCATTTCCATAAACCCTGTCTTAATCTGCTGATGGCTATATGATGAGCAGGTTTTGGCAAAAGTTCTTTTTGTTAATGGTGGCAACCCCTACTTCCAGGTGAGACACAAGCTCCTTTCTGGACTGTAAGTGCACTCTTTTGGCTGCATGCTTTCACACTATACTTCTCTGTTTACTCAAAAGGAGCTCCTTTAGACTTCTGGGTCAGTGATAGTGGAGTACCTTTTAACCATTTCCTTTAAAGAGATTGCTCCTTTTTTGGTATTAATGCATGCATATATTCAATAGTGTCTCTTTTCCACTACAGGTACAGTCTGACAGACAGCTCTTTGAAATAGGGAAACCAATACCTTTGCATCATAAACACTATCACTTACTTGTGCAATGTCTTCTATTGAATTTCTTTGTGTATCCTTTCACTGCACCTTTTAGACCAATCAGTTTTCATCAACCTGCAATGGCTTTGGCCATCTGCTCATATATGGAGGAGGCTCTTCATCAGGTAAGGTATCTGAAGGTTTTTTGACAACTTTGTTTGACACAGCTTTTCTCTGGATGTGATGGTAAGTGAAACTCTTGAAAAACATCAATATTAGCATCTCTTCTTGCAAGCATCACTGTGTTTCTGCAAAAATCCTAGCCAAAGTAACACTGTCTCCCTGCACTGTTCTAAGGGTGACTGAGATATTTATCATTTGGCTTGGTCATCTCATGACAGATTACTTTACAAATAATCTTTGTGACTATGAAGGTCAGTGCTTTTTGAAAAACCAAGAACTTTCCTCCTGCCTGTGTAATGGCATTTTGTCAGCATCTACTCCATTTGATCTTGTGGACAAACAGGCTTCTTATGATTGGAATGTTTACTGATGACAGGCCTTTCTAAAGTTCAATAATTCACATGACTTGAAAGTTTCAGATGACCTCCTTTATCAGACCAGACTCCTTTTCCTTTGAGCTAGCATATTTCAACTCTACTCCTGTTATGATCATCAGTCACATTCATAAAACCTGGAGTTTTTGTTTCATTGTTCAGTAAAGGAAAACCTGGAATTTTGTAATCTTCTAAGTCAATACTGGCCTGCGCCCTCTGCTTATGGATGAAGGAGGCGCCCTAACCCTCTGCTTGTAAATGAAGGAGGTTCTGGGCCTTGACAATTTACCAGTTTGCTGAGACAGTGGTGACCCTTTCTTACTGTGATTTTCATGCTGGAAAGAGCTGTAAGGTCCTGATGAGTGAATTTTGTTTTGCAGCTTTATCTCAGGCTCATAATACATTTAGAAGCAGCTGTTCCTCTAACTGTAGATCAAGCATTTAATCCTGAGATGAAGTTATATTTCCTGCCTTTGTAGAAACCATAGAACACTGTGAAAAACCTAATAGTCAGCTTGAGATTGGGGTTTATGCAGTGCTGAGATCTAGGGGATATGAGTGGTGCGACTTAGGGCTGTTTGTCAATTTCATTTGCAAAGTAAGAGGTCAGTCATGGTAGGTCTGTTGCAGATGGAGGCTTTTTGGCTTTTTGATGATTGCCAAGGGTGAAATGTCTTAAAGCGCCACTTCCTAACATAGGGGATACTCTTGAAACAGATGTGGATTTTCCTTTTAAAGCTGATGGGCAGACCAATAAGGCTGAAGCTAGATAGGATTGTGACCATGAGGTTCTGATTTCGCCAGGGGTGGACTGAATAGGTAGAAAGGCGAAAAAAGTTTTGGGAGGATTTTCTGGATGACATATTGACATAAGGAAATCAGTTTCTAGAAAACTCAGCTGTAGATATAGTCATCACTAACATGTAAAAAAATACCGTATGGCTTGCAGCCTTTCTCTTGACCTCTAGTAGCCATGCCGGTGCATGTTGGTGGCATTAATGCTTCGTCGTCATCTCAGTTTTGCCTTAGCTTTGCGCATTCTGCGTAGGTGTTTCAGTCGCTTCTCCCCGAGTGCTGTCACGATCGTAATGAGACGAGCCTTTCAATCACATGGGTCCAAATTGCCTGCACATGTCTGCGAGGACTAATCTTGTAGGGTTCGGGCAGTCTCTCGCAAAGTGTCCTACCTCTCCGTAATTATAGCAGATCATATGTACTCTTCCGCTACCTACGCTTCCACCCCAGCCCCCTCCCCTGCCTGAGGGGGATCTTGGTGAAGTAGGGTCCGATTGTACCCTATATAGGTTTCCTCAGTCTATCATTAGATCATAAGTCTGACAGTTATGCTCATCATGTCTTACAGATCTGAAAAACCTGCACTATTGTTGCTTCACTTCTCGGACATACGCACCCAGGCGAGGGCAGTGGTTAGTATCATGCAGGCCGGCTACATGAAAGCCATCACACCATAACACTAGTCCACTTGGTCCTGGACGTAATGGACTGGGTCCCCCCACTTTTAGGTAGTCTGCCAGTAGTGGGCACTGATCCTTGGTATGTCCTGATACCCTACATTGTATACACCATAGGTCTGTGCTAGCTTCTTTCCCTCGGTCCTTTCGCAGGTTTTGGATCTCCATGTGCATCGCCTCCAGCTGTCCTTGGATTTGTTGTATTCCCAGCTGGGTATCATCTCTAGGTGCAACTTCCAACTTCATAGCAATCTCCAAGGATTTTTCCTGCGATTCAATGGCTTGATGACCCATAGGTATGCGTAAGTGAGGTAGTAGCATAGAAATGAACCATTCCTTGTGTTGCCTATCATCATACTGAAATTCTCCTTCTTTGATTACCTTCTTTAGCTATTGGTGAGCTTCCCATATAGACTCAGAGGGTCCTTTCTTGAAATCTTTTAGATCATTCACTATCTGAGAGTAGGACTTAGGCTTCTTGAACTGTTGTTTCAAGGAATTCTTAATCTCTTGAATGGTCGCATTCACATGCTCGTCTATGTATCCCATATACCAGTCCAAGGCTCTTCCTTCAAAGGAAAGGGATAGTTGCTCCCTTTTCACAACATCATTGGCCACATTATGTGCAGTCCATACCAATTATGCGAAAAACCATAACCGATCCATATCTTCATCCCCTATGCCCTTGGAGGTAGGTAGCTTCATGTGTGAGGCCATATCATCTTCTGATGGAGGTGGAGGGACGGGTGAGTTCTTACCCCTATGATGGTTTTAAGGTGATGTAGATAGAGGGATATGCGCAGCCGAATTCCTTACTGGACTATAGACAGATCTATCTCCTTCTTTGTTATTTTTGTATTATTTACTTCTTCATGTTGTACCCTCACTCTGGTCGGAGCTCATTCACTATGTATGGCTGCACAGAATGCTATTTTCGCACAATAATATCTTCATCAGTAATGGCAAGGTTTTCAAAAACTTACCCCATAAACCCTTGAAGAATCTTCGCTCTGCCTCTGAATAGGACACGAATTGATTGATTTCAAACATGGAAAATATTAGGGGCTAATATTCGCAGGTGGGCCAATTTTCCATGGTTTTTCCAAAAAAAAGATTCGCCAATTTCCAGTTTTTTATAAAAGAGATTCGCCCAAATTTTACAATATAAAATTATTTTACGTTAAAAATCGCCAAAATTATATAGACAATATAAATAATATCATTATAAATTTGAATAGTTTTACAAATACATCAATAAAATTTTTATAGTTTTCATATTAGGGACTAGTGAGATTCGCCAATTTTTTAAACTTCAAGATAATTTTCCATCCTTAAAATTATCCCTAACATTTTCAAATTCTGTCACAAATCCTCCCAGCACACTATCCACCCAATGATCTACTATTCGAGTGATGGTATTATTGGTCCTTTCCAACTTCCGGATCAACTCTAGGGTCCACTGTGTGATTTGTTCGTCCTTCCAGCACGTCTGGAAATATACGAGCCTTTCCAGCCACTCCTAGAGCTCCGTCACGAATGTCAGAAAGAAAATTTCATAGATCTCCGTGAAAATTTACTTATTCTTCCACTTCTCTGTTGTCAACTTTGCACTGCGATTCTCTTTCACCGCAAACTCCTGAGCTTGATTTTAAAACCACTCTTCGATTTCTTTCTTCTCAAGTCTCCAATGTTTTCTTGGAATTACCCGATCTCTCTCTCAAAATTCTCCCGGTCCCAGCAACGGAACCATTTTTTGGCTCAAGGTGTCCTGACCCAAGTTTGGAGATTAAGTTTGCCAACAAACCCCTATACTACTGGCCCTTTCCGCAGGGACCTACTTGCGCAGGCCAAAGTCTCACCTGAAGTAGTATGGGAGGGTGCTGGAACCAGGTTTCTGCACCCCAAGAGAGATTAGGTAAGTAAAACAGTTCTGCATTCACAACCTATCGAGTTCACACCAAACAGATCTATTCACAGGGTTGTTAATAGTATAATCGCAATACACAGATCTAGTATCGTGCACAGATCTAGTTAATAATTTCGCATCCACATGCATATTAGCAGTGATCAGCATACATTATCATAACGCATCATCAATATATTACAGTTATACCATAACATAAATAGATTCATAGTATAAGCAGATAACACAACAATAATTGCAACAGATCCCAACAGGTCACATCAACAGTAATACATTAGATCAGATAAAACATAAGTACCTTAACCATATCTGCATATATTAGTATCCAAAGCTCAATAAAATCGGACACAGCATGTGCACACAGCCAATAGGGTCCGCACACAATCGGACTGAGGATCTCCGCACACACAACCGGCAGGAGTCCTTACCCAAATGACCCAACAATAGATCTAACAATTCGCACTTAGCATCAGACCTTAATCTTTCCTACCTTAAGACTCAAAATGTTCATCTATTTATATCGATTAATCCTACACTTCCAATGGTCCACAAACAGTGGTTTGTGGACTCTTGGTCTACCCTTGATCCATTACAATGCATTCGGGGTTTTGACCCACCCCAAAACCCCTACGTTAGACTAAATAATACCAAAAATATACAAAATTGTAAAAAATTTGCAGCTTTAGGGGACCCTGTTCCAACAATGCTCTTTACCCTTTCTTTGATTATTTGGAAGATCATTCTTTGACTGGACCTCTTTTCTTTTCTGAATAGGATTGATAGGTACATCTCTACTCCTTAAAGAATATTGTTTCTACTATGCAGTCAGAGCATTCATATACCCACGTTGGTAATCATCTAATTCAGTTTCCAAATCATCATCATTTGCCAATATATAGTCCTCATCTTTTGGAGTATCCAAATTTTTAGTATACTCTTCATCTTCAGTGAGAAACATGGGCAGGCCATCTACTGTAAAAAAATGAATTTTTTCAACCACCAGATCTTCATCTTCTTCCTCTTCCACTCCTTGAACATAATTCTACTGCAACAGGGTCTGAATCTGCTATTGTTGTTGTACTTCTTGGTCGGGTGATTTCTGCTCTCTTTGCTTGATTCTAAACTAAGGCTGCTACTGCCCTCTGAAATTTGGGTTCCAAATCTGTGGTTCTGGTCTATCTGAGATAGACAATCGGTCAACCATTCTTTCCATATTTCACAGTAATGAATCCATTTTATCATCAAAAGTAGATGTCTCCTCCTTGATGGAACTCTCTTTTCAGATCTCATCCTTTCCCTTTTGGCTAGAAAATTCGCTTCCACACCTACAACATTCTTTTGCATATCTGCTAAAGTTGTAGGATCACATTCACGCAGTTGATATGCCATATCAGTATCAAATCCATCTAGAAATTTGACTAAAGCCAACCCCTCTGGTGGTTTTATATGTGAAGGAAGAGCATTGTACATTGAATTAAATCTCACACAATAATATTGCATAGTCTCACCAACAATTCTTTTGATATTCTCATATTCAGACAAAATTTTAATGGGATTTTTCTTTTCTTCCCATCTTTCTACAAACTGACGATGAAAAACTTCTAAAGTGTCAATAGTGGCTGCTGGTAGAGCTCTGAACCATTTTCTCACTTCCCTTCCCATAATTTGTGCAAACAGCCTCATATTCACATCCTCTATATCAATTTCATGAAGATCAAAGAAGTCATTCATCATATCTACGTGATTTTGTGCTGTCATACACTGAGTATTGTCAAACAAAGGGATTTTATTTTGGTAATCTTAGGTCATAGCACCAGGGTTCTGAGGGAGAACAAGGGAGGAATATCTTGTAGCCATGATAACTGGAGGTGGAGGATTTATAACATGGATTTGGATGCTTGATGTAATCAAGGGAGGATTGGTTACTGATTGAGTAGTGTGAATAGTGGATGAAGTGATGGTAGAAGAGGCTGAAATCTGAGGTATTTTTATCACCCAAGCATTTATTTGAGAAGAATAGTTATGCATATCTTTAATAACTTGTAAAAGTTGTGACCATGATTGTGAATGTGAAAACAAATCTTCAATAAGACTGTGAAAGGAAATGGATGAATCAAAAAAAATTTCGTCAATTCGACTTAAAGACTTGCTCTGAATTAAGCTTTGTTCAAAATTTATATAAAATGTAATATCTTGAGGGCTTTCTAACCTTCCAGGGAATAAATTACCTCTGGGAATGGAACTTCTCTTTGATTGATTTCCGGCTGAACTAGATGTCTCAACAACAGTTTTAGCTTTTCTTCCTATGTTCTGAGGATCACTAACAATGGTGGGAGGATTCGGATCGGGATTGGATCTAGTGTATCTTCGAGAAGCCAGTATGTCCAATTTCAAAAACCAATTTTCACTTTACAAATTTTTCAATTCAGCCTTTAAATAAACCCTAAACTCATCATCCAAAAGTTTAATAATTTCAATGAAAACTTACTACTGGGGTTGATCTGATCTCACTTTTCTTCCCCATTATGGTCGCCAAAATGTTATCACTCATATTGAACCTCAGTTTGAAAAAGGCAATTTCGAGGTAACCTCAAACCATGCTTAGCCAAGTAGCTAGACCTACTAGGCCAAGAGAGGGCTCTCTCCGTAATGATCACAGTCAAGATGACTGAGGAAAGAAGATATTAGGCTAGGTATAGTAGCTCAGGGTTTTAATTTTGATTGTGTAGGGTTTTTCTAGATCAGGGCGAGTCAAACAGTCAAGGCAAGGAAATTAGGTCAAGATTTGCAGGGTGTTCTATGGGGCAAGGTAGGTAAAATGTTTAGCACTTTAAGACTTTGATGATGGGATTATCAAGACAGGTGAGGAGCTAGAAAGAGCATGGTGAATTCATGGTTTCTTTCTAAACTGAAGAAATTACAAATTGTGGATATTTACCCAAAATAGAGCATAGAAATTATGGATTCTATTCATATAACTTGTAAACATTCACTTAATAGAAATGAAATGATGGATGAAATACAAAAAACATTCTAACATATGAGCAAAAAATAAGAAACTAAAATTAAACATAATACTACATGGATCCCATAAAAATAGCTACAAATTTTATTAATGTCTAGGCCAAAACTGATACAAAATTGTGTCCTTGAGAAACCAAACCTACAAAAGAGTCCAACCATTAAAATCACTGAGAAAATACATCATATAGACCTCAAAAATACTATCCCTAGCCTCAAGGAGATGAATCCATGAGATAGGAATCAATTTCACCTACTCCCAAACAAGAAACTGAAGACTAGGAAGACCCAACAATTTGCCTCTAAAAGAGAGGAAACTGATTCATTTGACCTCTAGAGGACTCACCTAATGTATCTACCTTAGATAAAAGTCAAAACATGACATTTACATTCACCATGACCATTTACATTAGTAATTTATTCATTTTCCCAAGTAAAAAGTCAAACTTGAGTGAAACTTCAAAATTTGCTAAAGATGGTGAAAATGCAATTTTCCTGGCAAACACGCAACACCCTAACAGGAAAAATAGCCTTGTTTGAAAGCAACATTTGGAAGCCTTTCCGGTGTCCAAATCAGCTCAAAGATAGCTCATTAGAAATCTATCTGAGTCTAGTTTATAAATCTACCTCTAGTTTCCAAAATTATATTCATTTTCCCTATCAAAAGGTGAATCTCCCAAGACTAGTAAATGTGTAGCGCCTAGGTCAAAAAGGAGGCAGAAACATGAAAATTTGGTAGTTTTTTACACTTTTGAGGGACCAGTTCTCCTCCAATTTTTCTAAAAATTGCTAGGGTTGATTTCTTCATCATTTTGAACACAATGGTGGTGGTCATTTATCATTTGGAGTCCCTAAAAAAGAGTGCAGCGCCTAGTTCATTGCGCGTTTGGCAAAATTTCTGTGTGCCAAAATTACTGAAAAAACCAAAAATGCACTAAAGTGAAAAATGTGCCAAAATTTTCCAAAATTGTGAGGATACTTGCTTCTAAAGTTCTTAAGGCATGAAGAGGCACCTCAAAAAGTATGTCTAACCTCTCCTTCTCCTTTTTCTTGGTCAAAGTTTGAATTTTTGCATGGGCTCGTTTGAGCTTGGTCCTTGCAATTTTGTTCCTTGTGGCATAGTGCTTTGCCATTTTCCTCTGAATGTCATTATCATTTTTGGCATTCTCTAGCAAAATCTCCAGTTGAAAATTGGCTCTATCATGCCATGATTCTTTATATTTTCTAATCTCCAGGGCAAGCAACTCACTTGGAGTGAGCTACTCTACCAACTCAGCTTCTCTCTATCTCTCAAGGGCTAGAGCTCTTTTCAGCCCTCTAGTCCTTGGTCTCTATCTTGGAGGTTGATCCTCCTCATCATCAATCTCACCAAATATTTCCAAGGTCTCCTCTAGCAAGGGCCTAGCCTTTTCTGCCTCTCTTTTCGCTTTGATGGTCCTGACCTCATTGATAATCTGCTTGGCCTTCAGCTGCTGATTTTCTTGCTCAAGAAAATCAATCACATACTTTTCTCTGTCAAGATTAGCTTGAAGTTCACTTATCTTTTCTTCTTTGCCTTTGATTGCTGCACTCATGAATCTATCCTCAGCTTCCTCATCAAGGTAAATCAGCTGAAACTCTTGCTTTGTTTCATGCTTATCCTCCTGCTCATCAATGATTGGCTGTTTAGTATTTTCCTTGCCTTTGTCCACTTGTATTGTTGATAAATAAGGCATGGATTCTTTCACTCCAAGTGAAGCAAACACATGCATGTGGCATCTCTGATAGGTCTTGGGAAATGGCTCAACATTAGTCACATTAGCCCAAGTTGCCTCAATGTCCTCTCCACTGCTTGATGACTCAGTATCATGATGTGGTGATGAATGGTTATGGAAAGGTGAAGAAGTAGGATCAACATGAGGTGAATGCATTTGACTAGGTGATGATGTATGAGTAGCAAGCTAAGATGGAGGAGTGGATATGGGAGGATGAGATGATGAGGGGATACTCTACTCATGCTAAATACGTGGGGTATTGAAAACTTCATTTGCTATGAATGTGTCCCATGAAATTTTATTTTGCTCAAGTTGGTGCATGACTATCATCTTGATGAGGAAGTGGTGTAAAAGGCTCTGCATTTGATGATTATAATCCCTCTTTTGTACTATGTATGCCATCTTGTCAATGCTGCGGGAGAGATATTAGGGTATGTGAAGCATTCTGACTCTAGGGAAGTGCATGAGGAGTCAGATATGATATGAATAGAGTCGAGAAAACCTCCCCTCACAGGTGAAGTATTTCATGATTATTTTCATCATAGGGACATATCGGTCAAGGAGATGAGAGAAAGGGAAAATGGTATTTTTATCATCCTTGTATCTAGGTTTAATATATGGTTCATAGTAGCTATTATCAAGGTTTCCTTGTTGTTGAAGCCTAGAAAATCTCTGCTTCAAACATCGGGGAAAACCACCCGGTCGGGACCTTAATACAGCTCCTTTTCCGTTTGGTATGGTGGCTCTGACTGAATTTAAAGGATCAGTTTCCTTGTAACTAAATGGATTGGATTGGATGGGTGGAAATGGGACTAAATTAACTGAAGTAAAACTATCTAATTTAAGCTAAATACTGATAAAGAAATTCTAACACTAACCTGGGTAATTATATGTGAATACAACTTAAGATTGTTCCAATTCAACAATAACCATGAAAATGTATTATTATTTTAAATTGAAATGTGCAGAAACAAATAAAGATAACTCTGTTTAAGAAATTAAACAGAGTTGTATTAGCATATTGCATTCATCATTGTATACCATCTACATGTAATTATGAAAAATAACGTTTCAATTATACTCAGAAATGATATATAAAAGTAAGCGTTGTGAAAAAAAATATACATATAAATGATAGCAATTTTAAAACGAATATCATAAGACAAAAGAAATCAACAGTGAACAGATAGAAATACCTTGTTCATCTTGAGGACTTTCAAATGCAATCTGATACTCTATCCAATAACTATGATGCAAAATCAAATTCCAAGGTACATAAATGCAACACTTCAAAGATAATTTCGCATGAAAATCACCAGATGTGATCCTTTTTAAAAAATATATAAGACAATGGAGTACATAAATGCTATCTCCAAGTCAAAAAATATTAAGATCCAGGACCCTTCTCTAAATGCATGAGAAGGGTTTAAATACTACTTAACTAAATCTAAAAATAGTTTATTACAAAAATTAAGGATTTGGTTCAATGACCGTCCTTTTCCTAGGCTAAAATACAGTGAAATTAAAACTAAATCTATCTATCTATGAATTTGATCTTTAAACTTGCAGGCATCTAGCATAGTTTTGAGAAGATGCGGTTGACCGACTTCGGAATTCAATTGTCCTGAAAAGACAGAGTCAGCAAGCGTAGGAGCAATCTTTTCTGTAGCATTGATGATACAATTGAGCACACTGTGCTGACTGTGTGGCTTCACCAAGTACATCCAGTATGAGTCCCAATTCAATCTTGTCAGCCCTTGGATGGATTTTGCTCTTTCTTCTGCCTTTTGCCTCCATTCTGTTTGCAATTGATTTTCCTGTGGGAGATATCCTGGAACAGTTTCTGGGATCAAATTAGCTTTGTGTAAATTTTCATTTATACAATCAGTGAGAGTGTTTGCCACTGTAGCTTCCTCCTCTGCTGCCTTTTCTGCCCTTCTGATTTGTGCATCCCAGTTATTGAACAATATTTCTTTATGGTTTTCATTAACGATGGGTGCACCAGCTTTTCTACCTTCTTCTGTCTTTTTCTATGCCAGATAATAATTGATATTTTCATTAATCAAATCGTAATAATTTCGTAAATCTACGACATGATTTGTGATTTTATCGCTCTCTTGGCACAAAGAATTCCATTGCAAGATTTTTTGGCAGAAAACTTCCTCTTGTTGCAGTAGTTGATTGTTCAAAGAGATAGTTTCTGAAATGAATTCTGGAAGCTTAGGATCATCTTTATGCTGATCTTGGATAATCCGTATTTGTTTGTCTTTATCATCCAAGCTTTTTTGATGTCCTATTTTCATTTCTTGAAGTTTTTGTTGTAACTCTTCAAGTTTCAATTGTGCTTCCTTATTGGCCTTTACCTGTTGCAATTGCTGTTGCAGAGCTTTTACCTGTTCTTATTTTTCATTCAACAAAAGTTGTATCTCAAATGCTTTATCAATTGTTGCAGAAGCATAAGCTCCTGTTATTTGAGATAACTTAGTGAGATTATGAGTAGGTTCTGTGGCAGGATCTTTCCACAACACATCTACTTGTTCTGCTTCAGTAGCAATTTCACTTTCTATTTTTCTCTTTTTCCTCTGTCTCTTCACTACTACTTTGTATTTTGGGCTGTAGAATACATCCAGAGGAGGAATGTCCTCTACATTAAGTACAATTTCAGAGGAGGGTGTGATTGGTATGTGCTCTGTCACTGTGACTGTGCTGCTTGTTCCTGTGTTCAAAACTTTGGTTGTCTGGACAGGGGTCTGTACATTCTGTCCTTCTACATTAATCAATTGGTTGAAGGTTTCCCATTCTTTGTCTAATTCAATGATAACTGGTTGTTGCTATTCATCGGTTGGAGGAGGATTTGTCTGTTGGGAATTCGAAATTTGCTGTTGAGTAATTTCTTTTGATTGTGCAGAATCTTTAGTGGATTCTTCCATTTTATCTTCCTTTTCATTAGAATTATTGGAATGTTCATAAGTCTCTCTGTCAGATTTTGATTTAGATTTATCTGTAGTTGAACTACCGTTAAGACTAACACTAGGAGTTTGCTCTCTTGCGGGCTCTAAGCGTAGATTTCCCAAAGGAATAGGAATTAGTCTTCTTTCTCTGTAAAGCTTGAATTCCTGAAATTCCTCTGGAGATAGCTGTGCTTGAGCTGAATTAAAAACTTCTTTGAATGAATTTCTTGCTTGGAACATATCATCAAAAAGATCCTGTTCCCCGAAAAATTCCCTTACTTTGATTGCATTGGTAAAATTCTTAACAATATCATTTGGGTCGAATAACCTTCTCGAAAATTTGAACAGCTGTAGGCATGTAATGTTGCCTATCTCTTGAAATGCATGAACAATATCAAACAGTGAAAATGTTCCACATTTTACGGGAAATTGTGGCCAAATGCCCTTTTTCTTCTCTTTTAAATCTTTTGTTATACCTCCTTGGCCACAGGTCTGATAAGCAATTTCCCGAGCTACAAGTCTATCTGGAACATATAGGGGTAACACATGGGGAGAAGCATAACTTCCAAAAACCCTAATATAAGTGAACAATTCTTCTCCAAACCATCTCGCGACGGGGAGAATATCAACCTCTGTTTCTGAGGATAACCTTGGGGCATCCTTATTATGCAATGTTCTGTACAATGGCAGCATTATTCCATGACAAATTTGGTAAAAATGGGGGACAAATTTAGACTCCCATAGTTCTTTATGGTACACATGAATAGGCAAAGGATCGTGGATAGTCCATTGCCAACCCATCACAGGGAATTTAGAGACATAACAGATAGCATCCATGACATAAGCAGATAAATAAAAAGGCGGATAAACCCACTGAGAAACATTTCGTTTGGACCGGTAGTGAAAAACAGCAGTGGTCAAATTATCAGATAGGATTTTGGCCCAGTCTACAATTGTAGAATTAACGGCTGCATTCAACAAAGGAAGCCATTCAGGTAAGATCATATTTATGTCAGGCTTTCCAAAAAGCCTGCATAACATGGCAGCAGTGAAACAATAAGGAGAGGTAAGTGAACCCGTGTTGTACATACCTTGTTTGTTTTTCTTCAATAGTTCACTTCTTTTGGTCCACTCCTTTGTGCATTCTGCCAAATTTGCATGTTCTCTGGCAAAATCTTCCATGAATTGTTTGTTGTAAGTCGCCTGAGGTTCTGGCAACTTATACATTAATCTCAGATCTTCTATGGTGAATGACCCGATTAGCTCTTCAGATGGAGTTCTGAATTGTCTGTCTGAAATATCGGTGCTATCCAGCACCCATCTCACCATATCTGTATATGGGATAATCCTTGGCCTTGCTGCTATTCTATGCAGAAATGAGCAAGCCAAGTCTCTAAGGGTTGCTTCAGACGTATTCTTGGAACCTGCTGTAGCTACAACTTTTATCACCACAGGATTTTCTTCTTCTAACAGATTATACATTCCTTCCCAAGTAGATATACCGACATCCTTATTACAGGCGGTGTCTGCATATAGCGAAGCTATTTCTTTGTTTTCAGAATTTGAGCTCTTCTCCTTCTTACCCATAGTGTTTAGTGGAAGCTTTGTATAGACGTTTTCTCCTTCGTGCCTGCGTTTTACGAGTAAATGAGAGTAATGGTATAAGAAAGGTGATGAGACTGTTTTAAATGTGAAAGCGGATGAAATATAATATTTTAATTGTGAAACGACTTTCAATCCAAACACAATCTTATTTACCATTAATAATCAATCCAATCATTTAATTTAATCATTAAAGCGCATAACGGATTTGACATATGGGAAGATTGCCTTGGGATAGCGCGCCTACATGAATCTGCGATATTGCGATCTGCGATTTGCTGCGCAATATCGCAATATCGCAATGTCGCAAAATGAAGTCATCGCAGTTATGAAAATAGCGCAAAAGCGGAAATTGCGCAATAGCGCAAAAGCACATATCGCAAAATCGCAAAAGTGCATATCGCAAAATCGCAAAAGCGCATAATTGAAAAAAGCGCAAAACATATTCATTAATCATTTTTGTTTTCTGCGCTATGCGATCTGCGACCAATGCGTTTTATAAAAGATATATACCATTTTTTTATGAATGCGCTATCTTGTTTAAAGAGCAATTTTATTATAATCTATCATAAACTTAAGTGTTTCTTAACATTCTTTCTAAGGGATTTCTATAGGTTTATGATAGAAAGTTTTATTTGAAAAGGCAAACAAATCCTAATTGATTTTTGGATTTTTAACTAAGGGTCCTCATTTATTTAGTATTATTACTAATATTAAATAAAAGGGGGGTTGTTGCTAGTCACAACAATTGGAGATTCACTGAAAGAAACAGTTATCTCTGAAAAAATAAAATGAACATTATATCTTTAGTAAGTAAAGACTTTTAAAGATAATGAAAACTATCTTAGGATAATTCAAATAAAATGTAACTATGAAAAACAAAAAAAAATCATTTCATAATTTCTTTCTAATTCCTCAAGAATAAAAACATTTTGGGTTATCTCAAGCTTTGATTGGTGTTAATAATGAAGTAAGTGGATCTCTCCAAGTTTTGGTTTTATAATATACTCTATTGCCATAGGTATTGCCTCTGCTGCCAGCAAACGTTCATAGTCTCGACAGGGTTACCTTTAAACCATTAACCATTCATTGTCCCATCCAACTAAAATTATGACTTTTTAAAGATAAATTCATAAGACCTATTATCTCATGTTTTTGTCTTTTATTTATTTTTATTTTAAGAGCCATTGTTCTGGTTTGGCAGCCAGTTAATAACAATGCCATTCACTAGTTGTAATTAAACTGAACAAGCTGGCTCGTGATGAGACCCCTTGTCTTATATTTATAAGCCATTACCCTGTTTTGGTATGCAGTATTGGTAATGTCAGTTTTATTACTCCTTATAAACATGGTAAGTCGGCTCGTAATGAGACCTCTTATCTCTTAAAATTTTCGTATAATTTCTTAGAATTACATTCTAAAAAATCACAATTTAAATGGATGGGGTGAAATAGTTTTATCCTTAAGAATCAATGGATGACAATTTTCAGAGTTTTTTGAGTTCCAAAACTTTGAAAAAATCTTTACTTTGATAGATAACCTTTCTCTGCTTAATAAACTTATAATGATTTACATTCTTCTCAAGTTTTCAAAATATCATGTAAATGATTGAAATACTCTTTCAAAGTTTAACATCTTATTTTAAACTATTCAAAAACTGTGATCATTACTTTTAAAAATTCTTATTTACACAAAATAAATATTTATAATATTTTTCCGAAGAAATTTTCTTAAATAGTAAACAGTCAATCAGAGATTCATAAACAACTTTATTTGTAAAAACAAAAACAATGAAAAACTTTTGCAGAAAGAAATATGTACAGTTTAAGAAGGGGTTACCTCCTTATGAAAAGAATTTCTTCAAGATAAGCCCATTTACAGGAAGAGATTCTCTCTTATCTGTTAGATCTTGGAGTATGAATGTATTTGAGCTTATCTTCTCAACGATTTGAAATGGTCCAAGCCACATTTTCTAAAATTTGGTATGTTTACCTTTTTCTTCGTGTGCTTTATCCCATTTCAAAACGAGATCACCAATTGACAAAATTTTTGAGCCGGTAGAACTTGCATCAAAAGAAGATTTTACAAGCTGTTGATGTTTTTCATGAGTAATTTTTGCTTTATCCCTATCTTCTTCTAATTTAAGGATTTGATCATATCTTAATTGAATGGATGAAGAAGGATTTTCTTCAATAAACTGCATTAGGGCTAATGATGGAAGAGTTAAATTTGATGGTATCACAGCTTCTTTTCCATAAACCAGATTGAAAGGTGAAGTCCCTATTGAAGCTTTTTCAGTGATACGATAAGCCCATAACACAAAGATTAAAGATTTGTGCCAATTCTTTTGATTTTGATCAACGGTCCTTTTAATTATTTTGATAAGGTTTTTATTAGTGGATTCAGCCAAACCATTACCTTGTGGATAATAATTTGCTGAATATTTTAATTTAAAACCTCTTTTGACTGCAAATTCAATTAAACTATTTCCAGAGAAGTAAGATGCATTATCAAAGACAAGAGCTTGAGGTACACCAAACCCGGTTATGATGAATTGATCTATGAAATCAATAATTGCATCGAATTGGCTACCTTGATAAGTTGCCTCTACCCCTTTTGTAAATGTCAGAGTTAACGTGGGATGTACTTGTCTTGTTTGGAAGAATAGTCACTATCTTCACCAATAATGTAAAGACCCATGTTGAATGGTTTATCATCGTTATTAGTTTGCGAAAGGAAAAGTGAGTTTCCTTTGTCTTCCTGCAGGTTTGACAAATTTGTTTACTTCCTTACGTTGTTGCCGTAATATTTAAAAGGGGTAGGCTAGTAATAACGGGTAGGCTAGTAATAAACAACCCAACCTGAATTATTTTGTGAGGCGTGGTATCACCTCCAAAATGACCTCTGTTACACGACCTGCTCATGCAATTCATACCAAAACCTTTTAAACCAATCTTTTCAAGACCTCTTAATAAAATTGAATCATAATTGCACTACAAATATTTCTTCTGACTGATCTCATATTTAATAGCCTTTAACCTTAAAACACGTTTACTCTTATAGCTGAGATTAGAAGGAGCATACCCATTTTTCAAGTAATAGATAAGATCAGCATACTGAGATTCAGAATCTGTAACACTTATCTGACTTACTTGAATATCTTGATTTGAATCTTGATTTTCTGGTATGTTATGAGCTCCTGCCAATAATCTACAAAAACCTTGTCCTCTAACAATCTTAGCTGGTTTAATATCAATATCATATTCTTGCAAGGTTGTTACCCAGTTAGCTCTCTTTTCTCCTACTTATTTTTGAATTAATAATTGCCTCACTGCAAAGAATGGGACAATGATTTTTGTATGTGTTTTCAAGAGAAAAGGTCTGAAATGTTTGATTGATTTAAACACAGCAAAGGCTTTTTTTTCAACATCGGAATAATTAAGCTCAGCTCCTTGCAGATTTGAGCTAAAGAAATAAATTGGTGCTTCAATTTCTTGATCATTGAGTTGTGTTAAAACGGCTGCATAGGATGTTTCAGTTGCTAGAGTATACAAAGTAAAATCTTTAGAAAAATCCGGGGTATTCAATGCTGGTGCATTAATGATCGCTCATTTGATTGAATCAAAATCTTCTTTTTCTTTATGTGCCCATTTGAATATTGAATTCTTCTTGATCATATTTTGCATAGGTAAAACAATTAAAGAAAAATCAGGAATAAATATTTGATCTTTCAAATATTTGTTTTAAATCATGTAGATGATTGGCTCTCTTTTTTGAAAATACTGTTATGTCATCAAGATAAAAAACAACTAATTTATTGATCAGACCTTTGAATGCTATATCCATGGCTCTTTGAAAAGTTGCTCCTGCATTTATTAGACCAAAAGGCATTTTCTGATAAGCATAAGTTCCCCATTTTGTTCTGAAAGTTGTTTTCAATCTGTCATCTGGATGAACTAAAACTTGATTATAGCCCGAAAATCCATCGAGAAAGGACATAATTTCAGAACCAGCTACCTCTTGAAGTATCTGTTCCATGGTTGGCAATGGGAAATTGTCTTTTAAACATGCCTTGTTTAAAATTCTGAAATCAATACAGATTCTTATATCACCATTTTTCTTCCTCACAGGTACCATATTGGAAACCCAATTAGAGTGCCTGACTGGAAAAATGATTTTGGCTTTCAAAAGTTTATTAAGTTCTGATTTAATTTGACTTTCGAGATTTGGATGGATCTTTCTCAACTTTTGTTGAACAGGTTTAATATCAGGAAGCATTGGAATCGTGTGTTGAATAACCGAAGTATTATACGTTTTTAGATCACCATAATTCCAAGAAAAAACATTTTTATACTTGTTCAACAGTTTAATGAATGAATTCCTTTCCTCTGGTGTTAAATTGAGTCCTAAATTAACGTTTTGAGGTTTGGAATCAGAACCAAGCTTTACTAATTCAAACTTCAAAGTGGAACTTTGAAGTTTCGTATTAGTGACTTTCTTGAATCTGTCTTTAATGTCATATAAATCCTCTAATTTAACAACAGATTTTGGAATGGGGTTTTCATTACCTTTTGAAGCAATTTGTAAATCATGATCATCTTTGTCAATAATTTGCTCATCATATGATTTCTCTGAAGTCATGAAATTTAGAATATCTTGATCATGATAGAATACTCTCCAATTTGTAACATTATCTGGGACATATGGACGAAAAATCAATTCTACAGAAAACCTATCAGGACTGCAATCTTCAGCAGGTAGGAGTTTAGATGCAACATTAGCTAACAAGTCAGCTGATGTATTCTGATTCCTAGGAATAGGAGAAATATTGAATGTTAAAAAATGAGTGGTGAGGTCTTGTACTAGGGTTTGATAGTGTTTAAGATGTCCTGAAAGGCAATGAATAGTATTCCTAACTTGTTTAATGACAATTTCGGAATCACCAAAGACTTTCAAGTATTTAACATCTAACCCTATAGCTTTATAAATTCCTTGAACCAAGGCTTCATATTCTGCGGTATTGTTAGTACACTCAAATTCTAATCTACATGACAGCATGGTTTTCTCCCCATCTGGATCAATTAAGATGCATCCAGCTCCAGCTCCATCACTAGACTTCGATCCATCAAAATATAACGACCAAAATAAAGATTTGTCTATTGGCTTATCTACAATTACATTAGAAATATTTACAATTCTGGAAGAATCAGATTGTGAAAAATTTTCTATCTGAGAAACAAAAGTATTTACAGAAAAAGGTGATTGAGGAGCTTTGAAATTTCCAAGAAATGATTCAGCAGAATAACCTCCAAGAATATTGTTGTTGAATGCCACAAGTTCATTAGGTTGTTCAAATTCAGTGACAGTGTGCGTCATATGTTTTTCTCGTTCAATTTTGATTTGATTTGGTTTCCCTTTGTAGGGAAGCCACATGTGTGAATAATCAGTTGAGATATAACCGTTAAGTTTCGCAGACCAGTCCCTGCTCAAGATTAATCCATAGAATTCAGGAATATCAGCAATCAAAATATCAATTCTTTGGAAAATCCTAAGATCGGAAGCTAATCTGATAGTGACTGAATTTATTTCTCCTACAACTTGAACTTTAGAGCGATCCAATTGGACGATATGAACTGCTGATTTATGTGGTTCAATATTCAATTTGGCACAGACAGAAGTAGGCATTATATTGGAGGAAGCTCCAGAATCAATCAAAAAATTGTGCAGATTTTTATTGTACATCTCATAAGTCAAAAGAAAAGGAGGAGTTTGAGAATTTAACTTTTCCCCAACGAGCACAGTATCAGTAGCATCTACCTTATCTGGTGGCTTACCAGTTCCTCTCGCTGCTTTTGCAACTACACCGCTTGGTAAAGGAGAAATTGGTGTAGCATTTAATTATTTCAATAACAACTTTTGCTGGTGTTTTAGTTTGCTGAGTTCATGTAAGGAAATGTTGGCTTTGATCTTTTTCATGTCTTCGACAATGTTGTATTCCATAGGATTTGACACTACTAAAGTTTTCGCTGTTGATGTGAAAGGATTAGAAGAGGATGGCTGATTTTGAGTAGGTGATGGAGAAGTCTTCTTCACAGTGGGTTTGTCTTTGGTACTTGGAGTTGTAATTTTATTTTTAGGAACTGTTTGCACTGGTTCTGCTGTAGATTTACTCCTAGTAATTACAGGCATAACTTCTTCACTATCAGAATTAGAGAGAATAAAATCCCACATTCCATTCAATTCAGCTATTTCTTCATTTTCGTCTTCTTGATCTGATACTATAGATGTATCTTCTTCTGATTCTGCATTAGAGATTGCATTAGGAGGTTTAGATTCAACTTGGTTTCTTCTGAAATTTTGGAATGGTTTCTTGGTAGAAGTTTCAGCCACTTGTTTTTTAATTTCAACCATTTCATTTGACATGGTTTTAAGAACTTTCTGTAAACCTTCCATGTCGTATGGATCTTTGGCATTTTTCTTTGAATCATCTTTGAAGCTAACTTTCTTTGATTTCCTTTCCTCGATAGCATTTTTCTTTTCCAGAGAAGTAATACGTTTTTCCACTCCAATAGCTTCTTTCATATTCTCAGCTAATGTAGGCTTTGCAGCTCTGTCTACGAAAATTGCTATGTTTGAGGGTAAGGCAGTTATATACCATTCAATTCTGACTTGTTCACTGGGTTGTGAATCTGTATGAATTTTGTTCAAGAGTTTGTTGAATCTAGCATTGAATTCTTTTATAGGTTCCTTGGGTTCTATCTTCAAATTTGAGAGATCATTGAGTAAAGTTGCAATTGATCAGTCATCTCCAAATTTGGTCAAAAAATGATCTGCAAAAATGTCCCAACTTGTTATAGATCCTGATGGTAATGAAAAATACCATGATCCTGCTGTTCCTTGAAGAGTATAAGGGAATAGTCTAACTACAACATCTTCGTGTATGACTCCATTCAAATTAATAGCCAGCATAAAATTATTGATATGTTCTTCAGCTTGAATGTTAAGATCTGGGCTAAACTTTGGAAGCCATTTTCCAGGATTGTCTGGTAAATCATGTAAAGGTGCAGCCATGTTGACTACTCCTGGAGTAGACCATGGTCTCTGTGCCATTATTGGGACGACTATTGGAGGAATAGTAGAAACTGGTGGTATTTGAATAGAAGTGGTTGGAATAGATGATGTTGAGATTGATGAGGATTGAGGAGAAGATGTTTGTGGAGATGATATGGAAACAACTGTACTTTGTTGAGTTGGGATTTCAGAAATAGATATTTGAATATTAGAGGTTGAACTTATATTACTTACTGATTCCGATTGAGTTTTTCTTGTCTTGACTCTACTAGGTAAAGGGAATTCTTTCGGAGAAATACCAAGTTTTTCACTTTGAAGCCTAGTAAGAGGTTTGGAAGAAACAAATTTTGAAGTTACACTACCTTAAGATATTTCAGACTCTTCTAGAGATAATGAGAATCCTTTCAATTTATGAATTAAATCTTGAACTTCGGGAGACTCAGGATGTTGATTGTCTGAATGTTTTGAGATTTTGGTAGTGGGTGTCTGAATATTTTCTGCAATTTCTTCTCTAGGATTTTGAATTTCAGAATAAATTGAAGAAGTTAATGAGGGTGTTTTGCTCTCAGAATGGCTTGTGGATAAAGATTTACTTGCCATTCATAGCTCAGGCCCTCCTTCTAGCGCCAAAAATGTTGAAGCCTAGAAAATATATGCTTCAAACATTGGGGAAAACCACCCGGTCGGGACCTTAGGACAGCTCCTTTTCCGTTTGGTATGGTGGCTCCGACTGGATTTAAAGGACCAGTTTCCTTATAACTAAATGGATTGGTTTGGATGAGTGGAAATGGGACTAAATTAACTGAAATAAAACTATCTAATTTAAACTAAATACTAATAAAGAAATTCTAACACTAACCCGGGTAATTATATGTGAATACAACTTAAGATTGTTCCAATTTAACAATAACCATGAAAATGTATTATTATTTAAATTGAAATGTGCAGAAACAAATAAAGATAACTATGTTTAAGAAATTAAACAGAGTTGTATTAGCATATTGCATTCATCATTGTATACCATCTACATGTAATTATGAAAAATAACGTTTCAATTATACTCATAAATGATATATAAAAGGAAGCGTTGTGAAAACAAATATACATATAAATGATAGAAATTTTAAAACGAATATCATAAGACAAAAGAAATCAACAGTAAACAGATAGAAATACCTTGTTCATCTTGATGACTTTCAGATGCAATCTGATACTCTATCCAGTAACTATGATGCAAAATCAAATTCCAAGGTACATAAATGCAACACTTCAAAGATAATTTCACATGAAAATCACCAGATGTGATCCTTTTTAAAAAATATATAAGACAATGGAGTACAGAAATGCAATCTCCAAGTCCAAAAATATTAAGATCCAGGACCCTTCTCTAAATGCATGAGAAGGGTTTAAATACTACTTAACTAAATCTAAAAATAGTCTTATTACAAAAATTAAGGATTCGGTTCAATGACCGTCCTTTTCCTAGGCTAAAATACAGTAAAATTAAAACTAAATCTAACTATCTATGAACTTGATCTTTAAACTTGCAGGTATCTAGCATAGTTTTGAGAAGATGCAGTTGACCGACTTCAGAATTCAACTGTCCTGAAAAGACAGAGTCGACAAGCGTAGGAGCACTCTTCTCGTGTAGCACTGATGTATACAATTGCTTAACATCGCACAACTTAAGTGTATTATCAAGTGACATCCTAAAGATGAAACTCAACTCAATCTTGTCACCCTGATGGATTTTATTTTCTTCCTGCCTCTATTTCCTCCATTCGTTTATGAAGTGATTTGCCTGTGGAGATATCTCCGGAATGGGGCTTTCTGGATCAAATTATCTTGTGTAAATTATCATTTACACAATCAGTGAGAGTGTTTGCCGCTGTGGCCGCCTCCTCTGCTGCCTTTTCTGCCCTTATGATTTGTGCATCCCATTTATTAAAAAGTATTTCTTTATGGTTTTCATTAACAATGGGTGCACCAGCTTTTCTGCCTTCTTCTGTCTTTTGCCATGCCAGATAATCATTGATATTTTCATTAATCAAATCATAATCATTTCGTAAATCTACGACATGATTTGTGATTTTATCGCTCTCTTGGCAAAAAGAATTCCATTGCAAGATTTTTTGGCAGAAAACTTCCTCTTGTTGCAGTAGTTGATTGTTTAAAGAGATAGTTTCTGAAATGAATTCTGGAAGCTTAGGATCATCTTTATGCTGATCTTGGATAATCTATATTTGTTTGTCTTTATCAGCCAAGCTTTTTTGATGTCCTATTTGCATTTCTTGAAGTTGTTTTTGTAACTCTTCAAGTTTCAATTGTGCTTCCTTATTTGCCTGTACCTGTTGCAATTGTTGTTGCAGAGCTTTTACCTGTTATTCTTTTTCATTCAACAAAAGTTGTATCGCAAATGCTTTATCAATTGTTGCAGAAGCATAAGCTCCTGTTATTTGAGATAGCTTAGTGAGATTATGAGTAGGTTCTGTGGCAGGATCTTTCCACAAAACATCTACTTGTTCTGCTTCAGTAGCAATTGCACTTTCTATTTTTCTCTTTTTCCTCTGTCTCTTCACTACTGCTTTGTATTTTGGGTTGTAGAATACATCCAGAGGAGGAATGTCCTCTACATTAAGTACAATTTCAGAGGAGGGTGTGATTGGTATGTGCTCTGTCACTGTGACTGTGCTGCTTGTTCCTGTATTCAAAACTTTGGTTGTCTGGACAGGGGTCTGTACATTCTGTCCTTCTACATTAATCAATTGGTTAAAGGTTTCCCATTCTTTGTCTAACTCAATGGTGACTGGCTGTTGCTGTACATTGGTTGGAGGAGGATTTGTCTGTTGAGAAGTCAAAATTTGCTGTTGAGTAAGTTCTTTTGATTGTGTAGAATCTTTAATGGATTCTTCCATTTTATCTTCATTTTCATTAGACTTATTGGAATGTTCAGAATCTCTGTCAGATTTTGATTTAGATTTACCTATAGTTGAACTGCCGTTAAGACTAACACTCGGAGTTTGCTCCCTTGCGGGCTCTAAGCGTAAATTATCCAAAGGAATAGGAATTAGTCTTCTTTCTCTGTAAAGCTTGAATTCCTGAAATTCCTCTGGAGATAGCTGTGCTTGAGCTGAATTCAAAACCTCTTTGAATGAATTTCTTGCTTGGAACATATCATCAAAAATATCCTGTTCCCCGAAAAATTCCCTTACTTTGATTGCATTGGTAAAATTCTTAACAATATCATTTGGGTCGAATAACCTTCTCAAAAATTTGAACAGCTGTAGGCATGTAATGTTGCCTATCTCTTGAAATGCATGACCAATATCAAACAGTGAAAATGTTCCACATTTTACGGGAAATTGTGGCCAAATGCCCTTTTTCTTCTCTTTTAAATCTTTTGTTATACCTCCCTGGCCGCAGGTCTAATAAGCAATTTCCCGAGCTACAAGTCTATCTGGAACATATAGGGGTAACACATGGGGAGAAGCATAACTTCCAAAAACCCTAATATAAGTGAACAATTCTTCTCCAAACCATCTCGCGATGGGGAGAATATCAACCTCTGTTTCTGAGGATAACCTTGGGGCATCCTTATTATGCAATGTTCTGTACAATGGCAGCATTATTCCATGACAAATTTGGTAAAAATGGGGGAAAAACTTAGACTCCCATAGTTCTTTATGGTACACATGAATGGGCAAAGGATCGTGGATAGTCCATTTCCAGCCCATCACAGGGAATTTAGAGACATAGCAGATGGCGTCCATGACATAAGCAGATAAATAAAAAGGCGGATAAACCCACTGGGAAACATTTCGTTTAGACCGGTAATGAAAAATAGCAGTGGTGAGATTATCAGATAGGATTTTGGCCCAATCTACAATTGTAGAATTAACAACCGCATTCAACAAAGGAAGCCATTCAGGTAAGATCATATTTATGTCAGGCTTTCCAAAAAGCCTGCATAACATGGCAGCAGTAAAACAATAAGGAGAGGTAAGTGAACCCGTGCTATACATACCTTGTTTGTTTTTCTTCAATGGTTCACTTATTTTGGTCCACTCCTTTGTGCATTCTACCAAATTTGAGTGTTCTTTAGCAAACTCTTCCATAAATTTCTTGTTGAAAGTCGCCTGAGGTTCTGGCAGCTTATACATTAATCTCAGATCTTCTATGGTGAATGACCCGATTAGCTCTTCCGATGGAGTTCTGAATTGTCTGTCTGAAATATCTCTGCTATCCAGCACCCATCTCACCATGTCTGTATATGGGAGAATCCTTGGCCTTGCTGCTATTCTATGCAGAAATGAGCAAGCCAAGTCTCTAAGGGTTGCTTCAGACGTATTCTTGGAACCTGCTGTAGCTGCAACTTTTATCACCACAGAGTTCTCTTCCTCTAACAGATTATACATTCCTTCCCAAATGGATATACCGGCATCCTTATTACAGGCGGTGTCTGCATATAGCGAAGCCATTTCTTTGTTTTCAGAATTTGAGCTCTTCTCCTTCTTACCCATATTGTTTAGTGGAAGCTTTGTATAGACGTTTGCTCCTTCGTGCCTGCGTTTTACGAGTAAATGAGAGTAATGGTATAAGAAAGGTTATGAGACTGTTTTAAATGTGAAAGCGGATGAAATATAATATTTTAATTGTGAAACGACTTTCAATCTAAACACAATCTCATTTACCATTAATAATCAATCCAATCATTTAATTTAATCATTAAAGCGCATAACGGATTTGACATATGGGAAGATTGCCTTGGGATAGCGCGCCTACATGAATCTGCGACATTGCGATCTGCGATTTGCTGCGTAATATCGCAATATCGCAATGTCGCAAAATGAAGTCATCGCAGTTATGAAAATAGCGCAAAAGCGGAAATTGCGCAATAGCGCAAAAGCGCATATCGCAAAATCGCAAAAGCGCATATCGCAAAATCGAAAAAGCGCATATCGCAAAATCACAAAAGCGCATATCGAAAAATCGCAAAAGTGCATAATTGAAAAGAGCGCAAAAGATATTCATTAATCATTTCTGTTTTCTGTGCTATGCGATCTGCGACCAATGCGTTTTATAAAAGATATATACCATTTTGTTATGGATGCACTATCTTGTTTAAAGAGCAATTTTATTATAATCTATCATAAACTTAAGTGTTTCTTAACATTATTTCTAAGGGATTTCTATAGGTTTATGATAGAAAGTTTTATTTGAAAAGGCAAACAAATCCTAATTGATTTTTGGATTTTTAACTAAGGGTCCTCATTTATTTAGTATTATTACTAATATTAAATAAAAGGGGGGTTGTTGCTGGTCACAACACTTGTTTAAACCATTTCTCTCCCACATTAGGGATCCATGTAGCAGCTGAAATGGCATTAGTGGACATGGTAAAAGTGACCCCAGCAAGAGTGACCTACCTATCATGAATATTTGTAATGAAAAACCTTGTCAACAAAGGGTGATACTGAATCTGCTACACTTTCTCACAAAAATCAAAACAACTAACATGTTTAAAACATGACACAGTGAGAGGAGTAGCCATGAGCTCCTTTGTGGTTACTTTTCTTTGGTGTTTGTTCCTCACTGACACCTCTGTCCTCCTCTTCAAACATTTTGAATTTGAAGGCTTTGGAAACCCTAGGGTAAATGGAATGAGATGAAGGGAGTGAGAGATGAGATGATAAGCTTAGGAAAATTCAGGGAATGAATGTAAATGAAAACCTAGGTCTATGAAAACCCTAGGATTTAACAATATTTATGGCTGATATGAATTTAGGGACATGAATATGGATATGGTGCATGAAAATGGAAAGGAAATGGAAAATAGGTTTTCATAGCAACAAGCACTTCAAATCTTCTTATGGAAAACCAAATATATTTGAGGAGAGGTGTTTTTAGGGTATAATTACTGATTTAAAGCCTTTTGAAGAAATTGGTGAGGAAATGAAGCTTTCTGGAGGTGGTGAAATGCTTTGAAACCCTCCCTGAAAAAACGCACAATGTTCTGGAGAAATTCGCAGCGCCCGAGCAAACGCGCAGTGCCTGAGTGCAAACACATAGCGCCTGTGTAAAATGGTCAGGTGTTGTCAGTAAATGCATAGTGCCTCTGGGTAAACGCACAGTGCCTAAGAATATATTAATTTATTATATATGATAACATAAAATTACATTTGGAAAAATATAAATAAATTACATATTGAATTTTATATCAAAATGATATTTTGATATAAAAGTCATTAAACTCAAAAATTACAACTCTAAAAATATAGTAATTGCATCATGATGATCTTATTTAGTTTCTCTCATTTATATCCTGACCTCATCTGAAATGAAAGAGTGACCTTGAGAAATAGAAAACCTAATGACCTAATGGGACTGCTTTAGACCTGACTTTCATGAATGAGATTTTGACTTAAAAGACTTCCAAGTGAAAAGAGAATTTCCATAGGTATTTTTATGCTCAAGGAGACATGAGAATGAGTCAACAAAAATGATATTTTGAGGGAGAATGAATCTTATTGACAAGGAAAACTATCAGTGGAACAATTTTATATCATGACCTAATGGAATGATGGAAAATTTCTTCAGGGTGGGACACCTAAGATGCAAATGAAAAATGTGTTTTGATCCCTGGTGGAAGTATGAAAATACTGACACTAACAAGTGTCACACTAACACATCATTCACAACCTCCTATTCATATTCTACTACCAAATCTACTAACTCCATAGGTGCAGGGCCATTCTCCTTTGTCATTCATTCTCGATGTTAAAGGATTGAGCCTTGAAAAAATGAGATGGAAGTGAATTCAATTGAGAA
Organism: Pinus albicaulis; assembly: GCA_034641835.2. Lineage (NCBI taxonomy): Eukaryota > Viridiplantae > Streptophyta > Pinopsida > Pinales > Pinaceae > Pinus > Pinus albicaulis. The sequence continues at coordinate 531,812,321 of CM076577.1, forward strand.
ATGGGTACAAGAAAGAGAGGGAAATGAGAAATGGTGTGGTTATGAATGACTTGGCCCGACTTGTGGGGGGAATAATTTTTCATCACTCCACATAAAATTGTGTTTTTATCATTATCAATTTTATGATGATTTTTGCATTTAGTTGAATTGTGTTTTTATGGTTATTGTTGCGTTGAATTTCAATGGTCGACTAGATTGGTATACAATATTGTGTATATTCTCCATTTTATTTTATTATGCATCCAAAAATATCATTTACTTTTATTTACTATGTTTGCATAAATCTAAGTATTTTATTGTGAATCTAATAATTTCAATTAAAAAAAACCATTTATTTGTATTCATCATGTTTGTATTAATTCAAGTATTTGGTACAATGTTATGGAACAATGTTTTAAGAAACATAGTTTATATATATATAGATATATTATTAATTTAAATATTAAAAAATATTAGTTGAATGAGTTTTAAAATTATTAATATAATTTATATTAGTTCCTAAAACATAATTAATATTTGAACTTTTTATTTATGTTTAAAAGATAAAGAAAATTTTAAAAGAATGTAGAATAATACAAATATATAAAGAGGACAAATTTAAGTCTACATACTTTGCATTTTGATTACATTGTAAATTTATGAAATTTCTAGTTTATGTTTTGTTTGACTTTTATTATGGGATAAAAAAAGTGTTTAAGGAATTATTACCTTTTAGCCAATCTCTAATAGCCTTTGAATCCCCTGTATCACTTATAAGTTTAGATTTCTGAAGTGGCACAATTAAAATGACTAACATAATAGTCATATTTTTGCTCCTAGACTAAATTAGTCATTCAGCTTAAACTTTTTTAGTTTTATTACTTACATGCTAGTTGTGTGTTTTAACCTAGGATTAAATTAGTCATTTATATTAGTTATTTGTAGTTAGGTCACTTAAAGATTGCTCATTTTTGGTAGTATTTCACTTGGAAAAGCTACGTTGACTAACTTTTTTAGTCACCTAGTCAATAATTTCATCATTTTCTACTAGTAAAATGATAATACCAAAGGTAATTACTGTGAGAAAATAGGCAACATCGGATAAACGGCCATCAATTTTCCCTATTATTTGGACAATTTTAGATGCCTATTCGCATGAAGATCCCATCTCATTTTTTTTCTTTGATGAAAAACTCTTATTTCAATAAATGCAAACTACACATTTAGAATAATTCTAAAATAACGTTATAATTTGCTTAATTTTTATGAATTTTTAAATCCTAGATTGATGCCTATAGTAGTTTATCAATCACTTAATTTATATGGCCATGCTAGTTTTTTAAACATTTATAAATGATGTTAATTTTTATGATTTTTTTTAGACCCTAGATTTTTTCCTATAGTAGTTTATGAGTCATTTAATTTATATTTATGCATTCTTTTTTTTTTTAAATATTTTTAAATGATGTGAAAAAGGTTTTCTCATCATAATGGTTATTAATTTTATTATACCTGTAACTAGATTATATAAATTATTTATATAGTAAAAATAGTTGTTTAAACAATAATTGTAGTTGAATGATAGTTAATATAATCACTTAACCAATTATTAATAAAAAAATAAATAAATTTTGTAACCAACTTATATCCTATAAAGAGAAAATCTATTATACTAACAAATCGAAATGAATATTAAATATATTCTTCCAAATTATCTTATTAATTTATTCTTTATTACATTATCAGTAATTTACATTGTTACACTAGTTTTTCAAATATTCATAAATGATATTAACAATGCTCGCTAATCATTAAAGGTTATTAATTTTATTCTTTATGTGATTATACTTTTAAAATTATTTATATAATAATGATAAATGTTTAAAAATTAATTATAGTTGATTGATACTTTATATAATCACTTAACCACCTTTCAGTAAAAAAAATAAATGAATTTTGAACAATTTACCTTCCTATAAGGAAAATATCTATTATATTATCAAATGAAACTTGAAATTAAATATATTCCTCCAATATATATTCATTCTTCATCACAACATTATTGTGTCTCTATACATTTAAATCATATTCCTATCTCCAACCCATTAGCTCCCTTCAAAGGAAGACATTTGACTGAGTCTGTCACTCATTGAAGAGAAAAAAGGATTGTAATTATAAGGTAGGTATGGGCATATATATATTTCAAGGAATTTAACATCATAATTATTATTATTATTATGCATGAAATACAAAATATTTTCTTATCATTTATTTTTGGTAGAGATATTGTTGAAATAACACAGGAGAAAAGAGATATTGGAATTGCAAATTTAGGCATGTCCACTATTTCAATGAGCTTATGGATTGGAACCTAGATATTGATTGTTAATCTTGAATCAATGCAATGGTCACTAGTGTCACCGAATTGGAATTTAGATGTCTTTGTTGATATGAAAATCAATGTGTAACATACCCCGGTAACGACGCTGGAAAATGCATGGAGTTAGGAATATTTTCAACATTTACCAATGTGAAGCTTTCTAAATTACTTTATATATTCCCTCATTAACCATTATAATAACCATCATCATCACCTAGAGTAATATTTAGTAAAAATCATAGTGATTTACATAACCACTAACTCTCCTTATTGTAGCATATTAACTTAAATTTCCAGCTTTAACTATGCATCGATCCCATGATCATTTTAACTCAATTAATAAATCACATAATTGATAATATAAACATTACATTATGAAAAAAATTAACATCATGAAAATGACACACTGAACAATCACATCATTAGACACCGATATACCCTGGAAACCCCGTAGGGTGAAAACCATAAAACATTTAATTTTATTATTAAACGCTTGTGAGGGTTTTCACCCCTCACTCAATGGTTATAAGGGATTCCATCCCTTGACCATTGTAATTAAAATTACATAGAAAAATAATCTTAAATGCGACATAACTAGTTATAATCTATTACAATCATGATGATACCATTTACCCACGGATCCTCAATCTTTGTCTTTGTGGTCAGATTGTTTCCTTTAGCGGGTCATCCTACAGTTGAAACTCTTAACTTGCATGGACTAACAAATATTTATCTTCCATAATGTTCAACATGAAAAATTCTTTTCTTAATTCATTATCATTTCATGCCATTGTTGTTGCCAGCACACTTGATATCATGATTAGATAAAATATTAATAAACACGAATAATCAATCTTTATTTGTGACACTTCAACAACTATTTGTCTGCATGTATAAAACATAAACAGAATTTCATGAAATACTTTCACGAGCATTAGTAACAAATAAATCACTATCAAGCATCATATTTCTAACAAACTCTAACAAAATCTTGCATGCACTTTCATATTCTTTCCAAAGGAAAGCTAACACACTAGGTTATATTATTGGGCATGCAAATGCATAAAAAAATTTCTAGATAACTATCCCAACAAGAAATTTCCTTTGTGCCTACTCTTATGTTTTCTTTTCCCAAGGCATTAACGCAATATATTCTATACTTATGCATTTATTTTCCAAAAAAAATATTTTCCACACAAGAGCTATTCACAATGGCTATTATGTATAAAAAATCCAACTCTATTTCAAACAACGTTAACATACTAGTTATAATTTTGTGCATGCAACTACTTGTCCTCTCCAACAAAAAATAACATAGCCCGTTCTTCTTGCATGTAAAAGATATATTTCTTTTCAAATGAGACTAAATAAAAATTTCATGGAAAAATAAACACATTTCTTTTCCAACGGATCAAAAAAAAAGATGGAAGGGGATATAGATATTTGATTACCTGCACTAGATGACTTAATTTCAATGTAGATGATTTCTAATCCTATTTGATTGTTTGCACTAAATGCATTGATTTCAGTGTAGATGTTGGTTCCTAGAGAGAGAGAGAGTGAGTGATAAGGAAGATGGAGAGAGAGAGAGAGAGAGAGAGGACAAAAGGAGGAAAGAGAGAAATTAGTGGGGGAGAGGGAAAGAAGGGGAAGAGAGGGAAGAAGAGAGAGATGGGGAGAGAGGGTGATCGACAAAGAGAATGATATATATGGAGTGTGAGAGCATGTGTGTTTAGGGGGGTGAGATAGAGACAAAAAAAAAGATGGAAGGGGATATAGATATGGATGGAGGGTGGAGAGAGGGAAGAATATTTCTTGCACTAGATGGATTGATTTAAGTGGAGATGGTGATTTATAATCCTATTTGATTATTTGCACTAGTTGCATCGATTTTAGTGTAGATGTTTATTTCTAATTATATATGATTACTTGCACTAGATGCATTGATTTCAGTGTACGTGATGATTCCTAATACTATTTGATTGCTTGCACTAGATGTGTTGATTTCAATTTAGACGTCGATTTCTAATTATATTTGATTGCTTGCACTAGATGCATTGATTTCAATCTAGATTATTCCTAATACTATTTGATTGTTTGCACTAAATGCATTGATTTCAGTGTAGATGGCGATTTCTAATCCTATTTGATTGCTTTGAGTAAATGCATTGATTTCAGTGTAGATGTTGGTTTCTAATCTTATTTGATTGATTGCATTAGGTGCATTGATTTCAATGTAGAAGTTATTTTCTAATCTTATTTGATTTCTTTCATTAAATGCATTGATTTCAATGTATATGTTGATTTATGATTTGATGTAATTGGATATATGATGGTACATTAATATTAAAGTGATTGGATTAACAATATGCATTAAGAAAATAGTTTGAGATTGATTGTAACATGAGTACATTCTTATTATTCACATTTTCTATCTTTCAACACTATTATTGTCACTTTGCATTTAAAAAAAATATTTCATCATTTTTCATCATTATAGTTATTAAAAATAATTATCATCTCAACGAACTGAGGTAACTAAGAAAATTTAAAATTAAAATGACCAAGTTAATCTTAGAAATATTTAGCATATTTAAAATGATTATATTAATATTTGATATATTTACATATTAATGATAAAATTAATCATATCTTTGATAGATTTTCCTTGGCAGCACACGACTGAAACGAGCCTAGATCCATCTTACATCTCAAAAATATACAAAAATTTTAATAATCTGAAAAATGTGACGTTGATGCCTCTGACTGGAACCAGCCTAGATCCATCTAACTCTGGATCTATCATGCGCCGAGAGGGATCAAATCTCTCGAGGTGCAAACCTTTCCTCAAGTTTTGCACTCAAAAAATAGGTTTGCACCTCGAGAGATTTGATCCCTCTCGGCGCATGATAGATCCAGAGTTAGATGGATCTAGGCTGGTTATAATTTTGTGCATGCAACTACTTGTCCTCTCCAACAAAAAATAACATAGCCCGTTCTTCTTGCATGTAAAAGATATATTTCTTTTCAAATGAGACTAAATAAAAATTTCATGGAAAAATAAACACATTTCTTTTCCAACGGATCAAAAACATACCATTTATTCTTTCATGCATGAAAAGGGACATTTCCATCTTATCCAAAAGATCTAGCCCATTAACTATGCATAATATTCTTCCAAGAGAAAGCTAATACCATAGATAATCCATTTAGGTGTGCAAATACATATTAATTTTCCCAAAAGAAGGCTAACACAATCAATATTATGTGATTTCATCTTCCTTTTCTCCAGAAATATAATACCAAAACTATACTTTTTCCATGCATGCAAGTGTATATGTATCTCAAGATAAACTTACATAATAAATCATGTGTACTAGTTTTCCTCTCCAAGAATCTAATCCAATAATGCATAAAAGGATATATTTTTCTCTTCTATTATTTTTGAAGAGTTCTAACACAATAAATGCTTCATTGCATACAAATATATATATATATATATATATATATATATATATATATATATATATATATATATATATATATATATATATATTCTAAGGAATTTAACACCCTAATTATTATTATTATTATGCATGAAATACAAAATATTTTCTTATCATTTCACACATCAGAGATATTTGTAATATTTCCTCAAGAAATAACATGAATAACAAATCCTTCTCAAGTAACACAACCAATTTCCTTTTATGCAAAGTTTTTATGTGAATTACTTCTCACAATAGTTATTTATATCTTTTTGCATGACTCAATCTCCTCATGCACGTAAAATCACATAATCGATTCTAGTAAATCAAATATACTAGATAATTATTCATGTCCACCTAAGCACATACTCTATTCAAGATCCCAATATTTTTGTTTAAACTTTTAATGCATATGCATCATGAGAACATACTTGGTGATCTCTTAAATGAAATAACTTAATTCCTTCTATATAATTATGAACATCATTATTATGTCTATATGTACATAAAAAAAAATATTTATCTCATTGAGAAATCAAATAGAAGCACTCATTTTTACTTCGTTTTTCTTGTTTTAGTCATCCACTTTGGAAGTGGCTTACGAAATTATGAAAAGAAATTTAAGAAAACCAAAAGACGTTTTTGTTTGGAACATACTTATTAAAAATAACCTCTCTCATGTTTTTCACAGGTGTCATGATTTTGAAGATTCGAATGAATATTTGTAGTCCATTGTTCCAGATTTAAATATTAAATAATTTTGTGTTTTTGTCATCAAATTTTGACACGGTTTCCAAACAAATGGAAACAAGTTTTGGAAAATCCAAAGAGATTTTTGTTTGTAACAGGTTCATTAAAAATAACCTCTCTTATTTTTTAAACAGGTGTTTTTTTTGGAACATTCAAACGAATCTTTGCAACTCATTTTTCGAGATTTAAATATTAAATAATTCCCTATTTTTGTCATCAATTTTGGACACTTTTTTGGAGACATGGGAAACTAAATTTTAAAATCTGAAAGAGGCTTTTGGTCATAACTTCCTCTTTTACAAAAAATTCTTTCACTTTTTACATATCTATCCCGGTTTGGGAGATACAAACGCATATTTGGACCCTATTTTCCAATAACTCGTGCAATTCATAGAATTATTTGGCCATGAATAGATTTTATGAATTCAAAACACATGAAACCTTATAATAATTCAATGAATAAAACACTTATTCCTCTATCCAAAAAATTATGCAGAGGTTTTCTCAAGAAATAATCTTGATTCTTTCCTTGCAAATAAATTCAATTATTATATTATCATACCCCATACGCAAACAAAAGAATTTTCAAAGAGCATAGTTACTTATCTTTTGATGCATGCTTGGAATCAATTCTTCCTCTTCCTTGGTTCCATTCTCCATGTATTTTCTTATTCCTTCCTCTATTTTTCTCATAGGCTTACAATAGAATTATGAAAATGGAATAGTTTTTCTAAATCTTAAAAGTATTCCATAAAGCACTCATAAATCTGATTTTTCCTAAATCACAAAATCACGCCATAAATATCTCATGCTTTTCTTTTAAAGGTAGATTTGTTTTTTCCTTATGAGAAAAATATCACTTATCCATAGTTTTTCTAAAACTATTACTCATTATTTCTAAAATTCGTATAAGATACCAATTTGGAAATATAATTTATTTCTATAGAATAATATAAATTATTCTAAATAAAAGAATTAAGAAATAATTCTTCCAATATTCTTATAATTAATAATTACAATAATATTCTTCATGTAATAGCAATATAAGAATTAATAGTATTTAATTATTTAACAACCCTCATTTTATGAGATATTTTACGATGGCTTATGTCAAGGATATTACACAATTCTTACCTCCAACAACTTAATCAAGTGGAATATGGGCGACCAAATATATATATGTGTGTGTGTGTGAAATATACAATTATAAAATATTGAAGGGCCAACACATTGAAGACATGGAGGGATGTATGGGGAAGATAGAAAACTATTTAGTAGTTTAGGATGCTAGAATACTGCATAAACCATACTTCATTTGGGTTCTAAGACATGAATTTGGGGATTGTTGTCCAATAGTTCATGGTATATAGGATCTAGAAGTTTGACACTGTAACTTTATGAGGGTTATGATACATTTGACCAGCTAATGGTGTCCAATGATGCTAGGAATATTTTCTAATATGTAGGAGATTACACCGTTTGATGTAGATTACGAGACATTTCACATGATAATGATGTCCAATGACGTTGAGAAACTTGGATAATGTCTATGAGACTATACCGTTCAGTCGAATGGGGAGAAACTTGAACAAGTCTTGCCAAACTAATCATTGTTTTCAAAGCTAAAACCTTTAAACAATGTCTAGGTCAATTTTTAATTTGTCATTGTGTGTAAGTTTTAGTTTCAGTAGTGTAAGTCTTAAAAAGGGGTGTTAGATTATAAAGATTCATTATGTAGTAACGAAAATTTATTATGCATCATTATTGGATGATAGTTCAGATAACCACTCAATCACCTCCTCATGAATAGGACACATTTAGATTCTATAGTCAATTGCAATATTTGAAAAATAGACATATGTTATTGTAATGTGAGCTAATATAAAATATATTCTTTGATTTCCTCTCATCGATTCAATGTCTGTTGCAATTTCATTGTGCCTATCATTCAATTAGATCATATTCATACACATGTGAAGAGGGGAAATCTTAAATAACACAGAGTTTATCCCATTCTATGTAATTTTTAAAATCATGAACAATGTGAACAAGCCATTTATGAGAAGTTACACTCAAGATTGAATTATTGTGATAAAAATTAAATCTTTTTCTAACTAATTTAAGAAGGAAATAAACATTGCTAAAATAGGAAAAAATTCTCATAAGCTTTGTTGTGAAATTCCCATGGGATGAAATATTTTTTCACCTTCGCAACACTAAGAACATTGAATATGAAAATAATTTTCTCTTAAAATGTGCATCTTTTACTCACATTTGATTTAATTTTCAAAAATTTTGTCACTACCATACTTCTGCAGCTTTTATATTAGAAAAACTATGGTAATCTTGGAACACCTCTAAAATGTTTTGAAGATTTTAGAGACCGCATGGGTCTTGATGGGATTTAATAACCATCGTCATCATTATATAATTGACTATATAGTATTATTATATAGATATCCACATTGCATTCATTTCTGTTAATGATTATTAATTATAGTTTAGATCTCTATAAACTAAGATTTCTCTCAAGATTGGAATTATTTTAATTCTAGTTAATTTTAAAATTCAATTTATGACGAGGAGAACATTTCTAAATAATGTGATAGGATTGGGAAGGTAAAAGAGAGATAAAAATAATATTTTTGTTTAACATTGTAATGTTTAAAGTTATTAAAAGAATATAGCACAAATTTAACTATATTTTTATATCATATTGTTTTAAGACAAAATTATTATTGTATAACACACATATTTTATAAAAAAAATAATTAAATTAAATTTTATAAATCAACGCTAAAAAATTTTAAATAAATTTTATTTAAAAATTAAAAAGGTTGAAATTTCAATATGAGTTGTCCTTAATGCAATTTTTTGGAGTTTCGGATGGATTTTCTGGTCAAAACTGGGTGGAAAAATTGGAGGTGGAATCTTGATTTGTGTTATTTAAACTTGTTTTTTTGACTCAATATATGGAAAACCCCTAGGGCTCTTAGATTGTGCAGATTTTACGCATCAACCTTCTGATTTCAATGAATTAATGTCAGATTTTAAACAAATTAAATTGGAAAAATCCACTGGAAATGTTTCCAAAAAGTCCCATTAAATACAAGTTGATAAAAAATAACAATACAAAAAAACCAAACGATATTAAAATAATTTAACATCACAATCCAATGAGAAATATTATCCCATCACAAAACTATAATAGAAAAAAGGATTGTAATTATAAGGTAGGTATGGGCACAAAGTATGATATTATAAAACATGGAATTATTTTCTTACTAAATATATTTAACTATAGTGTATTTATTAGCATATATGTAAGAAAATATCAAGAAATCCTAAATATTTACATCTCTCTTAAGTTAAATTAGAATTTAAAATTTGAGTTTTAAATTAAAGATTAAGAATTATGATTAAACAAATAAACTTTAAAACTATATCTTACATTAAAAATTTACACTTTAGAAATTAGGTTTTACATTGTGTATATTTTTAGTATGTGGAATTTTTATATCAATGCATTAATTTTAATTATTAATCAAAACAATTATTACAAATACATTAATTTATTACAAATTACTAACTAATATTAATTACTAAAAACAGTTGGGTAATAATAATAATCACATCATTACTACATCTTTGTTATTATTGTTAATAATTTTAGCAATAATAATACTATTTATAGAATAACATTAATATTATTTATAACATTTAAGTAGTGATATTAACATAAATAAAGTTAATATTATTAACATTGGAATTATTAATATAAATATTAGAATTATCAATATAAATAGTATTAACATTAATATTGATAAATAACATTAATAATATGTAAATTCTAATCATTAATAAGGATGACGATGATGCAGGGATTTTGATTTCTAAAACAACTCGCGAGGTATTTTGAGTATTTCATAGATATAGGAAAAAAAATTCTACAATAGTTATCAATGTATGGTTGCAAATGATGGCCTCTATCATTAACAAACATTTGGGAATTGTCTTAAGAAAATTTCAAATCCTCGAAAAGGTGAAGGCATTAAGAATAATAACCCTTCTAAGACAATTATAATTAAAAATCTCATGGTAAAGAAAGTGATTCAATGCTACAACTTTGATGAAATTCATGAGAGCTACAGGTAAGGTAATTGATAAGTTACAACTAGACCATGGTTTCGTTATGAAAATAATTCCAACAAAGAGAAATAGGGTTACCTCCGCTTTTGAACAAGTTGTAGCTCATGAACTAAATGTTGCTAGGGATTGGGACTTCAATAATGGTTACTACAAGGCATTACAAAATTCACCTGGTGCATATGGCGAACAAGTCTTTGAGGACCTCGACATTGTTTTCTATGAGTGTAACAAGTATGCCATCACACTTCGGCACAGAGAATCTTGACAAGGTCTGCAAATGATTTCATATGTATTATTTGATGCAAGAGGTTCTTGGGAAGTGAAATATGTTTGCTTGTATTGTGGCTATCTATTGGATCGTGTAATCCAAGCCATGTCACTAGAACTCAAAGATAATTATGAAGGACCTGGATGGCCATTGGTTATGATGCCAATGAAGGTGTAACTACTATGATCTCATGCCATTCCAGATCTTTGACAAGTTGGGCGTATGCAAGGCTCGAGTTGATCTGATTCGATCTTTCGCTTCAAAAGAAAGAAACCCTCACAGATCTTGAATTTTAGGTTTGGAGGCTTGAATATTTTCTTGCTTAAAAACTTGATTGATGACAATTGAGAACCTCACTGATGGCGAGGACTTTAGTGGTTAGAACTCTTACCCTGCACCGAATCTTTGAACTCATGGAAAATGCTCAAATGATCCACGCAGGCACCGCTCAACTCTCACAACTATTCAACAGCTTTCCATGAGACACTGCTTCTCTCTCATATTTTATGGTGCAACTCATTTATCTAGTAGAGAGCATCAAAATTCAAAAAAATGATCTACATAAATAATAGAAATCTCACACGCTCTTACTTTTAGCTCGGACAAGCACTTGAACTTTTTCATCATTGCTTCACACAATATTAAATCTTTAAACCTGACCAAATAAAATTATGATTGCGAAGCTCTTTAATGGAAAAGATAACAGTTACAGTGAGGTATTTCCCCTTGATAAATTGAGATTTGATCTCGTCTCAGCCTTAGCTAGAATGTGATGTTTCATCTATGAATATTCTCTCCCCACCCTCTGGAGTCGTTAGATGAATTTCAAGGTTCATTTATGTACTAAAACATTTGTTAATGTGAGGAGAGGCAACTTTGGATTCCTTTTATCGACTGACTGATAACAACTGCAGGAGTATTCTTACACTGTGATTCTATGAAGGAAACCCTCAATGCCAACACAACAATGACTCCACACTATATTAATTCTTCGCACAAATTTGAACTCACATGCATTTCTGAAGGTTGTAATTCTCAATCAAAATTCCACGAACAACAACACAACTCTCTATTGAATTTCAAACATAAAATACTCAATTTTGAAACCTTCAATCCAATGCAAGGCTCTCATACCAATTAATGAGAATAAAAACTAACAAAAACATAAATTCTGAGAAACATAGACATGGAGAAAAAGGATTCTCAAGCATTAATGTATTGTGTATACAAATAATGAGAATGATACAATATAAATACATCAAGATTATGTCTCAAGATAGTTTTTCTATATTAGACACACTGTCACTTTTGTTGAATGAATATATCAACCACACACCAATATAGGAGGCTGACTACTTGGAGAGAATCTCTAAACCAACTAGATCTAAACAAACTCCCAAGTTTAAGGAAAATTTCCATTCTAGAATAAAAAAATATAAATTATTCCAAGTTTAATAATTTATTATTTTGGAATTATTGATTGGTTTATAAGAGTGTCACGCTAACACATCATTCAGAATCTCCAATTCATCTTCTACTACCAAATCTACTAAATCCATAGGTGTAGGGCCAGTCTCCTTTGTCATTCATTCATGACTCTAAAGGATTGAGCCTTGAAAAAATGAGATGGAAGTGAATTAAATTGGGAAATGGGTATGGGAAAAATAAGTAAATGAGAAATGGTGTGGTTATGAATGACTTGGCCAACGAGTCGGGGGAATAATTTTTCATCGCTCCTCATAAAATTATGCTTTTATGGTTATCAATTTTATGGTGATTGTTGCATTTAGTTTCAATGTGTTTTTATGGTTATTGTTGCATTCAATTTAAATGGTTGACTAGATTGGTATAGAATATTGTTTATATTCACCATTTTTTTTTATTATGCATCCAAACAATTCCATCCAGAAAGATCATTTACTCTTATTTACTATGTTTGCGTAAATCTAAGTATTTTATTGTGCATCTAATAATTTAAATTAAAAAAAAAAAGCATTTACTTGTATTCATCATGTTTGTATTGATTTTAAGTATTTGGTACAATGTTATGGAACAATGTTTTAAGGTACATAGTTTTTTAAATTTTTATATATTTTTTTATTAATTTAAAATTATTTAAAAATCTATCTATATATATATATTCTAAATAAGTCTAAGTTCTATTAGTGTAACAAAAGAGTACAAGGACGCTCATGCCTCTGTAGTGCTAGCCATGTTCTTGGCATAATTCAACATGAAAAACAGGAAAATTGACTGCCTAGAAGTGGGAAACTAATTCGTTCAAGAGTTTAGTAGCTGCTCGCACAGGGGAAACCAACAAAACATAGAGTGAAAGTGCATCTTTTACAATATTCAAAGCGAAAATGAAACTACCTAGAAACTTAGACGCAGGCCTTGAAATTGGCACTTGAAACTTAGACGTCGACCTTGCAATAGTCAAAGCAAAAACACAACAATTAGAACTTGAAATTGAACAACTAACAGAACCTAATTGCCTAAATATCATGGGGAAGGTGTGTGTTCTTCGACAATTAGACATTTTTATTCGTCAATATCATCCTCCTCAGCATGCTTTACCGCGGTGTCATCCTCAGCTTTCATTGAAGTGTTGAGGTGGCTACGTTCATGTTTGTCACTGTTGCTGTTGTCCTTGTTCCTGCTTCGGCTTCTTGAAAGGGGCATGCCCTAACCATCAGCATTCTTCTACAACTCAGTGTCGGGTGGTTCCTCTTTGAAGGATACCATGATGGTTGCAATGATACGAGGGCAGTCCATATTACACGAGAAATGAAACTGAGCTGACTGACTAGGCATGACCAGAGTGGCATAGAAGGTGGGCTGCGAAGGGGAAGAATCAACCGGATGGTGTAGCATCTTGAGGTTGGCTGGGGGAAGAGCATGAGTGGATTGGGAACTGGACTGGCCAACATTCCTGGCGCGACCGCGACCACTACGAGTAGCTGGGTGACAGCCCAGAGACTTGTCGAGTGATGGAGAGGAGGATTCAAAGTAGGACGAGAGCGACGACCACACAATTTTTCCGCGACTACTGCCTCTGCAGCATCACATTCGTTGGCGAAGATGAGGCATGCTGACTCTGTGATAATTGGACACTAACGTAGAGAGGGTCGAGGTAATAGAGGTACAAGGGTTTGAGGCAAAGTGTAGATTGAAGAGCGGTCCAGGCGAGAAATGGAGGTCAAACACCAGTTCAATACATCAAAGGAGATGGCATCGTTTTCCCGTCATCGTGCGCGAGCTTGGCTCTGCAACACTGGGAGGACAAATGCAGGTTAACGACGCAGGGGTGAAAGAGGAATTTCTTGGAGTGACCAAGGTGAGGAGTGGCATTAAAACATCAACAGGGGAGCATCGACCGGAGAGCAGCGGTAATGCGCTGCAAAGAATGACGGTGGAGGCAATAAATATAGGCTGTGTGAGTTTATGGGCGGCCATGTGGCTATGCCACTTGCTGGCCCATAACTCCATCAACTTGCCTGGCTCATTAAACCTGAATGACACCCGCATTCGGGAAAAAAATATTAGTTGAATTAATTTTAAAATTATTAATATAATTCATATTAGTTCCTAAAACTTAATTAATATTTGAATTTTTAATTTATGTTTAAAAGATAAAGTAATTTTAAAAAAAAATATAGAATAACACAAATATATAAAGAGGAAAAATTTGAATCTACACACTTGGCATTTTGATTACATTGTAAATCTATGAAATTGCTAGTTTATGTTTTGGTTGACTTTTATTATGGCACTAATTGTGCATGGGTAGTGCAGTATGGTAGAGATGTTGTAATGTAAAGTAATGTCTGGTAAGCTTTTTGATTCTATCAAAATAAAATAAAAGAAGCATGTTATGAATTATTACCTTTTAGCCAATCTATCTCTAAATCCCATGTATCACTTATAAGTTTAGATTGTTGAAGTGACACAATTAAAATGACTAACATAAACAACCGATTCTTACTATTGTAGTAATTGATACGTAGTAATATTTTTGCTCCTAGACTAAATTAGTCATTCAACTTAATATTTTTTTAGTTGTATTACTTACATGGTAGTTGTGTCTTTTAACCTAGGACTAAAGTAGCCATTTATATTAGTTGTTTCTAGTTAGGTCACTTAATATTGCTTATTTTTGGTAGTATTTCACTTGGAAAAGCTATGGTGACTAACTTTTTTAGTCACCTAGACAATAATTTCATCATTTTCTACTAGTGAAACAATAATGCCAAAATTAATTAGTGTGAGAAAATAGGTTCCTATGATTTGGAAAATTTTAAATGCCTATTCTCATCAAGTTCCCATCCCATTTTTTTTGTTTGATGAAAAACTCTTATTTCAATAAGTAAAAACTACACATTTAGATTAATTCTAAAATAACGTTATAATTTACTTAATTTTATGATTTTTTAAATCCTAGATTAATGCCTATCGTAGTTTATCAATCATTTAATTTATATGGCCATGCTATTTTTTTAAACATTTATAAATGATATTAATTTTTATGAATTTTTTTTAAACCCTAGATTTTTTCCTATAGTAGTTTATGAGCCATTCAATTTATATTTATGCACTAATTTTTTTATATATTTTTAAATTATGTGGAAAGGGTTTTCTCATCATAATGGTTATTAATTTTACTATACCAGTCACTAGATTATAAAAATTATTTATATAGTAAAAATAGTTATTTAAACAACAATTGTAGTTGAATGATAGTTAATATAATAACTTAACTACCTCTTAGTAAAAAAATAATTAAATTTAATAACCAATTTCTATCCTATAAAGAGAAAATCTATTGTACTAACGAATCGAAGTGAAAATGAAATATATTCTTCCAAATTATCTTATTAATTTATTCTTCATTAGATTATCAGTAATTTACATTGTTACACTAGTTTTTCAAATATTTATAAATGATATTAATAAGGTTTGCTAATCATTAATGGTTATTAATTTTTTTCTTGTATGTGATTATATTATAAAAATTATCTATATAGTAATGATAAATGTTTAAAAATTAATTATAGTTGAATGATACTTAATATAATCACTTAACCATCTCTTAGTAAAAAAATAGATAAATTTTAAACAATTTACCTTCCTATAAAGAAAATATATATTATATTATCAAATTAAAGTTGACATTAAATATATTGCTTCAATATATATTCATTCTTAATCACAATGTTATTGTGTCTCCATACATCTAAATCCTATTCTTATCTCCAACCCATTATCTCTCTTCAAAGGAATACATTTGACTAAGTGTCTTACTGATTGAAGAGGATACTACTTTTTTAATTCTTATTCCAATATATCTGTAAAGCCCATAGTTGGTGATTGGGAGCTCCAGAAATTACAAGACATCATTGCAGGTCACATTCGTCTTTTCAAATTGGGTGAGGAGTGATATTCGGTAGACAAACTCTAGTGGAACTCGCTATTCCTCCATCCATTGAAAGAAATTCTTCACCTACAATAGAAATAATATTTCTATGAAGCTCTAGGTAAGCACGCAGACAAAAAATGGTGACAAGGCTGATAGGACATATCCCCATCACAAATAAATTTTACTCATGGTCTACCAAAGCCCAATTACAGGGATGAACCCCAAGACTACGTTTTGAAAGGAAATGTCAAATCACCAAGTAATCCCATGGTACTATTGGAGGGGTACTTCCCATATGGTATTTAAAGTGACCTTCTATATAATGGGAGTGAAATCATTGTCCTTGCACCATAGTGATTATGTTATTTCTCCCCATTGATGTGGACATCTCTTCCTTTGACATGCAGGTGTAGGTACTGGCGGTGCTTGACTTGAGGTGATCAAATTGAGTGGAAGTGGAAGCACTTTCCTAGTGGCAGGGATGATGATAGACATGTCTCCAAAGAGATTCTAGAGCATATGAAGAGGCCACAACATTGAAATATTATCCATATTTTGAGTTTTTTCATTATTGAGAGTTTGAAGCAACATTCCAAACAATGGAAATTGAGCATGGAGGAAATTTCTTCAATGCTTCTCACTAAATATTTGGAGATAGATAAATTTTATATTTCTGACTAAAACAAATAGGATATATGAAGCTTATCTTGGATCTACCATCAAGGATTTTGTTATTACAGTTCCTATTTCAGTGAATCCCTCAATTGGGTCACAAAAGATGCTAGTGTCATTCTTCGAAAGAATGCGATGAGAATAGTGAATTAACCAAATCACGTTGAAATTTCTCTAAACAAGAAGGCTAACTTTGTTAGCGATGACTTTTTTTTTATCTAGGGTAGGACATTTGATGTTTCTCTATTAGCTATAAAAAAAAAGACATTTTAAATTTCTTTATTAGTTGTAAAAATGGGTATATTTAAATTTAAGGACATAGTAAGAGATACCCATTTAGATGACTCTAATATTTATTTATTTAGCCATTTTATTTATAAATTGAAAAGAAATGCAAGAAATTTCATAGTAGCCTTATGAGAGCCTTTAGGAGGCTCAGAATAGGTTGTGAGAGGGTAAATGTTTACAAATATGATGTTGTTTTTTAATAGATATTGTTGAAATAACATGGGATAAAAGAGATATTGGACTTCATTGGGGTTCTAAGACATGCATGTGGGGATTTTTGTCCAATATTTCATGGTATATAGGATCTAGAAGTTTTACACCGTAACTTTATGAGGGTTTTGATACATTTGACCTACTAATGGTGTCCAATGATGCTAGGAAAATTGGATAATATATAGGAGATTATACAGTTTGATGTAGTTTATGAGACATTTCACATGCTAATGATGTCCAATGACGCTGAGAAACTTGGCTAATGTCTATGATACTATACCATTTAGTGGAATGGGGAGCAACTTGAATGAGTCTTGCCAAACCAATCATTGTTTTCAAAGCTAAAAACTTTAAACAATGTCTAGGTCCATTTTTAATTGTGTCATTGTGTGTAAGTCTTAAAATGTGGTGTTAGATTATAAAGCTTCATTATGTAATAATGACAAGTTATTATGCATCATTATTGGATGATGGTTCAGATAATCACCCAATCACCTCCTCATGAATAAGACACATTTAGATTCTATAATCAATTGCAATATTTGAAAAATAAACATATGCTATTGTAATGTGAGGTAATATAAAATATATTCTTTGATTTCCTCTCATTGATTCAATTTCTGTTGCATTTTCATTGTGCCTATCATTCAATTAGATCATATTCTTACACATGCGAGGAGGGGAAATATTAAATAACACAAAATTTATCCCATTCTATGAAATTTTTAAAATCATGAACAATGTGGACAAGCCATTCATGAGATGTTACACTCAAGATTGAATTATTGTGATGAAAATTAAATCTATTTCTAATTGATTTAAGAAGGAAATAAACATTGTTAAAATAGGAAGAAATTCTCATAAGCTTTGTGGTGAAATACGGTTTTGGTCAAAACGCCATGGGATGAAATATTTTTTCACCTTTGCAACACAAAGATAATTGAATATGAAAATAAATTTCTCTTAAAATGTGCATATTTTACTGAAATTTTATCTAATTTTAAAAATATTTGTCACTACCATACTTCTGTAGCTTTTAAATTAGAAAAAATATGGTAACCTTGGAACACCTCTAGCAATATTTTTTTAGCATAAAAATAAAACATTAAAGAAGTGTTTTGAAGATTATAGAGAGCACATGTAATACCCCTGATTTACAACTTTCATGTTTGTGTAAATAAGACCAAGGTCTAGGTGGACCTATGGAACAATTATGTTGTTGACAAAAACTTTTTGAATTAATAGTTATTTATGAAATTTATGGAAATTAATAAAGACAGATTAATTGAGATCAAGAAATTATTTTCCATGAGGATAGGATAGAGTTTCAAACTTTCCAAAAATTCTCCAAAAATATCCTTTGGAGAAAAAAATATATTAAATTAGAAGGGAGAAAAATATCTAATAAAAATTCCCTGTAAAGAGGAAAGTTACTGGGAAGAGGTTGTAGAAATTCCTGAATAAATCACTTATTCAACCGAGATTATCCTGGTCACATACTATTTGAGCTTCATACATAACACATAATCTCTTCTACGCATTAATCATCACATGCGGAAATAAAAACAACAAGCGGTATTGAAAACATCACATGCGCACATAGAAATTCAACACATATAACACAGTATGTATACTGGGGAAAGCTTACAGCTGAAAACCCCCTATTGTCTGTATATTATAATGAAGAAGAATCATGTAAAAATCATAGTACAATACTCCTCACAAGTACTCAGTACTATCTCCAAAAGTTACACACAAACTAGCTCAGTTTTGAACAAGTCACGGGTTCAAAACTCCTCCACTATTTGCCTGCCTCTACTGCGCAATCCAAGATGAGAGAATGGAATTGAAATGAATTCGAATTCCCTTGGATTTAACTATGAAATCGTCATTGGAAATCTCCTCCAATGATTGTGAAAATCTCATGCACACTATATTCACAACTGATAGTAGACTCCACCCTTTCACCCACCTCTAACACTGGTCTCCACTGAACTGTCCATGCACTGTTGTTATAGCATCATTTCTCACCTTCATATGATTCATGATTGCTTTGATGGTTTTGGGCACCCATTCCTACAGACTTGGACAAATTCACTTAAAAACAGTGTAAAAATCCCCATACGCGACTATGCCCGTACTTTTCCGCGTGTATACGCGAGTCCAGCTGCACTTTTTCGCGTATGCCATTAAAATTATGAAAAAATATATAAAAATTCCCTATTTTCGGGCTGGGTTGATGGTTACTCAGGTAGTTCAACCACCCCAGCACGTGGCCAACTGTTTCCAACTATTGAAACTACTTGGAGGGAGTATAAAAACCCCTCATGTGTATGGCCTAAGGGAGAGAGAGAACTATTGATATTATACTCTGTTGGTATTTCCTATCCAAGTCTGATTCCCCGTGCCTCCTGCACTTTCCCAGTTCATTACAGGAAACCCTTGTTTCCTTGAGATGCTCATCTCCCTCTATGTCATCTCGTATGCACCAGTTTGGAAGGAGTCTAAGCGAGGCAAGGGCGGGACGGATCCGGACGACGGTCTACTCGAAGATCGTGGAAGGATTCAGGTGATCTCTCCACTCGTTACTTTTGTACATGCTATTTATAATACAGAAGTGGCATATTTTTCCCGAAATATACGTGTTAGTTTCTGCTTACATATATGAGAAAATTGTTATTTAAGCATTCATTATGATTTATTTGATGTTTTATATGAATTTCACTAACATTTAGAGTAGATATATGCTGCACAACTAGTTCTTCGTGCTTGTTTCTTCTTGTCTTTCAGGTTAAGAAGGAAGGATGGCTATTGGGGGTTTGGACCCTGCGGGATCTGCTTCAATCGTAGGACCTACGGGTAACTTCCTCATTCTACTCTATTTAGTTTTTCTGAACATGCATGGTTGTGTGAGTCCTTCTTAAGTAGCATGCCCCTGCTCTGTGGAGGTTGTAACCCAACGAACCTCTAGGGTGATTTTCCCCGAAACAGAACTGACGACTCCACTGGGGAACACATTCTTGTGACTCCCCTATTGGGTGGTTTCAGTTTTTTGGTAGGTTGCCGACAGTTTTAACTTTCATTTGCAGTCCAGTTTACTTTTTATCAGTTAGTCTGAAGTCCTAGTTTCTTATCCAGGCTTGTCCTTTTTGTTTTTTCATTATCTTCCTTTCTATACACGCTTTTTTCTACACATAGTCGTGTATACACGCAAGTTTTTCTAAAGGGACCCGCGTATACGCGAGTTTCCCTTAGCACAAACGCGTATGCACGCTGGTTGCTAAACTGTGAAGTAGCGTATACCTAGGCAGATTTTGAATTTTTGGGTTTCTTGACTTTTTGGTCCTTTTTGGCTGTGGAGACTTGTTCCTACAGTGTCTCTGTACTCTCTGGATTGTGAAGGAAGTGGTTTCTGGTCTTTTCTCTCTTTCGTTTGATTGAAAACTAGTCTTTTTGGCAAAGTGTTGTTTCTGGTGCTGGCACTTCTGGTTTGGGTACCAAGATAGCTTTCTGAGCATTCTTGGCTGTTCTGATTTATCAGAACAGTGAGCTCTTGCTCATTTACTCTTTCCTGTCTTTGTGTTTTGCTTGGCACTACGATTTTTGCTCATTTCTTGATTGGTTTTCTTGAGTTCAGTAGGCTAGGTCTTGTTGCAACTTTTGAAGAGTTTTTCTTGCTTCTTCGAAGTTTTTTCTTGCGGCAAGTTTATACTATTATTCTAGGCTGAGTGGCTGAGTTTTCTTGTCTTCTTTTGCTCTTATTGATCTTGCTACGAGTTAGCCTTATAAGGTTTGGGAGCATTGTTGAAGTTTGTGCTTGAAATTCAGTCTCGTTTGGTTTGGATTTTGATAGTTTTGCTTGGTCTTTTCGAGCTCTTTCTCTATAAAACTAAAAAGCTCAAAAAACATTTGTTTTGCTTTTTGTTTTTGCATTTCAAAGGCTTAAAAGACATTTTCTCTTGTTTTTTGCTTTTGTTGTTGCATTTTCATTTTCGTTTTGCCATATCTTTTGAAGCTTTTGTGAGGTTTCTTGCTTTCAGTTTTTGGCTTGATAATTGGAAGGGAGTTGTTATTTATCTCTTCTTCTTGTTTTTAAGCATCCTTGGTGTCTTCGTATTAAGAGTTATTGATTTCGAGAGCTAGCTTTCTAGACTACCAAGAAGAGTTAAAACTGAAGGACTTTTTGGGAAATGTCACTCTGCTTTAGGAGATTTGCATCTTAGGATTTGCATGCTTGTAGTGATTTGAATTAGGTGCATTTAATCATTTAGTCAATTTCATAGTTTTTGTGAGTGTGAGTTTTCTATTTGAAAAGAAAAAAAATACAGTTTTTAATCTCGTAGAACCCGTGTAGAGATTGCTTTTCATCGAAAGACAATAACTGCATCTGCATGTAGTTAAGTTTTTATTAATTTCTTTTGCATCAAAAAACATCATAAGTTTCATCTCCATATCCTTGTGACTTAACATAATAGCCCATTAAAATAAGCGATTTAATCTAAAATCAACTAGCAAGTTTTCTAAGTGTCATACACCAACTAGCTAGGTTTTAGGGCCTTGGATTAGGTGAGTGGAGATTTAAATCTCCAAGGCCGCTCAAAAAAAACATAGAAGTTGATTAATTGAGTGAAATCCAACTCCGTTAGGTGGACCGGGAAAGCTCTCCTCCAGAGAGTCAAGCGCGAGGGGAAGTGAAGGTTGAGAAGAGGGATACCCCCCCTCCAATTAGCTGAATCTGACCTCAAGACCGTTCCACCCAGCTTCTGACACGGATTGGTGCCCATAGTTGCCACTCCTAGGTTCCACACAGGTGACTGCGCGGGGGAATACCCGTGGTACCTGAGGCAGACGTCGCATCACTTTCAGCAGTACTTCTAGGGGGTGCCCTTGCGAAGCTTGGGTGCTTGAGCCGGCAAAGGCTATCGTTAGGAGGTCGGCGTAACTGTTTCTGATACCTTTGCTAGTTGTTCTGGGCCCTAATCATCCCAGACTGCTTTCGGGAGGTCCTATACTTCGCTTTCCTGTATTTTGGTGTCCGGTCCTCATCACCCGGAGCGGAAATACGTGGAGGCTGTTTTCTTGATTTCATCTCAAGGATTTTTTTATTTTAGTGAGTGCTCTTTGCTCCTAGCTTGCCTAGCTTTTCACTTTTTTGAGTCTAATTTAAAATCTATAAAAGTGGATGATCAAGCGCCTCGTCAATCGAGGAGAATCCGGGGGTTATCTCCCGAGAGTCCAGCGCCTTCTTCGAGAAGGCGTAGGAGCGATTTAGTAGGTGGTTACCACCTTGTGGCGTCTGACACAGTGGAGAGAGATCCTCCACAAAGGTCTGAAGATTTCGTAGTAGATTCGGGAGTCGGTTCCGAGAGGAGCGTTCCGCTCACCTCGCGAGTTTTATTTCCTCAGGAAGAAGATTTTCAGATTGAAGACATACCTGAGCCTCCGGTGACAGGTCCATCTCCTCTTCCTCCTGACTATCCGTTCGTTGTTCAGTACATCGGACCTGAGTCTCAGAGACCGGAAGATCTTCCGTATCTTTCCTATCTTTCGATGGCCATGACTGGGAACGCGGCCTCTGCCGTGAGTGCTGCAGGCATTCAGATCCCTGCTTCTGTTGAAGGAGGGGGAACTATTGCTTTATCTTCGATTGCTTCTAGTGCTGCTGTGTTTGGCTCTGGTTTCGCCTAAGCACATGCTTCTCATTCTGGTCCCTTCTGTTCAGGGATGCCCTCTAGTGGGAATCCCTCTTTTTCCTTTTCCACTGCTGCAGCTGGATCTACACCCATGTCTTCTATGGCTAGTGGATCATCTTATTTTCAGGGTTTCCCCTTTGGGACTAGACACATTCCTAGTTCCAATCCTTCTTTAGGGTCGTTTCCGTTTACATCCCAGACCCAGATTTTCAACCCTTGGTCTGGGGGGCAAAGTTCGACTACTTTTACAGGATGGAATCCTGTCTTTACTACAGCGGGGGCAGGGAATCAGTTTTACGCAGGTCATCAAGGGAATGCTTCTTTCCCTTCGTCGAGTGCTTACCAGACCTTTTCTCCTCTTTCTAATGCCTGGAACCCCTATCAAGGGCTCTCCTCTTCATTCAATACTTCAACGGGGGGAACTGGTCTGGGCTTTGGTAACTCTGCGTTGGGAGGAGGTTCTTCTCCTTTTTCTACAAGTCCTTTCTGGCAACCTGGTGCCTTATCAAATCCAGGCTATTATTTTCAGAATGTTGGGAATCCATCCCATCAAGGATGGAATCGTCAGGCTCCGCCTCACTTACCTTTTCTGGCAACGTTGAACTTGCCAGATCTGTCGAAGTTGACTAATGATCCGATTCGTTATAGTCCGGGGTGGCCTCCGGTCCCGACCAAACTTCCTTCAGATATTCCAAAATTTGAAGGTAAGAATGGGGAGGATCTGGCTGACCACATCACCACTTTCCACTTATGGTGTTCTTCGAACTCCCTGATCGATGATTCGATTAGGTTGAGATTATTTCAACGCACCCTAACTGGAAACGCTGCCAAATGGTATATCGAGCTCACTGGGGGCAGTTTTGCCACATTTGGAGAACTGGCTGTCACATTTCTAAACCATTTTCAGTTGCCTGTCAGATATGAGGCTGGGACCGAACTCCTGGCTAATTTTAAGCAGGACGAGGCAACTCACATTTCTGATCACATTCAGGAATGGAGGAGAAGGAAGAGGCTTATCAAAGCTCATATTCCTGGAGAATTCCTTCTTGAGTGGTTTCTAAAATCACTACAGTCAGACATTTCAAAAGATGTATCCCTATCTGGGGTATTTTCTGAGGAGCAGGCCATTTTTAGGGCCCAGCAGCTGGAACTGATCTATTCTCAGTCTGGGGTCCTTTATAAATATTTGCCCAATGCTCCTCACTCCAAATTGGATTTATCAAAAACTAAGCCCGGTCTGCATGGTGATGGGCTTGTCGGATTGATCAATAGTGGTGCAGCCAGCCTGATTTCTCAACTGCAGCAGTTGTCTTTACAATCTGCTCCTTCTAGTCAGGCTGTGCCTGCCGAGTCATCGCCTTCCCAGTCTTTTTCCATAAATGTTGTCCAAGCTTCTGATCCCAAAGGAAATCAAAAATCTGATGGGAAGAAGAAGGGACGAAATAACAAGAAGAAGGGCAAGAACGGGAAGGGTAATGCAAATAAAACCAACGAGCGTGTTGGTGAGGGTCAAAAGGAGAAGAAGAAAGTGAAGTTTCCATGCAAGCTCTGTGCTGGAGACCATCTCACACACCTTTGCCCTAAAATTCAGGATGCTCAGCGCTTGTTAGCTCAGCAGGGTTCTTCTAGTTCCCAGGCTGTGTTAAAAAACCCTTTTCCCCAAGGGCAGCAATTAGTTGTTGGCGCGAACCAAAATCCTGGGGCTTCCTCTGGGGGCACCCAGGAAGGGGAAATTCCATCGAACATTTTTATGATGAGTGCTCACGCGGATATCGCCACGAGATCCCGTGATTATGGCGGAGAAGAGTCTTCGAAAGCTAAGGAAGTTCCTGATGCTACTGAGCCGCTTCACATTACGAAGCCTACTGTCGAGTCTATGCCTCGGATGCCCAAAGCATCTTCTAAGCGATCAACGATTAATCCAAACGCTAGGGCTGCCCAGAACTACTCGATTGTGGAAGATCTAGCGCAGAGTCCTTGTGCTATGTCAGCTTTAGAGGTACTCCAGTCTTGTCCGGCTCAGCGTAGTGCTTTGCTCACTGCCATTGGGGCTATTGATCCAAAAAATTCTCTTCTAATTACTTTTGATATGACTAATTTTAAGAAGAGACTTCCTCATCACATGGCTTTTCATATTAAATCGTCGTATCGGAAGTGCAATATCTTTCGAACGGTTGTTGATGAGGGTGCTTCCACGTGCGTGATGTCTCTCGCATGCTGGAAGACACTTGGATCTCCCAAAGCTGTTCCATCTAGCACTGTTCTTACTGCGTTCGATGGTCATTCTCACAGACCCCATGGTATTGTCCCGGCTTTGCCCATCTGTGTTGGGGGCAAAACCGTTAATATAGAGGTTGAGGTAGTAGATGCAGCCTTGGACTACAACCTTCTGTTGGGGAGGAACTGGATTTATGAGATGGATGCCATTGCATCCTCACTATTTCGAATTGTATGTTTCCCCCACGAAGGGAGGATTGTCACAGTGGATCAACTGGACTGTCCTCAGATAGACCCGAATGCGTCTTCTGACTCATCTGTTCCTAAGTTGGATAATACTAAGGCACCTGTTGAGAATCTAGGAGTTGGAATGTATTCTTCCCTGATGGGTACTTTCGATCTTCCTCCTCCTACTGTGCATATTAATGCTATTTCATCCTCCAAGGCTCCCCTTCGAAGAGAGTTCTTTCGAACTCATTATTTTTCGGACCCTTGGACCTTACCTTCCCCTACCGCCACATTAGCGGAAGGTCAAGTGGGTGGAATGGCATTTCCGATTTCTGCAGCTGAGATTGCATATCAGTCTATTGTTGACACTGCAGAAACTATCCCAGCTCCTCTTTCACTAGAAGAGTTGGATGGTGATGTGGCTCTGGCTTGGACGCTTAGTTCTTCTTCAGCCCAGGATTGCCTTGATACCACTCTTCCATCCGAAGAGGCCATCTTGGAAGCCATGACAGGTATAGATAGACCGTGGGATGATTTGCATCATCAGTCTTACTTCCTACCTGATTTGAACGAAGTTGAAACAAGTTTTCCGAGTCCTCCGTCTCCTGGTCCTGTTCACCCAGTCTTGAACCCTTTGGCACCAACACAGGTTTATGCTGAAGGGAACATGGCTGTGATCTCTCCTACTATCCCGGTGAACATTTCCAGGGATCCCAATATTATCAAGAATGTCTTCATTGGAGCTGAATGTTCCCGTGAAGAGATTCAAATTTACACCGAGCTCTTTAAAGAGTATAGGGATGTATTCGCTTGGTCTTATGAGGAAATGCCTGGTATAGACCCATCTATTGTCCAACATGAGATCAAGACTTACGAAAACGCTAAGCTTGAGGTAAAAACTTCGTCCCATTAACTTAGGAAGGCAACAACTATCAAAGCTGAAGTTGAAAAGTTGCTTAAGGCAGGATTCATTTTCCCTGTTCCTCTGACTGAATGGGTTTCAAACCCCGTTCCTGTAGATAAAAAGCAAGGAACGATTCGAGTGTGCATCGATTTCAGAGACCTAAATAAATCATGTCCTAAAGACAATTACCCCACACCATTTATCGATCATATCATTGATGAGTGTACCGGTAATGAGATTTTCTCCTTCATGGACGGTTTCTCCGGATATAATCAAATTACTATCCGTCCTGAAGATCAACATAAGATTGCATTTATTTGTCCCTGGGGTACGTTTTCATACAAGAAGATGCCTTTTGGTCTTAAAAATGCTGGGGCTACCTTTCAGCGGGCCATGTCTTACGCCTTCCACGACATCAAGAAGATTATCGAGGCATACTTAGATGATCTAGCTGCTCATTCTCGAAAGAGGATGGATCATCCTGGTCACCTCCGGCAAATATTTGAAAGATGTCGTTTTTATAAAATTCGATTGAATCCGAACAAGTGCGTTTTCGCGGTTACATCTGGCCGGCTATTGGGATTCATTGTGTCTAGGGAAGGGATAAGGGTAGATCCCTTCAAGGTTGAGGCAATACTTCAGTTGCCTCCCCTGTCTTCAATTCGTCAGCTTCAAAGTCTTCAAGGGAAGTCTAATTTTATTCGGAGGTTTATCGCCAATTATGCTGAGATTACAAAGGGATATATGAGATTGTTGAAGAAAGGAGTTCTTTTTCTTTGGGACGACTACGCTCAACGATCATTCGATGCTTTGAAAAAGGCATTGACCTCTGCTCCTTTACTGAGTCCACCTGATTATAGCAGAGAATTTCTTTTGTATCTGGCAACAGCAGAATCTACCATCGGTATGGTTCTGGTTCAGGAAGATGATGCTCTTGCAGAGCATGTTATTTACTACCTTAGTCGAGGACCTATAGGACTTTAACAAACTCACTCCGACAGTAGTAATTAACACAAAAGTGAAGAATATCATATAAATACCTCGATGACATTCTGACACATTATTCTTCGCAATACTTATGTCTTGGCAGCTGCCAATCCATTTCAGTTTGTCCTCAGCAGGCGAGTGATTGGGGGCAAATATAATAGATGGATTGTGATTTTACAGGAATTTGATCTTGATTTCATGTCTGCCAAATCCAAGAAGTCATTAGTTTTTGCGGAATTGATCTCCGAGTTGCCCTGTGGAGAAGAGATGATCTATGATAAGTCCTTCCTGACGAACACTTGTTTCTATCTCTCCACAGATCCTTGGCATGTATTACTGTGCATTTCGCATCGCGAAGTTTCTCACTTTTCGAAAGATGAGCGTCAGAATCAAGGTCACTTTGGCCAAGAATTATTTGATTATTTGTGATGTTTAAAATCAGTTTCAGGGGTTGATTCAATCCAAGACGCCTTTTGGTCTCCCTCGAATAGGGTTTATCGTGCTCAATGATTCTCACAGTGGAGCTTGTGGGGGTCATTTATCTGGGCTTGCTACAACCCAAAATATTTTGCGTGCTGGATACTTTTGGCCCTCGATTTTCAAAGATTGTATTGAATCGGTCAAAAGGTGTCATCCGTGTCAGGTTTATACTCGAAAAATGTGCGCTCATCCAGCTCCGCTTTTTCCAGTCGTTACTGTCGGACCCTTTACAAAGTGGGGTATTGATTATACTACTTGTAACTCGCCTTCAGAAAAATGTCACAAGTACATTATCGTAGCAGTAGACTACTTTACGAAGTGGGTCGAGGCTATGCCTACTTTTGGGAATGATGGTGAGACTGCAGCTCTTTTCCTTTTCAACCAGGTTATCGCTCGTTTTGGTATTCCTAGAGAGATTTTCACTGACCATGGCAGTCATTTTCAGAATAGTATGATGGCTAAGTTGGCTCTCAAATTGGGTTTCTGGCAGGAGCATTCATCTCCATATTATCCCCAAGCCAATGGGCAAGTGGAAGCCGTGAATAAATCCTTGAAGACAATTCTTCAAAGGACAATTGATAAAGCTAGATCCAACTGGCATATTATGCTATATCCTGCACTTTGGGCATACAGAACGTCAGTGAAAACTGCAACTGGCTTTACTCCATTTCAGTTAGTGCACGGGGTGGAATCCATATTTCCTATTGAATGCGAGATTCCTTCTCTTAAATTAGCTGTTGAACTTCTTCCTGACACTTCTAGTCTGGCAGAACGGCTTCTTCATCTGGAACATCTCGATGAGCAGCGTCGAGATGCCGCCACGATGAATGAAGCGCATAAAAACCGAGTAAAGGTTCAGTACGATAAGGCGGTTAAGCCTAGGGTCTTTTTCGAAGGTGACCTTGTTTTGGTCTATGCCCAAGAAAAAGATGCCTTGGGGGCAGGAAAGTTTAAGTCGATGTGGTATGGCCCCTATATCGTCAAAAAATTCCTTAAGAAAGGAGCTTATACCTTGGTTGACTTCGAAGGGAACGAGTTGTCGGAGCCCCGAAATGGGCTCTATTTGAAGAAGTATTATGCCTAGGCTTTGGCCTGGCATTTTGCTTTGTATATAGTAGTTTTTGCTTTGTACATATCTGTTTGATTTTCGATTTTTGATGAGGTGGTGATGTTTTTGATCTGCTTTGGCAGGTTGTGTTGGATGTCATGAGTCATTTTGGTTTCGCCGATGGTGCTAGTAGACACACCCGGAACTTAGCTTCCGCGGCTTGGGTGCTTTATTATCCATCCGGTCAGCTGTTAGTATCAAGAGGGGTCTGCATTGGTCCTGCTTCCAACAATATAGTAGAATACACTGCAGTTATTCATCTACTCTCGGAGGCAATATCTTTGGGTGTTGATTCGTTGGTAGTTTTCTTGGACTCTCAGCTGGTGGTGTTGCAGTTGAATAATACTTATCGGGTACGAGATCCTTTTTTATTACGATTGTTCTTGAGGGTACGTTTGTTACAAAGGTCATTTCAATTTTTAACTTTCATTCATATTCCTCGAGCTGACAATTGGTTTGCTGACTCATTAGCTAATCAAGCATTAGATTGGCATATTAATCATTCCATACAATAAATTTTTAATCATCAAAAACATCATACATTTGATGCATTTATCACATCACGTCAAATATTGCTGTATATATATCATCAGAGTGTCAAAAAATTTTACAAAATTTGGATCCATAATTTCGTACAAAACTTGGGCTTATGCCCCCATCATGTTCAATCTCAAAAAATAATATGCAGTCATCTAATACATAATATCTGTCTACTCCTGAGGTCCCTGCCCAGAAGTCGTGTTCCTATAGAACGTGACTGCGGTGGCAACTCGGCGGAATAATCTAACCCAGTCTCGGGGCACTCCTACCACCCGTCTCTGGATGGCTTCCGGTAGATCCTCCACAGCAGCCATAGGTATTTGGTGGGTTAGTCCCTCCAAATTCCTCTGCATGGCCTGGAGAGTCCTATCTGAATCCACAATATCTGCTTCGCCCTTGCGGCGCTTGTGGCGTAGGAGACCCTCAGGACGAACTGGTCCAACATCTGAATCATGATCATTTTTAATTGTCAGTCATTATGAATCCAATCAAAAACATGTTTGTTTTTCATTTTTTTCATACATATTTGAAAAAATCCAAAAAATTATATAAGTAAAAAAAATTTGCAAACTTACCGACTGTGCCCCATGCTGTGCCTGGTGGAAGAACTAGATCTGGATATCCACAGAAGTCCATCCCGGCATAGGGATAGTCATCCACTGCGATGATTTGTTCTCCCCACCAGCGAAAGAACTCATCGTCCCATGTGGTCCGAGGTACCTCACTACCCCCCAATCTCTTCATCATGTCCGCCCAACGGGCAATTCTTGGGTCCCGCGGGCTACTGATGGTAGAGATGACTCTGGGTCTCAATGCTGGAATCTTCTCAAAGAAGAATGTTGTCAAAATTGTACCGTACCCAAAGTGTTTGGTCTTTTCTTGGTGGATTGAGGTCAACTGTTGTTTCATGTTTAGTAACAGGGCTGTGCACCAATCATACACATGAGTCAAACATTGTACTACTATGCTCATTTGCGTCCTGGACGCCTGATGTAGGGAGGCAGATCCTGCCACTCTGCCGATGGTGAAAAGGAGGATTTTCATGTGCAAATCCCGTAAATCTTTAATTGCAATCTGAGTTCCAACCTTTTTGGAACCGTCTACGCAATACACGTGGACATAGTCTTCCACGGTTAACCCTCCCAGGGGTTTCCCATGCAAGTCTACTGGTTCTCCCCTCCGAGAAAGTCCAGTAATAAAGTATATGTCTTCCACTTCAATGCGTAGTGGCATCTGATCTATCACGAAACAGTCTTGATCTGGTTCCCAGTAATTGACGAGCATTTCTAGCAACCGAGGATTGCTTTTCATATTTGGCATTTTAAATAATTTGAACAATCCACAATTCCGAAGGATATTTTGTGCTGCTCGATCTTGCATGACCTCTTGGTCAATTGCGCTATGCTCACGTTCTCTCCAGGAGATTGTCATCCTGTCAAATTTCATCAAATCATGCATTAGCCACACTTTTTAAGTTTCAGACCTGCGCATACGCGACTTTTTCTTTGCACAGTCGCGTGTATACGCGAGTTGCCTTTACTGAACCCGTGTATGCGCAAGTCTACATTTTTTAGCAAGGTTTTTAAAGCTAAAATTCACTTAATTTTAATTTCCAAACGGACAAAATTATTTGAAAGGATGATTTAGGAGCCTACCTGAAATTTCGGCGCGATTCGATGGTCGGTTGTTCCTAATTTGACGAAAGAATTTTTTGCTCCAGAGCACTTTTTTCCAAATCAGCGATGCAATAATGAACCAAATATGAGGTAATTTGTCTATTTATGCCTAAAAAGTTGAAAAATTTTGCAAAAATTCATTATGCTCATTTTTTCGATCTATCTTAAGCTGCATAACTCGAATGCTTGGAAGTGCCCAGTTTGGTATGTTTTCAGGTACATTTTGACGATTTTGAGATTTTTCCCTATTTTTGATCCATGATTTCCAACTCTTCATGGCAGGTATATGATCTTCACTGGCATATAGGTTAGGGAAATCACTCTCCGTTGCATCTTGCATACTAGCCTCCATACTGATCACTTGCCTTAGGGTCGACCCCATCAGTTCATGAGTATTACACCCATTTCACTCGCCGATTATTTAATCATGACTTGATGGTAGAGCCTTCCTTTACATGGGCTTCCTAGTTAGTTCCTCGCTATCACTTGTTGCCCATGCTGCGTTTTATGTAGGCTCAGGAGTCCTCTTTAGTCCCACCATGCCTTATGTGTTGAAGCTTCATTATTCTTCTTCATCACTATCATTATTTCTGGCTTTTACCCTAGAGGCTTCCTGGTGTCGTTAAGTTGTATTACTGCATTGCATATTGGCTACTTGTTTATCCTGGCCTTTAGCCGGCTTCATTTGGACTCGATGTTTAAGCCAAATTTTGACCTTGACTCTCTGTACAAGTTAACCATTGCATGCACTTAGCTATCACGACTTGACACCTTTACCCATGGATGGAACGTTCCTCTGAGTATCACTTACCAGTTTTCGCCACCTTGCATTGAGCATAGGATTGTTCCAATCCCAGGAACTAGTGCATCTGATTTTTTGATACTCGTTCTATCCATTGTACCATAGCATTCTTTTATTCTTTTTCAGGCTTATTATATGAAAAAGACAAAAAATCAAATATAACAAAAAGAGCGGGAACGGGATGTATCTTCGTTGTTTTGATGGCAGTACAGAGTCAGTTTGTCGCCCTTGAACAAAGCACATTTACTTATATATATCTCCTACATTTGGGATGGTTTTAGTTTTGACCTAGGTTCAGCCTTTACCATGTTTCGCTTGTCAGTTCTCCCCCGGTTGGTTATCTCTTCCAATCATATGGAGAGTTTGTTCTGCCTCCTGCATAACAGACTTATACAGTGTCACTTTTTACTGCCATGGTCATCACGAGTCGTGTTTTTGTTCAAGGGAAGTTTAGCCTGAGTCGGCCATTCTGCGGTGTCTCTTGACTCATTATTCAGTCGGCCTTCCCGGTCTTGTCAGTATCATGTTCTATCACATCAGATGTTTTGATCTTCTGCTCGTGCTAGTTTGAGAAGGTCCCCATTGACTTCTTGCCGGCGGGTTTGTCTCTTATCGACTACGACACATTGCTCTGAGAGCAAACCTAGAGCCGCACCTTGGGCCTATTTCCATCATTGATAGGCGACCTCGTGCTCAGCATTTGATCATCATCATGGGTCTTTGACTGAGTGGTTTCCCCTGTGTTCGACGTCAGCACACATTATCACACTTGGGATTCGTGCAGTACCTGGATTTCCATTTGACCCTATCGGTGCATTTCTCGCCTCTGCGTCAGCTTTCATTATTGGTTGGTTCAGAGGGTTTCTTCCGTGCACTAGCTTCATCTTGTGCACGTCGAAAACGTACTTCGGTTTTGGTTCCATCACTCTCCTTCGTCTGATTCCTTCCAAATCTTGGCCTGCGGGTTACACTCGCGCTGGACTGATGTGGGATGCCTTAATGCCTTCCTTCCAGCAGATCTTTTCCCATCGACTCCGACTCATTTCTCTGGGAATAAGGTCTAGAGTCTTTTTGTCAGTACCTTAGGGTTTACAGTCATCAGTGGCAGACTCTTCGCTATCGACAGTGGGGATTCATCATTGCCTCCTGATTGGTAGATTCTTTCAAGTGTTCGACCTCAACTCATTCATTCACACTTGTTAGATTGTACTGGGGCACCTTGACACTCATTATCATTATCGGTGGGTTGTCTCGCGTTGGTTAACAGTATACATCATTGACCGGTAATCCAACGATTTCTCACATGGTCGACTTCAACTCATTTATTCCCATTGTGTAGAATTGTGCCATAGTGATCGGTGAAGACCTCAGGTTGCATCAGCATTCTTCGGTTCACTTTTGACAGTCCATTCAGTTTCTGCCAGTGATGCCGCCCACCCTTATATGTTGCAGTTCAATACAACAGCATCTTATATGTTGGCTCCCGAGTTGCGTGATTGTATCGTTTGTTCCACCTCTTATGATTCGGTACTTGGAGATTCAGTTACTTATATGATCAGACATCCAGTTGCACCATCTTTGATCAACTTTCTATATGTGATACTTGGACATTGATTCAGACTTACACTTCCGGGCCATGCTCAGATGATTCATTGTGTACTTTTAGTTCAGCTATACTTGTATACATGTTGGATCTATTCACTACTTTCTATATGATGTATTTTTGACTGAGCATGGGTATGCCCGCCTCAGCATGAGTTGACTCTCTGTTTTCTTTCATTGGTTTTTGGCAGGCTAAAATCTAGTGAAGTCCTCTCTTGTCCTTGCGAAGTTCTTTCTATGTGCATAATACATTTCAGCCATCATGTACCCCTTCTGACCTCATATATTAGGGGGCATCTGTTATAGCATCATTTCTCACCTTCATATGATTCATGATTTCTTTGATGGTTTTGGGCACCCATTCCTACAGACTTGGACAAATTCACTTAAAAACAGTGTAAAAATCCCCATACGCGACTATGCCCGTACTTTTCCGCGTGTATACGCGAGTCCAGCTTCACTTTTCCGGATATGCCATTAAAATTATGAAAAAATATATAATTATTCCCTATTTTCGGGTTGGGTTGATGGTTACTCAGGTAGTTCAACCACCCCAGCACGTGGCCAACTATTTCCAATTGTTGAAACTACTTGGAGGGAGTATAAAAACCCCTCATGTGTATGGCCTAAGGGAGAGAGAGAATTATTGATATTATACTCTGTTGGTATTTCCTATCCAAGTCTGATTCCCCGTGCCTCCTGCACTTTCCCAGTTCATTACAGAAAACCCTTGTTTCCTTGAGATGCTCATCTCCCTATATGTCATCTCGTATGCACCAGTTTGGAAGGATTCTTAGTGAGGCAAGGGTGGGACGAATCCGAACGACGGTCTGCTCGAGATCGTGGAAGGATTCAGGTGATCTCTCCACTCGTTACTTTTGTACATGTTATTTATAATACAGAATTACCATCTTGTTCCTGAAATATACGTGTTAGTGTCTGCTTACATATATGAGAAAATTGTTATTTAAGCATTCATTATGATTTATCTAATGTTTTATATGAATTTCACTAACATTTAGAGTAGATATATGCTACACAACCAGTTCTTCGTGCTTGTTTCTTCTTGTCTTTCAGGTTAAGAAGGAAGGACGGCTGCTGGGCGTTTGGACCCTGCGGGATCTGCTTCAACCGTAGGACCTACGGGTAACTTCCTCATTCTACTCTATTTAGTTTTTCTGAACATGCATGGTTGTGTGAGTCCTTCTTAAGTAGCATGCCCCTGCTCTGTGGAGGTTGTAACCCAATGAACCTCTAGGGTGATTTTCCCCGAAACAATTGTTGTTAACTGATGTGTTCTTTAGTTGAATAATGAGTTAATAATTAGTGAATTAATTAATAATTAATTCACACCACTCATCACTAGTGTATTTATCAGTTAGACTAAATACAACTAGTTCAACTAAGTTAAACCGAACACAACTCCACCAACTGTCTCATCAACTCCACCAAACTCTGCCACATGAGTTATAACTGAAGTCAAACATGAAATAGCTCAAATAACCCATAGGAAATTCGAATTTCCTTCTGCCAGCTGCATGTGCCACATCTGTAGCTCGAACTGAAGTGCTCCAAGAGGATAAGATAATGTTTATAGTCTAAATATTATTAAGGGCTAATAATATTTGACTGTTCTATTTTTAGATAGGCAGTCTAAAAATAGACTTCAACCTGTATGTCTAAAAATAGATGACCATCTATTTTTACCAACTTGACCAATCATCCAAGAATAGCATCCCGCAGCTCCTAGACCATGCTCCATATGTCTAAAAATAGACATAGTCTAAAAATAGACTTTTCGACAAAAATTACATGTGTGGTCCCCACCTAGTTTAGGTGATCACTTCTCCAACTAGGATCAGGAAAGATGTTTCAGGAGGCCTCCTTCATTGTTTCTTGTTGCCATTTTCAACACTCTCTCTCAACAAGAAAGGAATGTCTTTGCATGCGACATGCAACTCCATGCATTCACCCTGCAACCTTCACAAGCGCCATGCAACTCCATGCATTCACCTTGCAACCTTCACAAGCGCCATGCAACTCCATGCATGCGACATGCAACTCCATGCATTCGCCATGCGCCCTTTGCATGCGCCATGCAAAATCATGCATGCACCATGCAACTCCATGCATGCGCCATGCAACTCCATGCATTCGCCATGCACCCTTTGCATGTGCCATGCAAACTCATGCATGCACCATGCAACTCCATGCATGCGCCATGCACCCTTTGCATGCAACATCTCCGAAATTGAATAAGCTCCAAACAAATCAATCAGTATGATGCATCTATCATCAAAGTCTTTGACCTCTGCTTAGCTACTACCCATGTCATCAGGAACCACTGCGCTGTTGAACTCTTGCACTTGCTGTCAACTCTGATTCGCGCTCCAGTATCCGACATTGTCACTTTGATCTGCCTGCATCAATCCAACTGATCTACTACTGCTGTGCTATGGGCACCTCGTAGCCAGGTTCAATTCATGAGATCCACACCATCTCCATGAATCCTGCCCTGAAATCTCCACCTGGGATTACTCATGCATGTCGCCCCACCTCTCACCTGGTGGTATAGCTGCATGCAATCCCTCTGCCCATCTGGCACGAAGTTTCTCTACATGAGTGGTTTCTTCCACTCCATGATCCTCTTGTGGCTGCTCCACATCTCGAGGTTCACTATCACCTGCATGCAAAACTTGCTCCCTCTCAAGCATCAGTTGCATGTATTTCTCCTGCTTCCCAACAGTAGGAAGCTTCGTAGACATCCCATCTACTTCAATTTTGTAGAGATTCTTTGCCCGAATCCCAACCTTCTTGACTTTTCCCATTGCCTTGTGCCGAAGGAAAACTTTCCCTTCTCTAAAGACAACTTCATACCCTTTATCCTCTAACATTGCGACTGAGATCAAATTCTTTGTTAAACCTGGTACATGCAATACATCTTGTAAAAGAATGAGTTTACCTGACTCCCTCTGAAAGGTTATGGTACCAATGCTGGTCGCATTGTATCATCCATTGTCGCCCAACTCAACATGCATCTGGAGATTTTTCTCCACCAAGTCACTGAAAAGATTCACATCTCCCGTCATGTGAAAGGAAGCGCCACTATCAAAATACCACCCCGATCCCAATTCAATAGACACCATGCATGCGATCAATGAGAATTCCAGCTCAAATTTCGAGGCAAGAGCCTCACCAGCTGCAGATCCAACAGCCTGCTTGTTCTTCTTCTTCTTTGGGCAATTCGTGGCGTAATGTCCATGATTGTGACAGTGAAAACACTTCACTTTGGAGATGTCACGCTCTTTACCATCTGCATCGGATTGAGAAGCCTTCTCCTTGACCTTCCCCTTCTTTTCTTTGGCAGCCAAAGCACAGTCTTCTTCATCAGATGCCTTTGATGAAGATCGATCCCTGGTATTCCGCTGGATCTCCTCTTGCACCAGATCAGACCACAGTATTTCCCATCCGGGCAATTTCTCCCGACCATTGACACTCTCTTGATATGCATGCCAACTTTTCGGAAGACCCAGGAGAGCCAAGCTCACCAAGTCCTCATCCTCCACCATCACTCCCACGCTTCCCAGCTCATCCCTGCATTGGGTGAACCTCGTGAGGTACTTGGGGATGCTCTCTCCTTTCTCCATCTTGATGTTTCTGAGTCTATCCTTGAGCGCCAACTTCCTCTGGTCGCTCTTGCTCTGGTATAGATCTGTCAAGGCTTTCCACATCAAATATGGAGAAGCCTTTCCATGCAGGCTGGACACTATGTGATCCTTTACACCCTCCAACAGAATCCTTCGACATTTTGCTTGTTTCTTTTGCCAGGCTTCCACAACAGCAGCATCAGTAGAAGTAGGCTTTGGAATCTCTTTCTCCACGAATTCCAACAGCCCATTATCATCTAATACAGCCTCCATGCGGTATTTCCATGCAACATAATTCGAACTGCCTTCCAAGGCATATTCTAGTCGCAATCCGTTGAAAGACATTTTCGCCGCGGCACCAAGAACACAAATCTGCAAATTCGAATTCCAAGAGCTGATAACTCAACCGCTTCCGATCTACACTTGAGAACAAATAATTTCCAAATCAGAGCTTGAATGCATGGGCATTTACCAGACCTTTCACTTTCTGAAGAAAGATGAATCCGGAGGCTACCTGGCCCGAGTGCAGACTCTGTCCGAAGAAATAATTGCAATCACCGTAATAGATATTTGACGATTAATTTCACTTCGATACCATGTAGAAATTTGCTGAATAATGAATATTTATTCACCAAGATTATCCTGGTCACATACTATTTGAGCTTCATATATAACACATAATCTCTTCTACGCATTAATCATCACATGCGGAAATAAAAACAACAAGCGGTATTGAAAACATTCACATGCGCACATAGAAATTCAACACATATAACACAGTATGTATACCTGGGAAAGCTTACAACTGAAAACCCCCTACTTTCTATATATTATAATGAAGTATAATAATGTAACAATCATAGTACAATAATCCTCATAAGTACTCAGTACTATCTCCAAAAGTTACACACAAACTAGCTCAGTTTTGAACAAGTCACGGGTTCAAAAATCCTCCACTATTTTCCTGCCTCTACTGCGCAATCCAAGATGAGAGAATGGAATTGGAATGAATTTGAATTCCCTTGGCTTTAACTGCGCAATCCTCATTGGCAATCTCCTCCAATGATTGTGCAAATCTCATGCACACTATAGTCACAATTGATAGTAGACTCCACCCTTTCACCCACCTCTAACACTGGTCTCCACTGAACTGTCCATGCATTGCTGTTAACTGATGTATTATTTAGTTGAATAATGAGTTAATAATTAGTGAATTAATTAATAATTAATTCACACCACTCATCACTAGTGTATTTATCAGTTAGACTAAATACAACTAGTTCAACTAAGTTAAACCGAACACAACTCCACCAACTATCTCATCAACTCCACCAAACTCTTCCACATGAGTTCTAACTGAAGTCAACCATGCAATAGCTCAACTAACCCTTAGGAAAAGCGTATTTCCTTCTGTCAGCTGCATGTGCCACATCCAAGCATCAAACTGAAGTGCTCCAAGAGGATAAGATAATGTTTATAGTCTAAATATTATTAAGGGCTAATAATATTTGACTGTTCTATTTTTAGACAGGCAGTCTAAAAATAGACTTTGACCTGTATGTCTAAAAATAGATGTCCATCTATTTTTACCAACTTGACCAATCATCCAAGAATAGCATCCCACAACTCCTAGACCATGCTCCATATGTCTAAAAATAGACATAGTCTAAAAATAGACTTTTCGACAAAAATCACATGTGTGGTCCCCACCTAGTTTAGGTGATCACTTCTCCAACTAGGATCAGGAAAGATGTTTTAGGAGGCCTCCTTCACTGTTTCTTGTTGCCATTTTCAACAGAGGTAAGAAAATTTGCGCTAAGGAAAATCAAGTTTTAAAGTAAACTTTTGTGGAAAAAACAAAAGTAAAGCCTAGGCTATGAAAAACAACATCCCATAATAATGGGATGTCATTATGGAAACTTGCTCGGTAAAGTGGGATTAAAAGTGCCATCACTAGTGTGATAAGGGGTTGTCAACATGGGGGAATATGGATCTCTGCTCTGGGGAGAGCTCTGAGGAGAAGCTCGTGGTTGGGAGTAAAATTCATCTTTACAAATTGGTATGCCATGTGTTGAGATTATATATTTAACTTCTTATGTTGTTAGTAAAGGCTAGATCAAAATTTTTTCAAAGTTAATAGACAAAATTATACCTTGTAAATATGGATTAATGTTACGTTAATAGTCTATGCCTATTTAATGTTACATAGAATTTCACTACTGAAATCTAACGTCCTGGTATAGACTAGTGGCATATGCTTGGTTAAGAATTGGAAATGTGTATTTCATAGTGTCATATATGTGTATTTTATTGTGTCATATATTGTATTGTACAGTGTCAGTACTGTAGTTATAAATACAATTTCAATATTGTGTTCTGTATAAAAACTAAGGTACTGTAAGTAGATGCCATTATAGTAGGTATAATCATAAACCCAAAGGGTTATTGACATATAGTATTACTGTGTACTTATTTATAGATTCATTGAGATGAAGTAAATAAGACATCATGCATTTAAAAATAGAAGGAGAGACAAAAAATGGAAATTATACACACATTTGTTATAAACTACGAATACTTGAAACAATTTCAAGTAATCTAACTAAGTCAACCATTATTAAAATAATAATAATTCTGGAGATAGACATATAACATATGAAGGAATTCAAAACTGATGAATTTATTATAAAAAAAATCTGATAGAAGTACATTTCTCTCCATCATGAATAGGATGAGGAAAAAGAATAACAAAATTCCAATTATAAAAAAAAAAAAATAGATACATTATCTAGTACAATAATCCTTGGGGATTACACAGTCATCTATAAATGACTAAATTAAAGAGAGGAATTATTACATCAACTTATTAATTGTCAAGGACAAAGTATGGCGCTGATAGTTACACTATTATAACCATGTCTAAGTTATGTGCCAAAAGGAGATCCATGGTGGAACATCATGCTACCGACCTAATAAATAATACATTTGGTAAGCATGGGTAGCAAGGGAAACTATAGTGTCACGCAAAACAAACAAAGAAACTCAGAAAGCATACTTGCCAAAGAACATGAATGCGAGGATTAGAGGGAATCAAGTAAACTAATAAATAAAAGAAATATATTACTATGTAAAAGATAGAGAGATGTCTTACCTGATTACGTTGTTACGCCATTATATTCCTCACCTGTACATACAAATAATTTTAATGTTGTAAGTGAGGGGTCCTCCATCATGTATACTAGAAAATAATAAATGAGGAAATAATAATAGAAAAAGGTATTGTAACCCGGACCTGAATATGAGATGATATCCTCCTCATATTCCTCAATAAAGCTCTGGCTCTGAGTCAAGGATTTAACCCGGGTAGCCATAACCCATATTGTCAAACTCAAATAATAAAAATGATAGATTAGGCAGAAAGGAAAAATTTATATACAAAATTAAATATCAAACAGTAACCAAAATGAGAAATAAGAGCAGGGACATAAGGGCTATGCCAAAACTCAAAGGGAGAACATAAACTGCGTAACATAAGTGAGGGTGAACCTTAAGGGGTAGAACCCCAAATAGGTTACCCATCTTTCCTATGCAGCGTAAAGGTAAAAGGAAAACCAGAAGTTGCTTACCCAACTACCATGAATGGTGCAAGTAGGAAAAACCCAAATTTGTAGTATAATTCAATAAATAAATATAACATAAATTCTTAGTAGTAAACAAAATGGTGGGTGAAGTATGATTGCATGGTACCATAGAGTATTAACTCATAGGATATGAGTAACGCAGGAGTAGACTAAATCCTAATGCATATACCCCGATGCTCCCAAATCATGAACATAAAGAAATTAATAAACCCAGGAATCTTATGAAAAAACTTAATTGCTAGCATGAAAAAGAAAACCTACAACAATAATAAACAGAGGAATCAAAATTCCTTAAGGAACGCAAACAATTTAATAATTTTGCAAGCAAATTATTACACCAAATAAATAGAGAACTGATTGGGTTGGAGATACGTTGACCCAACATATGCTAATCATACAATTAAACCCAGAACACAAAATTATATGAGGGAATTACCCCACGTTCTGGCCAGCATTATATCCTCATAGGAAATCGAAACTAACAATGTATGGGTAGGACGGATACATACAATACATTCATATGTCAAAAAAAATTATAATTCAACCCAAATTCGTATTTAATATATGTATTCGGGGATTTTACAGATCAAAAATAAAATCAGAGGAATTCTAATATCTTTGTTAACATCACAAATATACCGGCATCGTAAAATGAGAAGGGTTTCCTAGATCCCATAGACCAAGTCCCATATGAGTAGCATGGGGGCAGAAGAGACCAAACCCAGCAAAAATAAATAGAAAGCCAAGCGTAAATTAAAAATCCAAAACATAACAACTATTCTCACTCTGGAATTGCTATCCATGGCTACAAATGTGATATAGCACATAGGAGGTATATAAAATAAATAAAAATCGTACCAAAGATTTAATATGATATGGAACTCATAAATCAATGCACCATTTAATGAAATTAAGGTGTAACACAAAACCCAAAAATCTCTGGGTATGAGAGACATACAAAACCCTGAACTAGAAAGCATATAAACCCAGAATTTAAATTTGAAAGAGGGTTTCATAATCAAACAAGTATGCATACATATGGATTGCATGGTGCAAAAACCCCACCTGGAAATAATGGAAGACATATATCTAAATGCAGATATAGAACATTGTGTAAACAAGGTAACCCCTAAACTAAAAAATGTGTGAAGGGCCACTTACTTCTTGTGCGCAGAGAAGGACTGAATCCCAACTGAACCCCAAACAAATTGATGTGGAAACATTGTGTGAAAAGGAAGAGAGTTGTACCCAAGAATTTACGCATTGAAGACAGAGGGCTCTTCCCTACAAACACAAAAAAAACCCACACTCAGATAGGTATCATAAAAATAATGAAATTTAAGCCAATATTCTAAAAGAAAAGACGGAGTAAAGGGTACATGTGGAAAAATTTGGGGTTGGGCATGCTATGGGGTTACCTGCACACAAACAAAAATGACATTAGAACTTTTTCATGAATATTTTCAATGGAAACTCATTCAGCTATACTATCAAATGAATGATAAAACATAGAAAAATAAAATACCATCAAACCCCTTACATGTGAGATCATGGCGACACGTAACCAGACACTATCCATAGCCAGCGTTCGAACAATGGAGGTTCGATTGGCAGAGAAAAATCGAGTCATGGTGCCTCTGAAAAATTTAGTTGCAGTTCGATCTATGGAGGCATAGCTCACTCAGACCAGACGGCCGCAAAGCATGCAGAGGAATGAAAAAATGAAAAATGGGACAGAGTTTTGGTAGATTAAACCCTTAGGGTTTCGAAAAATC
Organism: Pinus albicaulis; assembly: GCA_034641835.2. Taxonomy (NCBI): domain Eukaryota; kingdom Viridiplantae; phylum Streptophyta; class Pinopsida; order Pinales; family Pinaceae; genus Pinus; species Pinus albicaulis. The sequence continues at coordinate 531,855,224 of CM076577.1, forward strand.
ATGTGAGTTGTAGATCTATTCACATAAAATCTCCATTGTCCATTTGTGGCCTTGAAAAGCGCAAGGTTCACGTGAGGGCACATGGCCCCTACCACTGGGCAATTGTTGAGTGAGACAAGTCATTAGGTAGGGTCATCTTAATTAAATATGAATGAGGTGATGTGAGGGTTGAAATATCCTTGGTTCAAAAAATAGTAAAACCTTTGTACCAAAATTATAGGGATTATACTTATTGTTAGTATGGGTAGTAACGTTATGTTAGGGATTATACATTTGGTCTGAGGCTAATAAAGTAGGGTGGAGTATAGGTTAGGAATTAAAAATGGGTAATGTATGTGAAGAATAAAAATGTACGTAGAGGTAGGTAAAGGTTAAAGGGCAGGTTGTTATAAAGAATAGGTTAGCCATGTTAACCCATAACAAGAAAGGGTAAATAAATAAATGGTGAGGATACTTTGACTATCAAGGATCCAACTTGTTATGACAGTGTAACTAAGAATTTTAGTTAGAGATAAGGATTTGAATTAGAGGACCACTGTAATCATAGCAGATATGTTGTTGAGTACAGTATTAAAAGAGGTATGATGATCATTTATAACAGGAAAGAACATGATATAAAAAACAAATTGGAGACATGACACCACATGGGTCTTGATGGGATTTAATAACCATCGTCACCACAATAGGATTGAGTATATAGTATTATTATATAGAGATCTACATTGCATTCATTTTCGTTAATCATTATTAATTATAGTTTAGATTTATATAAACTAATATTTCTCTCAAGGTTGGAATTATTTTAATACTTGTTAATTTTAAAATTCAATTCATGATGAGGCAGAGATTTCTAAATAATTTGATAGGATTGAGAAGGTAAAAGAGATATAAAAAGAATATTTTTGTTTAACTTTTTAATGTTTAAAGTTATTAAAATAATATAGCACAAATTTGACTATATTTTTATATCATATTGTTTTAAATCAAAATTATCATTGTCTAACACACATATTTTATAAAAAAAATATTTAATTAAATTTTATAAATCAACCCTAAAAATTTTAAATAAATTTATTTAAAAATTAAAAAGGTTGAAATTTCAATATGAGTTGTATTTAACACTACAAGGAAAAGGCCCTCTAGCGGATTTTTTTGAGGAACCCCTTATAAAAATAGCCCAAATATCCATTTGTAGTAGAGGTCGCTAGAGGAGGTTGGCGGGTGGAGGTTTTTGTGGATGTTCCTTTTGCGGTGTGTTTCTCATCATAAACTTCACTGGTGCATTTTATGCAAAATGCATCGGTGCATAATAAAAATTATCACACTGAGACACTATTATCTCCGTACAAACTCACTCAGTGTGTCTAAGTGCTTTAGCGCACTAGTGCTCTACGTATAAACAGGTCAGTGTGTCTTGTAGAAATTTATTAATACTGATGTATTACCGGATCCTCCTGACCTAAAAATGTTTATCTTCTTTCTAAATAAAGAATCCTTCCACTGTTAAACTTGCGGAAATTTAAAACTCAATTGCAAACACATGTGAATAAATTCAATCGCACATAACATAGTTGTTCAACGGGAAATATTAAAGCTAAAAACCGCAACTATCATATATTATGTATATCAATGGAATCATGTAATAATGTCATACAAAGGTTAGTACATCAAGCTCTCAGTACAATGTAGATTCATTACACACTGTCATGCAGAAATTTTCATATCTATGCACCAATTTCTTGCCTCTTGACAACCTGTCTCCATTGCGCAATCCCTACTAAAGAAGACCCCTGAGTGAATTAGAATTGGCCTTGCCTTGATTGCACAATGCTCATTGGTAACTCCAATTTGTGTCAGATGCATTGAATGCATCACTATAGTCACAACGGATAGTCCATCTCACCCTTTCACCTATCTCTCCAGTGGGTCTCCACTGGAACTGACATGCACTGTAGTTAACTGTTGTATTTGTTCAGTTTTTAGTGAGTTAGTAGTTGTGAATTAATTAACTAATTAATTCACTTAACTCTCACTAGTGTATCTTTCAGTTAGACTAGATACAACTAGCTCAACTGATTTTAACTCCATTAACTGAGTTAAACTAAATAAAAACTCCTGTAACTACTCTTCCAACTTTGTCATAACTTTGCCACTTGAGTTCTAACTGAGTCCTCCATGCATGAGTCACCAACCACCCTAGGAATTGCGTAATTCCTTCAGCCCACTGATTTTCCAAATTTGTTCACTGAAATAAAGTGCTCCAAGAGAATAAGTTAATATTCATTGTCAGATTATTATTAAGGGTTAATAATAATCAACATGCACCTATTTTTAGATTGACGATCTATAAATAGACTTCGCCCAATATTATAAAAACAGAATTTCATCTATTTTTCCAACTTGATCAACCATCTACAAATAGCATCTTGGAACTTATAGAATATGCTCACCATGTCTAAAAATAGACATACACCTAAAAATAGCCTGCGGGCCCCACTTAGTGAAGGTGCTTACTTTTCACTAAGCTCATCAGCTTGTTGAATCTAAAAACTCCCTCTCAACAAGATAGGGATTATCCTTCACCCCATTCCTACCTCTATGGTATTCGAATTTTCTCCTGCTGAGCGCCTTCGTCAAATTATCTGCATCCTGATCTTCCATAGGAATGTACTGAAGAAACATGATCTTCCACTGCACATAATCTCCGATATGATGATACTGGATATCAATTTTTTTAGATCTATCATGAAACACAGGATTAATCGAGAGTTTAATGGAGCTCTGATTATCACAATGTATCACTGTAGGATCTAAATGTGAACCAAACAAACCAATCAGGATCTTCCTCATCCAGATAGCCTCACATGCAGCTTGACTTGCTACCACGTATTTTGCTTCTACTGAATTGACTGCCACAGATCTTTGTTTCCTGCTGTTATAGCATCATTTCTCACCTTGACATGATTCATGATTGCTTCATGGCTTTTGGGCACCCATTCCTACAGACTTGGACAAATTCACTTAAAAACAGTGTAAAATCCCCCATACGCGACTATGCCCGTGCTTTTCCGCGTGTATACGCGAGTCCAGCTAGAATTTTCCGCGTATGCCATTAAAATGATTAAAAAATATATAAAAAATCCCTAATTTCGCGCTGGGTTGATGGTTACTCAGGTAGTTCAACCACCCCAGCCCGTGGCCAACTGTTTCCAACTGATGAAACTACTTGGAGGGACTATAAAAAGCCCTCATGTGTATGGCCTAAGGGAGAGAGAGAATTATTGATATTATACTCTGTTGGTATTCCCTATCCAAGTCTGATTCCCCGTGCCTCCTGCACTTTCCCAGTTCATTGTAGGAAACCCTTGTTTCTTTGAGATACACATCCTTTATATGTTATCTCGTATGCACCAGTTTGGAAGGAGTCTTAGCGAGGCAAGGGCTGGACGGATCCGGACGACGGTCTGCGAAGGCCTTGGAAGGATCAGGTGATATCTCCACTTGATTACTTTTGTACGTACTATTTATAATACAGAAGTATCATGTTGTTCCCGAAATAAACGTGTTAGTGTATGCTTTTATGTATGAGAATATTTGTTATACAAGCATTCATTATGATTTATTTAATGTTTTACATGAATCTCACTAACATTTAGAGTAGATATATGTCGTACAACCTATCCTTTGTGCTGGTTTCTTCTTGTTTTTCAGGTTAAGAAGGAAGGACAGTTGTTGGGGGTTTGGACCCCACGTGGATCTACTTCAACCGTAGGACCTACGGGTAACTCTCTCATTCTACTCTATTTTGTTTTTCTGAACGTGCATGGTTGTGTGAGTCTCTGTTAAGTAGCATGCCCCTGCTCTGTGGAGGTTGTATCCCAACCAACCTCTAGGGTGTTAATTCCCCGAAACACCTGCTATACAAAGAAACTGCTGTAGATCCGATACTGAAAACCCCTCCTGATGTGCTCTTTCTATCCGTTGCACTGCCTGCCCAATCTGCATCAGTGAAGCCATGCAACTTTACCTCATCCATCTATTTGTACCATAAGCCATACTCAGATGTGCCCCTGAGATACCTTAGGACATGCTTGCCTGCCTTCCAAAAGAGCTTGGTAGGCTTAACCATCGCTTGAGAAAGTTGGTTCACCCCATAGCATATGTTTGGTCTTGTATTAACTAAATACATGAGCGAACCCACCAAATATCGATAAACAATGGCATCCACTACCTCTGTCGATGTATCATCCTCTTTCCTCTAATTTCTTGGAAGAGGAGTATCCATGGGCTTGCAGTCCTCCATGTGAAACTTACCAAGTATCTCTCGAGCATACTTTCCTTGAGACACAAACAGTTCACCTTCTCGCTGCCATATTTCTAATCCAAGGGAATAATGAAGGAGGCCCAAATCCTTCATCTCGAACTCCTTTGCAAGATCAACCTTGCATGAGTGTATCAACTGCTCATCACCCATTAGTATTAAATCAACAACATAAAGAACAATGATTAAAAGCTTACCATCCACCACAATTTGGTACAGGTTTGCATCCGCCTCACTCTTGGTGAAGCCAAGTCCATTGAATTAGTTGTTGATCCGTGTGTACCAAGCACGTGGTGCTTGCTTCAGTCCATACAACGCTCTTTTAAGTCTGCACATGCAACTCGCTACTGAAGATCTCAAATACTTCAGGCTGTTTAGTGTACACCTCTTCCTTAATGATCCCATTAAGGAACGTAGTCTTCACATCCATCTAATGAATGTGCCAACCCATCTACGCTGAGAGAGCAAGGATGGTCCTTATGGAATAATACCGTGCGATAGGTGCAAAGGTTTCTTCATAATCAATCCCCTCGATATGTAAGAAGCCCCGGGCAAAAAATATTACCTTATACTTCTTGATGCTCCCATCAGCAGATTGCTTTACCTTGTAGATCCATTTCGAATCTACCACTGATTTTCCCACCGGCCTTGGAACAATATCCCAAGCACTGTTTTTGACAATGGAGTCATACTCCTCCACCATGGCATCTACCCATGTGAGATCTTGCACTGCTTCTTCAAAAGAATATGGCTCTGTCATGACACACTTGCTCATAAGAGCCATGTATCCAATAAATCAGTCAGGTGACTGTCTCTGTCTGCACTGTGATGGAGGGACTCCTAAATTATGTGTCGCATCAAGCTTCAGTCTCTGTGCTTCTGTGGTACACTTTCTGCCTGTTCTAATGTTTGGTTTTGCATGAGTGGACTCCTCCACTCCATGATCCTCCTCCTGTGGCTGATCCAAATCTAGAGGCTCATCTTTGGAAACAAGAAGTTCCTCCTCTGCATGCAAGTGTAGCTCCCTCTCAAGCGACAACTTCATGGCTTCACCTCATTGAATTTTTTATCCCGTCACACCACAATCATTTGATTATTTGGAAAATACACATGATAATTATGGGGTGTTTATATGTACCCTACAAATATCCCAACATTTGCAGTTGGCTCCAGCTTCTTCCTGGCATCCTTTGTCACATGAATGTAAACAGATGAGCCAAAAATCTTCAAATGAGAAATATCAGGCTTCTTACCAATAAAATCTTCTTTAGGTGTACTCATGCCAAGTACTCTATGAGGACAATGATTTTGCACATAAAACGTAGTGTTGCATGCTTCCGCCCACAAGTGCATCGGTAGGCCCTGGTCATGCAGCATAGCTCGTGCAACACCCATGATCTTTTTTTTCTTCCTCTCCGCGACCCTATTCTGCTGTGGGTTATGAGGCGCTATGAGTTCTCTTCGAATTCCTTCTTTTCTACAAAAGTATTTGAATTTGTTTGAGATATATTCACCACCATTATCGCTCCATAGAGCCTCCACTTACTTCCACGACTCCTTCTCCACCAATGCTTTAAACTCACAGAACTTTGAGAATGTTTCGCTCTTCTTCTACATGAAGAAGATCTGGCATCTACAAGAATAGTGATCAACAAAAATAACATAATACCTGTGTTTTGTTGTTGAAGCAATCGAGAAAGGTCCACACACTTCTGTGTGAATTCTCTCCAAGATCACCGAAGCACGGTTCTCCTTCTCATGGTAGGTGGTTGTTACACCATTTTTTGGTCATCTAACCTATTATCATTAGATGGACCCAAGTACATCATGTAAGACCAATTTTACTCCAAGAAAAATTGCTTTCACTTTGAAAATAACTTAGTAAATCACCTTTATTAATTTTTTTATGGTCTAAACAGGAAACCCCATAAGGAAATATTAAATAAATATACATTTGTTTGATTTTCCTCAAGAAATAATTAGTTAAACAGTAGTTTATATAATATTTCTGATTATATTTAACCCAAAACAAGGAAATTAATTAGATAAATCATTATTTATCTTATTATTTTCTAAAGAATAATTGTTTAAATCTTATTTAAATAGTATTCTTTGTTAAATATGATTAATTCACCCTTAAATAATTAAATAAATCATTATTTATTTGATTATCACTCAACCATATCCTTAAAATGATAAAAAATCATTTATTTATTTATTATTACTTAATCACATCCTTAAAATAATAAATAAATAATTTATTTATTTATTATTTACAAATAAGGGGATTTTACTCAAGTCAAATACCTTTTCCCTCCAACAAATGTAATAAAATATTCCATAAAATTTGGATCTATATTTGGTTAATAATATTTTAATTATGCACCAATCTCTAGACTAACTCAATATTTTGTTATAAATAAAAGGGTTTTCCCATTCATTTGTCACCTTTTGTTGCCTAAAGATCACTCTTGATCTCAACACTTGGTCTGGCTATTGATCCATAACCATAGCCATACTTTTCCATTTTTGTCTAGGTTTTCTACACCATCAAGAGAGAAAAGTTCTAAATTTGAAGTGTTGAGGACTCACAAGAACCCATCCCATTGAGGAGAACAAGGAACATCCTCTTGTGTTTTCCTCTCAGGTGCCATTAATAAAATTATTCATTGGATATATTCTTGTCTTGTCTATTGGATCTATGGAGTAAATCTTATTTTTCTACTGTTTAATGTCTTCTAATGAATAGATCTAGATTTTTGCAGCATTTGTCTTGATCATCTAATTGCAGATATGAAGATATTAGTAGTCATTTTTGTTGTTAGGGCTATAAGTTATGTGTAGCTAAAGTGGTATTTTTTCGTACACTTCGAATAAATATTCATACTAACAACTAGCGACTCCACACGGGTTTACAATTACGACTGCTGTCGTTTTTATGATCCTTGCATATCTAGGTGCTTTAGACCCTATGATTTCTCTTCAGCCCCTGGTTTTGCATATTATCGATGTTGTTTTTAACCCATAAAACCCTAAAACGATAAAAATTCTAACTTCCGTGTGTTTTCGGACCCATTGTACAAGTGAACAACATCAGCCGCAACTGAGACGACAATTTTTTCTTAAACCTACCACCGAGAGTGCCAGAAGTGCAAGTTGCACTTTTCTGCCCAAAACCTGCGACTTGGACCTCCAGGGCACACTTTACAACCCAAAAAGTGCGACCTCTGCTGAAAACAGGCCAAAAACTGCGACCTGGACTTTCTGCAGGGATTTTTCTGAAAGTTTTCTGGGTTTTGTTGAGCCTCTATTTAGGGTTTTCTGACCTCTATCTCCACCCGTTTTGGACTTGTACTTGTTCTGTTTTGCTCAACTAAGTCGGAACCTAGCCCCCTAAGACTTCACTAGCCTCCACTTTTTGTGTAAGAGTGTTTGCTATTGCAGGTTGTCTGAAATTTCAGAGTCTTCAACCATTTTTTTAGATCTGATACCTCATCTTCAGATCCACTTCATATCGGCTTGTTATCCATAAAAATCTCCTCTTTTATCTTTGTTTGGGTTTTCCTTTAGGGGGCACTCTGCTTCCCTCCTGGAGATATCCTTTCGACACCTCTTTTTACAACAATTTTCCTTTGATTTGTTGTTGTTTTCTACACCACTTTCCAGCAGATTTTGTCTTTTAGATCTCTATCCCTCTTGACCCAAGATCTGTTAGCCTTTTTCAGTGTGTTTAGATTAGTTTTTTTGCTCACCTATAGACTAATTGTTGAGAGACCCACCTCCTTGGGTTTAGATTACTGCATTGTTAGCTATTTATTTTATGTTTTGCAAGCCTATATACTGTCATTTGCAGGTTTATTCACATCTCTACAAAACATTTTTTCTTTTCTCTACAAATGTTTGGGTTTAAAAATTAAAATTTACACACTTTTACACACACACCCTAAGTGAAAAAGGGCTTGGTTAACACCGGCAAGCAAAGACTTTAAAACATTGAAATCATTTGATCCTGTACCTCTCTGCCCTTGTTTCAACATTGTAATCAGTTGATCCTGCACCTCCTTTCCCTTGTCTGTCTCTTTTTACTTTGTGTCGTGTTTGTGTCGTCACCATTGTGCCACCAAGGTGTTCATCCCAGAGACTTCTTGGCCTTCATCCTCAGTTTCTGGTAGAGAGACTTACTCCTCCGCATAGGATTCGAGTTAGTCCTCAACCGAGTCTGCACTCTGACTCTTCTTCTGGTCCTTTGGGTTATCCTTCTCATTCCACCTTTGGTTCTCCCCCTGTCACCTTCACCATATCTAGTGCAGGACCTAATACTGGTGGTAACCCCGGCCCTCCCATTGGGAATACCACTAGTGGGACCGCAACGAACACTACCCCGGCTGCACCCTAGCTCCCTTTCATGGCAGGCCTCAGCCTCCCCGACTTCGACCAGTTGATAAACGACCCTATAAACCATGACGCTAAGTGGCTTGCTATGCCAAAAAATCTCCCTTCAGACATCCCAAAGTTTTAAGGTCTTGCTGGAGAAGATCCTTCAAATCATATTCGATCTTTCCACATGTGGTGTTCGTCTAATTCCATTACCGATGACTCTATTCATCTTCGGTTTTTCCAAAGAACGCTTACAGGTGAGGCTTCTAAGTGGTATGTTGATCAGGCCCCTTCCTCTCATATCACCTTTGTGACTCTGGCCTGGGATTTTTTGTCTTATTTCTAGCTTCCCCTTCGTTACGACACTGGTACTGAACTCTTGACCTCTTTCCGTCAGTCATCTGCGACCTGCCTATTCAAACATGTTCAAGAATGATGGAGAAGAAGGAGCCTATGTCGAGCCCCTACTTTCGAAGACTGTGTCTACATGGACTGGTTCCTTAGGGCTCTCTTGCCACCTATCGGGAAAGATGTCGCATCGCAATTTCCTCAAACCGAAGAAGCCGCTCTCCAAATTACATTAAAATATGACCTGATCTACACTCAGTCAGGTTATGTTTATACCGTCCTACCTGATCTTCCCAGACCTGGTGGTGCCAACGCACCGGGGGCATCTCACGTCACCGACGGTATCATTGGAGCTCTCTTTAATCCATATTCTCAACCTCCCATGGGCTATGGTTTCTCTCAGGGAGGGGCCAGCTCCTCTGGCACTTTTCCCCCTCCCGGTATCACGTATCCAGGATACAGCATGCCTCCTCCTTTTGCCCAACCTCGTGTTTACCACATTGCTACCCAACCTCATTATTATCCATATCCACAGCCTAGTGCTCCAGCTCCTACAGCATTAGCACCTCCTCCTCCCTTGCCTTCTCAACCCCCACAACAACAACCACCACCCCCTCCGGGACAAGTGTACGCAAAGTAGGGCACAACTAATCCTCCTACCTCAAAAAGGAAGAGAAAAGGAAATCAAAATCAAGCTACCTCTAGCAATCCTAGACCTAATCAAGGTAATGCTCCTAACACTACTCAACCCAAGCAGGATAGGCCTCTTCGTATGAACAAGCCCTGTTCTTGTTGTGGTATTTATGGTCATTATATGAATGATTGTCCTCTTCTGCCACAAATACGATAGCTATGGGAATCTCAAGCAACATTGAGAGGATAGCAAGCCATCCCTTCCATTCCTCCCAGTCCTGCACCTAGTTAGCTGGTTGTGCTTACGGATCCTTTCCCTCAACAGGGATTTGTGGCTACCCAACAACCTAAAGGACAGGTGGCCACTCAACCTCTTCCATCTGGTTCCCCCGATTACCAGATTTTCATGATGTCCTATGATCAACCTTCTGAACCTCCTTCTCCTGGCCCTTTACCTTCAGCTGGTACTCATGAGCACCTTTATCCTCCGGGAACAGTTCCTCCAGGCCTCAACCACCTTAGAGCCATCCCGCATGGTCATTACCCCTCTGGTTAGATACAGTTCCTAGCTCCCCCACCAGGAGTGTACACTGTACCTGTTATGGCCACCCTCTCTCTTCCTAACCTGACTCTTGGGATTCCCGTCTGGTACCTCGATCCTCCAGCTGCCACCCCACCCAGTCAACTTAAACCTTATCTTGAAGACCTCGGTTCAACCGGTCCCTATGACTTATCTCGCTACAACAGTGCCTCATTCACCTCAACAGGAACCACCTCCCATTGCGACTGCTTCAGGTAAGAAGAGCAAAGCTCGCAAGAGGGCATCAAAGGACAAGGCCACCCCGACAAACCTTGCCACTTCTCGGCCTCCACAACATACCACCCAGTGTGCTTTATGTGATGTTGTTGGTCAAGCCACCCATACTTTTCCGGAGTTGCCTCACCTCAAGTCCATGGTCAACAAGACGTTTCCGGAATCTGATATCCCAGAGGTATATGTCACTATACCTAATTCAATCCCGAAACTCAAACCATTGCACACAAATCACCCCTATGCTTTGTATGATTTCCATGGCCACTACACTCACTTTTGCCCTTGCCTCAAAGAGTATCTTTCCTCTTTAGAAGCCTTACACCAATTCGAGGCTGAGCGCAATGAGTCAACTGCTCCCTTATTCTCACAACTTGCTCCCATTCGCATTCCCCCTTATGATGTCGAGATCACGGGTCCTTGGTTGTAAGTCCCCCCTGATGTTTCACCCGACCTCCCCTCGGCACCCTCCTTAGTCTCAACATCGGCAGATCCTTTGTCTACTTCCTCCTCTGTCACCCCTAGTGACGATACACATACAAACGTCTCCTCTCATGAGGAGGAGTAAGGCCACCTCGCCACGTTAGGTGGTATTTCTTCCATCAGTCGCCCCATCTTCTATTACGATGATGACATTATGGAAGTAGCCACCACTCCTGACTTTATATATTCCCCCTTACATCAAATTCATGCATTCAAATCACATGCACCTTGTGGCCATTACATTGACACCCAATGTTTTGGTAAGGGGGGCACCCATATTGGAGAGCCCAGGTGAAACAGTTCTCCACCACTCTCCTAGTGAATCTAGTTGTGACGACTCTAGTCCCATTATTCTTCCACATTTAGAAGAACCTCTAGAGTCCCACATCACTTTAAGATCACTCTAGGAATGATACCCCTCATCTTTCCATCATATTTCATCAGCAACCTAGTCTCATAGACAGTATGGTTGACCAACCTAGCGGTTTTCTAGGCGAACATCAGTTCATTATCTCAAAATCCTCTCTTTGGGACAGTAAAACCATGTATGCCAACCCAAAAATTAACAAATATATTTGATTCATATATGTAGTACCAAAAAGAGATTGGTAATCATCCATTTCCTCTCTCAAAATGTGTTCAGATTCCCCTTTTTTCTAAATACATTTTTGCATGCCCACAGCATGCTTGGGGGCACCTATACCCCTCAACCATAAAAATCCGAGATATCATCCAAAAATAGCGCTGAAAACCCCTTTCTCTGACAGGTCACATTTTCCAGGTCATATCCTGGGATAGGTCGCAGTTTTCTGCCCAGTACCTGCTACCCAGGACGTAGAACAGACCCCAAAAAGCATGACCTGGCCTGTTCACGAGCTCTGGGTACCTAAATTGAACTTTCAATCCACTGAAATGAAAGAGTAGGATTAGGCCTTTTATCTACAACTGGTATATCTCAAATTCCAATGGTCGGTTTATCCGCTAAAATTGTTGCAAGATTTAAGGCCTCTTCTCCTCACGACATTCACCACAGCTCCACCAGCAAATAAGTGAATCTAGAAGGAAAATGCCTTATTAAAAGAAAACCCCTGATTTTTCTTTCACTTATTGTGACCAAAACGTATCTCAATTTGATGAACCATATATACCATTGGAAAGATCTCACCAAACCCTCAAATGGGTATCTATTAGCTTTTTTGATTTGATACTTCACCAAGACACAGTTTTTCCAAGAAGCGTCACTTCACCTTTCCTCAAAAATCGAATTTCTTCACTTGAAACACTCGTACCGAGGGCACCATGTTGCCCCCATAATTTTCCATGATCGTGTCGACTTTCGTCATGAGTTACCATCTGGTACTCCTGCTTTTAAGGTCCCCATTGGACCCTTTACATATGTGGCAGCACCATCGAGTCACCCTTGTTTAGAGCATCTGAGTTGAGTCATCATTGCATTCATGGAGTCTATTCCCCTTTGCATCCCACTATAGTCCTCTATCATTCACTGCTTGGTCCCTCTCTCATGTCGCATATTTTGTCCTTCAGTAGCACTGTCCCCTATCCCTCATGATGTTGTGTCAGTCACTTCCAGGTCATCCATGCCCTTTATTTTCTAACAGGGGAAGTCGTTCGTTCGCTACTCAGTTCCCCCCATTTCATCATCATCATTGGTGTCAGTCTGTCAGTCACTCTACTATTTTCTCTCGTGCCCTAGTTGAGGATTCCTTATTGCCTCACCGATGGCAGACCTCCTTCTGTCGACATCAGCTCATTCATTCCAGAAGAGAGGTCTCGAGGGTGGTGTACCTTGGTTCCAGGTTACACTTTGGTTCGGCGCCTCGGATCAGGAAAAGGGACTCCTTATTGTCCTTTGACTTTATTTTTTCTCAGCTCCAGCTCCTCTCAGCATGATCGAGATCCGTATACTCGTTGGTTCAGTGATGCAGCAGCTGACATTGATGATTCCTAAGTGTGTGTGAGATGTCTCAGCCCTCATGAGGGGGTGGCCCTATAGGTAGCCCCCCACACACTCGGATGACCTCTTCATCATAGCCTTCGATGCAGCTCCATACATTTGATGATATCTGCCTCAGCCACTTGCAGCGCCTTTTTGTTCGCATGTATCAGTCAGATTTTTAGAGCCCTTTCATATTTTCAGGGGCATCTGAGTTGTATTTATATCTCATATACTCAGATATTATTGTAAAAAGTATTGGCTGCTATCCCAGGCACAATATGTATGTGGATTCATTATCGTGTTATTTATCTGCCTCATGTTTAGGCCTGTTGGGTATGTGTTATATTCTTTCCACGACTAAGCACGTGTGGGGGGGTAAGAGGGGGGGCGATAGCCCCCCCTGTCGGGGTCCAGGGCAGCGCCCCGGCGAAAATTTTTGGTCCTTAATTTCCAGCGGGTAGTCTACGTCCATGGTTTTGTGCATGGTTTTGCACATGGTATTGGGGTACGATGGTTTTCGGCCCCTGATATTTTTGTAGATCCGGTCAAGGGAACTACGGTTATGTTCTAATCCAGGGTTTATGGATTGGTATTTATGTATGCTTCGGCATGTATATATATGTGTTGTAACACTAAAAGGAATATAATGAAAAATCAAGCTGGTCGTCCTGATTTGGGATCCAGGGGAAAATCTTTGTGTTTATCTGTTTTATGTTTTATGCTCTCGCTATTGTTTATTTTCTGTTATAAGATTCGTGTGTAGATAATTTCTGTTCAGGGTTAAAACCTACAAGGCCAGCATATGCTTTATTATTGTGCTCTGTGGTTTTCTGGGCGCCTTATTGTTTGTACTATTGCCTCGGCGGGTATAGGTATGCCTTCTTCGCTGCCTATAGCAGGTACTCACTCATCAAAAATACTTGTCGCACCTACAAGTCGCCTCCTCAAGGTCTAGTTCTTTCAGCACTTTGGTTTACCTTATACACCTCTCTCTTTGACTTCCCCTTCGATGTCTAGTGATTGAGTTCTTACAACGTACTTCGGTCATACGATTAGCTCCTAATGCTCACATGCTGGGGGGAAATATGTTACACCATTTTTTGGTCATCTAACCTATTATCATTAGATGGACCCAAGTACATCATGTAAGACCAATTTTACTCCAAGTAAAATTTCTTTCACTATGAAAATAACTTAGTAAATCACCTTTATTAAGTTGTTTATGGTCTAAACAGGAAACCCCATAAGAAAATATTAAATAAATATACATTTGTTTGATTTTCCTCAAGAAATAATTAGTTAAACAGTAGTTTAATTAATATTTCTGATTATATTTAACCCAAAACAAGGAAATTAATTAGATAAATCATTATTTATCTTATTATTTTCTAAAGAATAATTGTTTAAATCTTATTTAAATAATATTCTTTGTTAAATATGACTAATTCACCCTTAAATAGTTAAATAAATCATTATTTATTTGATTATCACTCAACCATATCCTTAAAATGATAAATAAATCATTTATTTATTTATTATTACTTAATCACATCCTTAAAATAATAAATAAATCATTTATTTATTTATTATTTACAAATAAGGGCATTTGACTCAAGTCAAATACCTTTTCCCTCCAACAAATATAATAAAATATTCCATAAAAGTTGGATCTAGATTTGGTTAATAATATTTTAATTATGCATCAAACTCTAGACTAACTCAATATTTTGTTATAAATAGAAGGGTTTTCCCATTCATTTTTCACCTTTTGTTTCCTAAATATCACTCTGGATCTCAACACTTGGTCTGGCTATTGATCCATAATCATAGCCTCATAGCCATACTTTTCCATTTTTGTCTAGGTTTTCGACACCATCAAGAGAGAGAAGTTCTAAATCTGAAGTGCTGAGGACTCACAAGAACCCATCCCATTGAGGAGAATAGGGAACACCATCTTGTGTTTTCCTCCTAGGTGCCATTAATAAAATTATTCATTGGATATATTCTTATCTTGTCTATTGGATCTATGGGGTAAATCTTTTTTTTTCTACTGTTTAATGTCTTCTAATGCATAGATCTAGATTTTTGCAGGATTTTTCTTGATCATCTAATTGCATATCTGAAGATATTAGCAGTCATTTTTGTTGTTAGGGCTATAAGTTATGCGTAGCTAAAGTGGTATTTTTTCATACACTTCGAATAAAGATTCATACTAACAGTGGTCTTCACAAACTTACCCATAATACATCCCTTTCACTAATTTGACTGCGCAAGAGTACCCTTGGGAAGTCCAGTATAAATCTGCTGCAAAATCTTCAAGGCACCATGGTGAAGATGGCCCAATCTCCTATGCCATAATTCACCCTCATCCTGGCTCACCACTTCTTTTGCTTTTCCCATCATTGCAACGCAGCCATCTACCTCCAGCTTGTAGAGATTCTTAACTTGAATCCCTATCCTCTTGATTTGACTCGTTGTTTTATGTCATAGGAAAGCTTTTCCATCACTGAAAACAACATCATAACCTCTGTCTTCCAACATTGCGACCGAGACCAAGTTCTTCTTCAGACCTGGAACATGCATAACATCTTTCAACGGAAATGGTTTACCTGACTCCCTCTCAAAGGTAATGGTCCCAATGTCGGTCACACTGTATCTACCATCGTCACCCATCTCTATATGCATTTGGAGATCCTTCTCCTCCAAGTCACTAAACAACTCCTTGTCTCTCGTCATATGGAAAGATGCACCACTATCAAGATGCCACACCGATCCCATTGAGCTTGAAACCAAGCATGCAATCAAAGAGAAATTAAGTTCAAATTGCGAGGCTAAGGCCTCTCCAGCTGCAGCTCCAGCAGCCTTCTTGTTCTTCTTTTTCTGTGGGCAATTAGTGGCGAGATGCCCATGTTTGTGACAGTGAAAACACTTCACTTTGGACAAATCCAGCTTCTTGCCTTTAGTCTCGGATTTTGGATGGGATTTATTCCCCTTTCCTTTCCTTTCTTTGGTAGCCAAAGTGAAATTATCTTCATCATCATTCTTTGATGAAGAGCCATCCTTGGTACTTCATCTTATCTCCTCCTGCACAAGATCCGACCAAAGTCGCTCCCAACCTGGCAGTTTCTCCCGTCCATTGACAGAGTCTTCATAGCTATGCCAAATCTTCGGAAGCCCAAGGAGAGCCAAGCTCAAAAATTCATCATCATCAACTGTCATCCCCACAATTCCCAGTTCATAACCTACAGTGGATAAACTTCGTGAGATATTTGGGAATACTGTTTCCCTTCTCCATTTTTATTTTTCTGAACTTATCTTTCAGTGCCAACTTCCTCTGGTCGTTGCTGCTTTGGAAAAGATCTAACAAATCCTTCCACATTGCAAATGGATTGGCTTTCCCATGAAGTCTTGATACAATATGGTCCTTTACACCTTCCAATAGAATTCTTCTTGTCTTTGCTACCTTCTTTTGCCATGTGTCAAGTCCCGCAGCATCTCTAGAAGTAGGCTTAGGAACATCACTATCGATGAACTCCTTCAATCCATTATCTTCAAGCACTACCTCCATCCTATCCTTCCAAGCTATGTAATTCAAGCTAGCCTCAAGGGCATACTCCAATTGCAAGCCATTGAAAGACATTTCAATGAATACTCAACTGTCACACCAAGAAATTTCTGCAGCAAATTCGAATTGTCCACCAGCACAAACTCAACAATTTAATCACAATTTCAATCTCCAGTAATCAATACTGCTCTGATACCATGTAGAAATTTATTAATACTGATGTATTACCGGATCCTCCTGATCTAACAATATTTATCTTCTTTCTAAATACAGAATCCTCCCACTGTTAAACTTGCGGAAATTTAAAACTCAATTGCAAACACATGGGAATAAATTCAATCGCACATAACACAGTTGTTCAATGGGAAAGCTTAAAGCTAAAAACCCCAACTATCATATATTATGTATATCAATGGAATCATGTAATAATCTCATACAAAGCTTAGTACATCAAGCTCTCAGTACAATGTAGATTCATTACACACTGTCATGCAGAAATTTGCATATCTATGCACCAATTTCTTGCCTCCTCACAGCCTGCCTCCACTATGCAATCCCTGCTGAAGAAGACCCTTGAATGAATTCAAATTGGCCTTGCCTTGACTGCTCAATCCTCATTGTAAATTCCAATGTGTGTCAGATGCATTGAATGCATCACTATAGTCACAATGGATAGTCCATCTCACCCTTTCACCTATCTCTCCACTGGGTCTCCACTGGAATTGACATGCACTGTAGTTAGTTGTTGTATTTGTTCAGTTGTTAGTGAGTTAGTAGCTGTGAATTAATTACTTAATTAATTCACTTAACTCTCACCAGAGTATCTTTTAGATAGACTAGATACAACTAGCTCAACTGAGTTTAACTCCATTAACTGAGTTAAACTAAATAACAACTCCTATAACTACTCTTCCAAATCTGTCATAACTTTTCCACTTCAGTTCTAACTTAGTCCTCCATGCATGAGTCACCAACCACCCTAGGAATTGTGTAATTCCTTGAGCCCACTGATTTTCCAAATTTGTTCACTAAAATAAAGTGCTCCAGGAGAATAAGTTAATGTTTATTGTCAGATTATTATTAAGGGTTAATAATAATCGACATGCACCTATTTTTAGATTGACAACCTATAAATAGACTTCACCTAATATTCTAAAAATAGAATTTCATATATTTTTCCAACTTGATCAACCATCTACAAATAGCATCCTGCAACTTATAGAATATGCTCACCATGTCTAAAAATAGACATACACCTAAAAATAGCCTGCGGGCCCCACTTAGTGAAGGTGCTTACTTTCCACTAAGATCATCATCTTGTTGAATCTCAACATGTCTCCATAATCTAGTGCATCATAATGACCTGCAGTGCGCCATTGAAAATACTGCTCGATGCATCTCAAAACCCCGCGCACCGAAAAAGGGTTAATTAAAAAAAATTACCGATCGTAAAAACCTCATTTTTACTTCTTCAATGTTCTAGACCTCTCAAGCACTGGTGTGAGTTTGTCTTGTGTGAGGTGCCTTTCCATCATGCTCCCATTGCACGCATTGTTATCGTTCATTGCCCACTATGTGGAGTTCAAATTTTCGAAAACAGTGGGAAAATTTGGTTTCTTCAATTCCTCAGCAAAATATGCCTCCTCGATGTGCAAATGTATAGGTCATTACTTGTTTCTCAATAAATAAACCTTTTAGTGGATTAAATTTTTAAATTAACTTAAAATTAGTAGTTTAAAAAAAAAAAAAAATTATGCGTGGTATGCTCGAGCCGTTCGGCTCGCACTGTTCGCAGTGCTACCTGTAAATTTACACGCCACACCATGAACAGTGTTAACGGAAACTGCACTAGGTTCCGGTGTGGTACCAAAAAAATGCGTACCATAATGAATTTAAAAAATAAAAAGGTGGTGTGGTTGTTTAAACGACTGCACTGGGTTCCGGTGTGGTACCGAAAAAACGTGCATCGTAACGAATTTAAAAAATAAAAAGGTGGTGCGGTCATTTAAAAGATTGCACCATTGACTATGTAATAGTGTCGGGAGGGCGATGCATTGACAAAACTAGCCACCCTGGGGTGAATAGTTAGGTCAGCGCGCCGCTCGCCTGATAGCATTGCATAGTCAATGGTGTGGTCATTTACAGGACCGCACCATTGACCATGTGCTATTGTTGGGTGATGTATTGACCAAACTATCCGCCCCGGAGAAAATAGTCAGGTCAGTGCACTGGTCGTTTACATGACCATACCGTTGACCATGTACTATTGTTGGGTGGTGCATTGACCAAACTATTCGCCTTGGGGCAGATAATTTCGTCAATGCACCGCAGAAAAATATGCCCTTCTTTGGTGGTGCACGAACATTTTCCATGTGCACCGAGACGATGGTGCATGATAAAAATGTACACATTGGTACTGGTGTGTGACTATTATTTTGGACGCACCGAATGTTTTTTTTTTTTTTTCAAAAAAACTTATATATATATATATATATATATATATATATATATATATATATATATATATATATATATATATATGCATTTCTGATTTAATAAAAAAAATTGCTTTAATATGTGAATCATTCAGCGACATCAATGGAGACAACAAAGGGAACAACAATAACATATGGAGGACCATTATAACGTGATTCAACTGTGGAATACATGAGAGAGGGAGATAATTTTGTACCCTCACTCTATTACGGCAGCCACCTAGTTGCTCCTACGGGAGGTAGGCCTCCTTAATTTCTACGAGGAGGCTACATCCCTGAAGGGCCATAATGGGTTATTGGGACAGCTCATCTACAGGTGGGATGCCCACTAACATTCTTTTCAGGTTGGTCCTGGCGAGTGGTTCGATCCCACTGAGGAGGACATATATTTTATTACTAGCCTATATAGGAGAGGGCAGGATTTTCCCCAATTCCCAGATGTCCCCGTTGGCTATGCAGCAGGGAATCTGTTGGCTCACTACTAGAGATACATTAGGGATGATATAGTTTCTCCTACAGATTTTTAGGTATCCGGTGGTCAGTTAGGTATTGCTTGGTTTGGTGTAAAGGAGGTGAGGTGCCTCTCACTACTATTGACGACCATTGCACAATATACCAGTGACGGGAAACGCATTAGTTGCTTGCTTTAATTTTATGGTGATTATTTATTCTAGGTGCCATGACTTGTGAGATGGTCTGCGATTTTTTTGTGGAAATTTTGTACGGAATTAGATAGATTTAATTCTCAATCACATGGGAGCTTCACCTTTCCTTTTGCTTTAGAGTTATTTTGTTTATTTTTTGATACGAGGCCTACTTTTGTTCAGCAACCTCATAGGCAGATGTTGCATGTACGGATGCAGATGTGGGGCTACATGATGTCCAAGAGGGGCCATTTTGACTTTCCCACTAGGATATCTACTAATGCACTGGAGTTTCTAGCCAGTGCCGATGATCATTCGTTCATTCTGGTGCCATGTTTGTACGTCGGTTTGGATTGGTGAGGGTGTACCAACGTCCTCTTCACACAGGATGAGCCACTGGATGTGAGAGGTAATATTAGTGTTTTCTTTAAATCAATATAGTTTCATTTTATTGTCTTAATTAATTAATTAGAATTATAAAATTTATTCTAACACGTTATTTAACTTATTTTATAAAAATGTTTAATGAAATTGTCTAATTATTTTTTTGTACTATATATTTTGTAGATATTGGGACATTTGTTGGGGACATGATTCCACCCCCACCGGATGATCCAGGTGTGGATGTTGATGAAATGGCGGAGGCAAAGGATCAAGGTGACAGACCCGATCCTCAGGTGCATATACCTGTGGGGGTGCGGCATAGGCCAGACACCCGATTCATGATGAATTTGGGGGACCGACTGTGTCGACTCGTAGTTGATGAGGGATTCCACCCTTCTACGATTATAGAGATCCAGGATGATCGTAGGCTCGCACAACTCTGGAGAGACATGCCCCATGATATGATGACCCTCATACATCATATTGTTGGAGCTTCTAGAGTACTGGTGCAGGCTAGGAGGGATAGGCACCGTGGAGATGCACAAAAGAGAAGCTCATATGATGATCATGATCATGAAGGGAGTGATCAAAATTCTAGTACTCCACCTCCTCCTCCTTCACTTTGCACTGGAGATCATGAGCAACCAACATCCAGTCCTGATTAGTAGGCATCTTCTGAGAAATCTACACCATCTTAGTAGACACCTAGTCCTGAGTAATCACAACCATCGAATAAGAAGGAACTTGATCTTGAGCAGACAGGTCTATATGAGCAGATCGCACCATCCACTGAGCAGGCTGCACCATCGATGACTCATCAACAGACTGTTCCTGAGAAAACTGCACCATTGATTAATCAGCAGGCACCTCCAGAGCAGGCACATCATCTATCTGAGCATGAAGTTGCACCATCGACTGAGCAGGCCTCGACTAGTACTAGTATTGATGTAGTACCATAAGATATTTGACATTTATATGCAGTTATATTACAGTTGTATATTTTTGAAATTATATATATATATATATATATATATATATATATATATGGTCCATGTATTTTAGGTTCATGTTGATGTACTTAATTTACATGTTGGTGTTCATCATGATGTGTATATTGCTAGGTCATGTTAGATATGTTCATTTGATGTGCTTGTAGATAGATGTGTATGTGATAGCAGTTATTTGAAATGAGATGTATATTTGATGTTTGTGTTGTGATGATGTTATACAATGCTTATGTTTTTTTTAGATGATCATGATCAAGATGATTAGATGATGCTAGCGAATTTGAATGTGTATTTTAGAATATGATGTTTGTACGATGGTAATCATGATCGCGATGTTTATTTTTACTATTAAATCGTGATATTTATTAGATATTATATCGTGATTGTAATTGAAATTTTAATTTTAATTGTATGTAAAATTGTAAAATTGTAATTGTAATTGTAATTGTATGTAAAATATTTATAAAATTGTAATTGTAATTGTACTTAATTGTATTGTGAAATTGTAAAATTGTAATTGTAATTGTATGTATTGTCATGATTCAATTTTATTAAAATTGTAAAATTTGTAAATTTGTAAATTTGTAAAATTCTAAAAATGTAATTGTAATTGCACACATCGTGATTGTAATTGTAATTCTATGTAAAATTGTAAAATTGCAATTGTAATTGTATGTAAAATTGTAATTGTAATTGTATGTAATTGTATTGTGAAATTCTAAAATTGTATGAATTGTCATGATTCAATTTTATTAAAATTGTAAAATTTGTAAATTTGTAATATTGTAAAATTCTAAAAATGTAATTGCAATTGTATGCATCGTGATTGTAATTGTAATTTTAATTGTAATTGTATGTAAAATTGTAATTGTAATTTTATGTGAAATTGTAAAATTGTAAAGTTGTAATTGTAATTGTATGTATTGTCATGATTTAATTTTATTAAAATTGTAAAATTTGTAAATTTGTATTTTTGTAAAATTCTAAAAATCTAATTGTAATTGTATGCATCGTGATTGTAATTGTATGTAAAATTGTAAAATTGTAATTGTGATTGTGATTCTAATTCTAGTTCTAATTGTAATAATTGTAATTTTAATTGTAATTGTTTGTAAAATATTTGTAAAATTGTAATTGTAAATGTATGTAAAATATTTGTAAAATTGTAATTGTAATTGTAATTGTATTGTGAAATGATTGTAATTGTATATAAAATTGTAAAATTGTAATTGTAATTCTAATTCTAATTCTAATTCTAATTTTAATTGTAACTGTATGTAAAATATTTGTAAAATTGTAATTGTAATTGTAATTGTATTGTGAAATTGAAAATTTGTAATTTTGATTGTATGTATTGTCATCATTCAATTTTATTAAAATTTGTAAATTTGTAAAATTATAAAATTGTAAAATTGTAAATTAATTATCAATTTTGAACCATAACTACCGTAAGTAAAATGTATACCGTAAATATTGTTAAATTATCATAATTGTAAATTTGTATGAATATAAATAATTGTAAAATAATAAATCTAGAATAATATGAAATTTTGTAACATAATAGAGTTTAGAAAATAATGCAAATAAATTCATGTTTAGAAATATCATTATTTTATTATTATCTTACATACGAAAAATAATTGTATACATTTTGAAGATATCATTCATAGAAATTTAAAGAAATTAAGTAGTTGTATTATTTTAGGAATTGACATAAAAAAAGAGAACTTGATACTTTGCGCCATTGTTTTCAAGATCAACATAATTGAAAATTATCAAGTGAAATGATTTTAACATTAACGCAATGCAAACCAATTGATTCAAAATACATATTATAATGTTTCAAAAAAAGAGTCTTAGATATAAGGTTAAGTCCTCTTATTTATAAAAACTCATATTAAAAATTATAAATGATGAAATAACACATGTACCATATCACTCTTTGTTCTCATGATCACCCTCATTATCTTCCATCTTCCTTGGCATGATAACACTATTGTTCTCAAAAAAATGTTTTGGTCTAGGGTCATGTCTCAATACGAACCACCAATCCCTATCCAACACATCTAGATAAAAAAACACCTGGTTGCAGTGTTTGGGGAAAACATAGTGCTCCTTAGCTTCATTCCACATCTTTCTATAATTGATACATATCAACCTACTATCACGATATTTCTTTACATTATTTCAATCAAAGGTGTCACACCACTTGCACCGAAAAATAACACATTGGAAAGAAAAGAAAGCCACTTCAATGATCTCTTATATCTTTCTGATGTAACCTAACGTCTCTCGTACTAGGTTTTGATCATGGTGGCTAGCTCGAATAGATTGATCGAACTCCACTTCCACTCCACAATATTGTGTCATGTGCCCATCATTGGCATTTTCTGTGCGAAAATGGTATCCATATGCCCAGATAGATGGGAACAAATTCACCTATAAAAAAGTTAAAAAATCATAGTGTCATGTGTCTTATAATAACCCAACTGTTAAAATATGAAATATAGATGTTACATTTCAAAGGTGCGTTATTAAGTTTAAAATGTACATAAGATTATTACCGAGTGGTTGCACCCAATCCCTACGTTTAGTGCATCCTCTTCAGCATTCAGGTAATGACCAGTTGCACCGTATTTCTCTCTGACTTGGTCAGCAACCCAATTGTTGGGGCATATAATTGGCATATTTACTTTTAAATGATCGGGATAAGGCATACTTCTACCATTCAACCATATGAATTATTTCTTTTCACTATCCCATTTCATCCTCTTTTGTTCGTACAATGCAACCCATGATTGTGTTACTTCGAAATTACATAAAAAATGAATTTATTGATTGCTTCAATTTATGAATTCGCTAATGAAATGAAACAGACATATAGTACATATGAGATCAAAATATACATTATATCGAAGTTCAACATGAATATTTACTTTGTGTAATTTGAAAAATTATAAGTTACTTACTCTTTATCAAGCGCCTTTTTCCATTTGTTTGGATAAGCTCCCTTTCTCTTTTGTCTTCATCCCTTTCATCGTCCCAAATCACCGCACCTGGTCTGTTGTCGATCTGCTTGATGTACTCACTGGCATAATAGAAATACTCATATGATATGTACCCCTCTACCATAGACCCTGTTATCACTCTGTAATTTCTCAAGGCTAAAGATAGAAATGACCGAGGTAACCACAAACCTACTTTGGAGTTTAGGATCTAGCCCTCCTAAACTCAGAGAGGGCTCTCTCTATATGATTTAGCTTTATTTGAAATAGATATTAGGCTATTTAATAAGTACAGAGTTGTTTTTTTGAATTGGTTTGGCTAGAAATGCAGAGGAAGGCCATTGGGCAATGGAGTCAAAGAGGCTTGGGTGATCAATTTGCAAAAATATTGAGTTAAGTGAAACAAGGAAATGTAGACATTACTACTAGATCCTTTATATTTGAATGAAATGTAATAAAAGAAGAAGGGAAACTCAATCAAAACTAGGGAGCATTTAATAATTTCCTATTTTTTATATAAGAATAGAGGTTCAATCGAAACTAGGGAGCAATGAAGAATTCCCTAATATGGAAATTAGAAGAAAACATGTAAAGTACTAACAATTAAAGGCAAAGTGTGTGATCTCAAAAATTTCTACAGTAATACTCATGTTAGAAAATTCAGAATTAAGAAAAACATAATATGGAAACAAAGGAAAGCACATATATAGTGAGGAAAACTTCACCAATGGATATGCCACATGAATCCTGAAACAAATGCTCTTTTATTAATGCAAATAGTCACTTAAACTCGGTGAACTACATCAAACTGAATAATGAGGTTCTTGGTTACAAATCCCAACCAACACCTGTAATACTTCGAATGATGAAGTATGTATAGAGAAGTATTACAAACTGATTACAATAAATGTTGTCTCTAACAGACATGACATTTTTAGACTATAGATGAACTAAAAAGCTCTAACTGCTGCAGATTAATAGTTATGGTGGAATGTGTTGTGCAAATGTTGTTTCTGTGGAAGTGGGAGCAAGTAAGATGTGGACCCAAATTTGTGGCTGTGTTGGCAGATGAACTAGCAGATGAAGATGTATCTCTCTTTCTCTTTAGTAATTCACTCGTTGATCCTCTGACTGCCCTGTTGTTTTATTGTCCATTAGTGTCACAAAATATTTTAGAAAATATATAATAATATATATATTTGAATAATATTTCCAAAATATTTTAAATGAAATCTATAATTAAATTTCTACAAAACCATGTGTTGTTTTTAATCCGTGGTTTTGTTTTCTCTTTCCATGAATTCACAAAACCATGTGTAGTTTTGTTTCAATTACTCCTTCCTCTGTAAATTGATTTTATCTGCATGTAAATTCCTTTTACCCTTGTAGAATACCTGGATGGTTTTGTAAAACCATGTGTTGATTTTTATGGTTGGAGGATTATTCTCACTTTACTCTTTTACTTTCACCTATACATTAATTTCATATGAAATTTTCCCTTTTATTTTCTCTGATAATTTCATGGCATCCGTGAATTTTATTTCATGTGTCGGTGTAAAACCATTTTACCTTTGAATCTCATTCCAATACCTTAGTCTCATATTGCCTGTAGCTATATAATTTTACCTCAAGTATGGTTTCACCCGTAGCTCTAAAATATTACCGCATTCTCATATCTCTGTATTTCACTTGAAATTAATCCACCCTACATTCCTGCCACAATTTCATAAGATTTAAAATCAAAACAGTTAATGCTTTTCACATGGGGAGCAAGTAGTATGTGTTATTTGGAGAGGGATTGCGATAGAATGTGGGAGTGACAGCTGGTAAAACTCAGTAAAAATAAAACTGCCCATTTCGCACTCATTTTTGGTGTTAAATGTCGGATGAGCTAGGGTGTGAAAAATAATTTTAACTGTTCATTTTTTCCACGAATATCGAGGCAAATAAAATTAAGGGGGTTTAATACTTAGTGCAAGGTGGGCCATAGGTTGGCTTTGCAGGGGGAAGAGGTAGTATAGGTTTGAGGGGAGATATTAATATAAAGTACAAAATTTATATTAATCGAGTTTTTGCAAATATATAGAAACTAATGGAATTTGGGGGAAAAATTAATATAGAGTCCAAAAATTTATTTCAATAGGGTTTTGTGAAGTTAGGGGTAAAAAATGGATTTAATTAATATAATCTTTTGGATATTTTACACTTAGGATAGAATTTTTCTCTGCTCTCCTTATTTATTAAAACTTTGGAGTTCTTAATTTGAGATAAGCATAATGATGCTTTTAGCCAGGTTTGCACCTACCCATTGCTTTTCATTTCTAATATGGGAATCATTTGCAAAAATGAAAAGTATGCACAATATTACATGGTATAATCATATCCAATTCAAAATTATGATTCCCTATAATTATAGGACCCTAATAGACCCCTCGGGCTTTGCCCTTTTTCAAACAAAACCTTTCAATTTCTTCATGTACCTATCTAAGAAGAACATCCAACAACAAGAAACCACCCCAAATAGTTCAACCTTATCTACTTGGTGGATTAGAAGATGAACCTTCAAGTCCATGAAACTCATCGGCAGTTCCTTCTCAAACATACAAACAATCTCAACTGTCTCTTGACACCAATGTGGAATTTTATCCACATGAATCTCCTTTGACGTGATCGAACATAAAAATGCAGATAATTTAGATATGGCACATCCTAGGTCTTAGGGGAAGTCATGTTTCACACACCCATCCATGAACAAAGGATAATGGCACTGCAAAGTTATGAACACATGCAATAATATACAAAATTAGTTATGTTCTATGATCAATGCATGGGACAAAATTTATTAATATAAAAAAATAATAAAATCATGCTTTTGACATTATACGTACTCTTAGAAGATTCAAATGGTCATCCACAGTGAAGCAGCATCATAGTGAAGACCCATAAGAAGATGGCACCCTCACACCCATTATAAATTCCTTTGCCAAATAAACATCATCTTTTTTTAAAATCCATGGGGCATCACCTTATTTGAAATACCAATTAGAGGGACAAACTTCCTCTGATTCTGTACTTTCTAATCATCTTGGCCAATGTTTCTTTATAGTTTTTGAAGTAATAAGATCTTTTCTAATAGCCAATGTGTCACTTTGTTTCGATGATATGTGCCTCCATAAATAAGATGAAACATTTTTAAACATATGCATGGGATCTAATAAGTGGGTAATCTTAAGATGCTCCCAATATGGGAGGTTATAAAAGATAGATTTCCTTTTCATCCCAATGGGAAATTTCTCAACATAGGTGTTGAAGAATTATGTATCATCGAACATAGGCTCCCCATTTGAATCGAATATTTATATGAACTCCTTCTCCTTCTCTCTCATATGATCTAAGCCATTCAGCTGGTGTCATTATTGGAGGCCTTTGGGTTCTCTCTCGTTTACCATTGAAATTGGATGTTGCTCTTCTGCAAGGGTGTTCTTCTGGGAGGAATACCCTAGAGCAGTCATACACTAGCTTTCGTAGGTTGTTGGACCATCTAGCTTTTAGAGAAGGTCCACAACATTTACATCCATAATAACATTTTGTTATAAGGTCTGCAAATTATTGTATAAAATATGCATGGCACGTTAAAGAATATCATGAATATCATAACAATTACAATGAAATAAATAACTAATATGCGAAATAATAGTGTTACGTATATAAACATATAAATAAACATGTAATTTACAAGATAAAACTCCTAAGCCTAGATAATCATGTGTCGTGTAATTACATATTCCATAAAACATAAAAATCATCTTTATTGCGATGGGTCTTGATACATTGTATACATTTATCCCATCCCACAATTCCTTCAATTCATCTACCAGTGGTTTTAAGTAGACATCCATATTCTTCACTTGTCTTCTACCAGGGACTATGAGAGCCAACATAAGATGTTCATTCTTCACGGAAAACCATGGGGGGATATTGTTATTGATCACTACTATAGGCCAAACAGAATATCTGGTGTTCTATAGGGAGTATGGGTTGACACCATCCATGGCTATGCTAAGTTGTAGACTTCAGACTTCATCCTTGAATTTTCCAGGGGACGTATTCTCTATATGCTTCATGGCTATTGAATTTTTTGGGATTCGCATAACTCCCAACTCACTTTTTTGTGAGGTGGGCCATCCCTAAAACATAGCTAATTCTTTGCAACGAAAGAGCCTTTGAATCCTTGGGATTATAGGCATGTGCCTCAATATCTTAAAAGGAGGACCACATGATTTACCTTTTTTTTTATAATACCTGTCATGCCCACATTTCGGACATAAATCTTTGTCTGTATATTCTCCTCTATATTGAATACAATCATTTGGACATGCAATATATGATATGTACTCAAAACCCAAAATTTTCAACAAATTATTTTCCTCTTCGCAGCTACTAGGCAAGACATTATCACTCGGAATAAGCTTATCTTTGAATAACTTGTAGTTGGTCATGGACAATATTAAATGTCCATTAATGCCAATAATTATTAACGTTCATAAAATTGACCATTTTTAATGTTCATTGTGTGATTATATTTCTCAAAATATAAGGGATTTGATGGTCAATTACCTAAAAAAATTCGAGAAACATGCATTCAACAAGACAAACATTGCTTTCAAGTTGTACAGTAGCATCATTGTCCCCAACTGGGTAGACTTTGACTGAGTGCTAGGTCCAAAGAGAGGGGTGGTGGAAGAAAATTTAAGGCTTTCGAAAAACATATCAGCGATATGACCATCATCCCTTAGCTAATCATCATTCTGGAATGCATCTAACAACATTGTCTCCATGGCAGTTGTATCCCTTAATTAATCATCCATACCAACCTCTATTTGATTGCCTCCATTCACAGCTTGTGAAGAACTACTATTGATGTAGTCATTCCCAATTGGTGAATCTCGACATAGTGGGAATTGAATAGGTGCTTGATTCAACCTTTATTGATATCGTTCCTCTCTGATTTTTTCTCTTAATTCAACCTTCTCTCAATTTGACATTGTCGTGGGGTGTAATGGAATATGGTAGGTGGGTCGCTCATCATCACTAGAATCCTAATAATTTTAAAAATATATATTTGAAAATGATTAGTACAAAATCGATGATGTCAATTAGTAAGCACGTCGACAATGCATGATTAATTGGTTTGACTTTGAAATAATTACATTAATATACCAAACAATTATTACCATCATTGTCCCAAGATTGTGGCTAGAATATGCAATGTTACAATTGGCAGGGTGAATTGGTTGTCGATTTTTATCTATCAAATGTGCCTTGCAGTATGCTGCTCTTGATAAGAATTTCCGACGTTTTGGAGTTGTTTGAATATTTTTTTCATATGAACTTGATTATGAATCTGCATGAACCTGCAAATTTCTATACATTAATTTTATTCAATTGATTGACATGGATAAAATAAATAAATTCAATTAGATAATGAAAATATAAATAAAATATGAAGTAATTATGTTTGGAGATGGATAGGGCGAACTCCGTGATGGACTTTGAGAAATATTATGGAACAAGCTGGATTTTGAAGAATTGTCCATTTGATATAATTAAGATATTTTCTCCCTGCATTTGAGAAAAATCAACAATAAATTTTGGTGTACAATATACCTAAAAGTAATTTTGGTGCCTTAAAAATGGACTTATTGTTATCGATGCTAATGTATTGTTAACCGTACCGGTGCACTTTGGTTACTATGCACCAGTGCTGTTAGTTAACAAATGCATTGAAAAATCCGGAAATAAAATATGCGCAACTTTATTTTTTTGAAGTTAAAAAAAAAGTTGTAAATTGAAAAATGGGTGGAAATTTATTTTCGGAAAACTAATTTCATAAAAAGTTCTTTAAATAGTAAAATTTATTCATTTTTTCATTATTTTTGCAAAAAAATCGAGGAATTTTCACAAGAGACATAGCTAGAGCAAGAGAGCACAAGAGCACTATGGAGCAGCAAAATACTTTCGAACAGCAGCACTATTCAGAGAATCAGAATTTGAAACATCTGGTGATTCGCACTAAAACCTTGTAGTATAGTAAAATTGTTAAATTTTACTGCAATAATTGTTTTTTTTACAGTTTCTATTGGATTTAATACATTCATAGTAAAAAATTTGAATTTTACTGTGCATTAGGGCTTTTCATTTTAGATTTATAGAGTTTGTATTACTATACATATAGGCGTATGGCATCTAACCCGTGGGACCACTTGCAAAAGCAGATCCCAATCCATGTCAGCCCTTGCACAATTTTTAAAAAAATAGATTTTTTTAACCAGTACGCCCTGTTTAATTTAGTGCACCGGTGCGCTATTGTAGTATAGTGCACTGGCCGCGTACTGATAAAAAAAAGAATTAGATAAACACATTTTTTTATTAGTTTATGTTTGTGTTAATCGGTGCACCGGTTAACATATAATGCATTGGGTCTCCTTGTTCACAAATAGAATTGTACGGTATTTCTACTATATTGGTGGTGCATTGATAAAAACCTACCGCACTACATTCTATGCGTACTTTGGGAAAGGTGCACCATTTTCTTGATTTATTTATTTTTTATTTGAAAAGTATGTAATTTATTTATAAAATATATTAATGAATGGTATGGTACAAGTTTCATATTGATAAAGAAATGGCTGACAAGAGTTCAAGTAAGAAAAATACTGATAGCACATTGAGAAAAGCAAAAAATGCAAGTTCTTGGTAAATTATTTACAAAAATTATTATGTTTGAACTATATGTAAGTTTAATTAATATGTATTTTTTAGTGTGTATCATGTAGAGACACAAAATTATGAAGCTCGATAAGATTATTTCAGATATAAGACCAGAAGAGCGTAAAATATTGATTTTGCAGAAGGATGAATCAAGTGATTGAAAAAATACTATTGATCCAATATGAGTTTCTTTTTTGAATTTTCATTAATAAACACTTAAAAACATTATATAAGATGTTTCAAACAACCTATTAATTCGCATATGTTTAATATTTTACAGGGACCAACAGTGAAGAAAAAGAATTTTTTTCTAAGAAGAGAAAAAAAATAGAACATGCAAATCAAAATGAATCGCTCCTTAGCTCATCTGGAGTGGTGTTGGAGGTTAACGAAAGAGGGAAAAATTTTAAAAAAACTTTGAGGGATCTAGTGGAATGAATGTATAGACGTTATTTCCACTTACAATACAAAAATAAATTCAATGATTCGAAGAACCAAATTTTATTTAAACTACAGGATGCATTTCCAGAGAATTCGTCAATGACACATGTTAGACTTTTAATTGCAAAAACGTATAACAACAAAAAAGGAATGAAAAATTAATATTCCTTTTAATTTTTTTCTAGAATTATATGCATATATTACTAGAAAGCAATCATTTATAAATATCAATTTTTTTATATTTACTTTTGATATATCAATATAAAAATTAAATAGTTTATTGTCATGTTACATTTTCAGGAAGGTTATGAAAATAATAGAGGATGAATGAGCTGATATCAGAAATATGCCAATAGAAATGTCCAAAAAGGCGTACAAGGATATGGTCAAAGAAATGGACATAATTGCATCACACGAGGATCCATCTCAACAACAATGTGCTTAAAATGTAATATGTAATCATTGAATTTTTCAATTAGGTACAATAAATAAACAATTTATCATTAAAGATTAATTTTCAAGTATTAGGCAGAAAATAAAATAAAATGGAACCTGTTAGGACTCCACTGGATCTCTAAGGCTGAAAAAGAGTCCAAACAGAAGTAACCACAGACCAATATTTTAGCTTGGTAGCTAGCCCTACCAAACTAGAGAGGGTTCTCTCCACAAATTTGTAGCCAAGACGGTTGGATAAATTAGGTTTTTAGGCTAGGTATGAGTACAGGGGTTTGTTTGTTTTGATTTGGGTTGTTGGATAAGGATTAGGTCAAAGAGGCTAGGTCAAGGAAAATAGGATTCGGGTTGCATAGATTCAATGGGGAAAGGTAGGTAGAAAACCCAACACTTTAGGGTTTCTTAAGTGGGATGTATCAGATAGGTGAGGAGCTAGAAAGAGCAAGGCGAAGCATGTATTCTTTCTAAATTGAAGAAAATAAAAAAATTATGAAGATTTTCCCAAAATAGAGCATGAGAGATGTATTATACTTATCAACTTGAAAACCAGAATATAATAGAGATGAAATGGATCATGAATAAAAAAAACTAATACAGGTGTAACATAAGAAGAAACTATGCTAAATTTCCATACCACAGGTATCCCAAATAAATAGTTGCAACTCTTTCATTAATTTCCTACCAAATACTGATTACAATAGAGTCTCTTATCAATGCAACAACATACAACTTGTGAAATGAGTCAAAATTACATCATATAGACCTCAAACAACCTCTCCCAACCTCAGGGGTGGAATTCCTAAGTTGAGGAGGTGTTCCACCAAAAATTGAGTTGAATACCTAGAGTGTAGGGAGGTCAAACTGACTCATCCCTCACTTTTTGCAAACTGATTCATTACATGTCATCAAAAATTTTCACCTAATGTATTTACCCCTAGGTAAGTCAACCACATCATAATTACTTTTACATTCATGATTTACAATGGTAAAAATCCCATTGACCATGGTTAAACTAGAAAAAATTGAGAAATATCAGCAAACTGAGAAAATGTATCAAAAGCGTAATGCCACTGTCCTAAGTGTAATGCCATCTTCCGCTTCACTTTTTAGGGGGTTCCAGGTGTCCAAATTGAGCTTAGGATAGCTCATTGGAAATCATGTCCTACCTAGTTTTCTGATCTATGCTCAATGTCCAAAATGGTTAAGGTTTGACCCTCCAAAACTTCATTCTCCCAATACTGGTCAAAGGTGCACGCTAGCCTCCAAAATAGGGCAGAAAGGTCATTTTTTGAGTGTTTTTTGCCATTTTGGTTGCCTCTTTGATCCCAAAATTTTTTGTAAATTATTTTTTCTAACTTTACTTGGCCTTCTGAATCCAATGGTGGTTTCATTTTCTCCATTGGAGGTCCATATGAAAAGCGCAGCACCTAGGGCGTTGCGCTTTTGCTAGTTTGACTGTGTCAAATTGCCAAAAACTCAAAAAATTCCAAAATTTCAAAAATTTGCCCAAATTAATTCAATTTTTTTGTTGTGGGGTGATGATTAGGTGTAATAGGCTATGAGAGATGCCTTAACAATAAAACCAAGCTTTTCCCCTTCATTTTTATTGGTTAGGGTTTCAAGTCTTGATTTGGCATTTTGTAGCTTTGAGATTGCAGTTTGGTTTTTCTTGAAGTATTTCGTGGACCTCCTTCTCAATTTTTCATTGTCCTTGTTTTCCTTCTCCAGTAGCTTCTCAAGATGTTGGTTGGCCCTGTCAAGCCATTGCTCCTAGTTCTCATTGACAATTATGGAAAAATTTTCATTCAATATAACCTCATTAGCAAGCTCAGCCTCCTTTTGCTTCTCTAGTTATATAGCTCTTTTCAGCCCTCTAGTCCTAGGTCTTATTCTTGGCACTTATTATTCTTCCTCATTGGTTTCACCATACCTTTCATATGCCTCATCAAGAAAGGCCTTTTCCTTGTTTTCTTCTCTTTTTTCCTTGAGAAGCTAAATCTCCATGATGGCATGCTTGGTCTTCAGTTGTTCATTTTCCTACTCATAGTATGTAATGGAAAACCTATATCTCTCTAATTTGGTCTGAAGCTCACTGATTTGGGCATCCTTTTTCTTGATAATCATTTTTGAGGCCTCATCATCATGCTCATCATCTAAATCAACAAGGTCAAAATCAGTCTATGTTTCATGGAGGTCATCCTCATCATGAATGGTTGCCTCATGTACATCTTCCTCTGCCATATTTTGTTTGTCCTTATGTACCTTCTTTGTTGATGAAGAAGGCAAGGCCCTCCCAAAAACTATGGGGAAAACACCTGCCTATGCTCTCTCTAATATGTTTTTGGCATTATGCTCATTTCAGCCTCTTTAGTCTTACTGACCTCAACTGTGCTAGGTGACTCATGTTTCTCATAAAATGGTGATGATGGTGGTGATGGTGATGGAGTGTGTGAAGTGGACTGAGGTGATGAAATGGTAGGCAGTGTGGGCTGAGATGGAGGCATAGATGTAGTAGGGTGAGATGAAGAAGGCAGATCTTCAACATGTGGAACTTGTGGATCTGTGAAGATGTCATTTGCTATGAATGTGTCCCATGAAATGTTCAATTGGTTAAGTCGATGGAGGACAATGATTTTAATTAAGGAGTGGTGGAAAATACTATTCATATGTTGGTAAAACTCTCTCTTTTTCACAATGTATGCCACTATGTCTATTATCCTGAATAAAAAGTATGGGATATTGAGCAAATTAACTCTTGTGAAGTGCATGAGTAGTCTAATGTGATAAGTGTAAAGTCTAGAGAACCTCCCTTCACAAGAGAAATACTTCATGATGATATTCATCATGGGGGAATACCTATTAAGAAGATAGATGAAAGGAAATACCCTCTTCCTCTCATTTTTATAAATTGTTTTGATGAATGGCTCATAGGACTGATCCTCCAAATCTTTGGATTTGAACCACCTCTCACCCATGTTTGGAATCCCTGTGGTAGAAGTAATGATGGATGTAGTCACTGTGAATGTCAAACTTGCTAGGGTTAATTGATTGTATTTGAGGTTTACACTGAAGATTCTTCTCAAAATAGGTTGATGTTGTACCCTTTCAATCATGTTACAAAACTCAAGGAAACCAACATATCGAAAGCATGAAACTGTCGTTGGTGAGGTTATCAGTTCTCTAGTGTTGGTGGGCTCCAGGCTTAGGATTCTCCCTCCTTTGTGTAGCCTTCTCTATTGTCTAACCTCCTCCTCCAATCTGTCTTCCTCCTCTTGCCTATCTTCCTCTTCTTCCATATGTTATATGTCTTCTTCCATGGCGTCTTGGTCTAGAAACCCTAGGGGAGGAAATGAGAATGGGGATAGGTCTAGGGAGTAGAGATTAGGGTAGGAAAATTTAGGGAGATGAGGGAAGGGGTTACAGAACTTTAGGGGGTGATAAGAGGTCAAGATACTTCGGGAGTTGAGAATTATAATTATATTATAGGTTTGGGGTAGTGGCTACCTAGGAATTTTTGTGGCCTAGGACTTACGGTTTTATAGGGAAGGGATTTATGGATTAGGAAAGAGTAGTGCAGAGGTAGGGATGGGTTGAATAGTGATGTAGGAAGGTATTGTAGGGATTATGGGAAGAAAATTGACAGTGAGGGAGTGTTACTAGGGTTTCCCACTAGACACAATGTCAATTTTTCTTGAGAACAAAACCTCTATGAAAATGTGAGTTAGGAAAGAAAGAAGGTGAAGATTTTGTGTCACTTACTTGATAAAGGAGTAGACATGCCTTTGCTGAAATTTTAAGAGAGTTTGAGGGTATTTTGTGGCTTCTAGAGCTTTTTGGGCATAGGCACAACACCTTTCCCAGGAGCATAACGCTTGAGTTTAAAAAGGCAGCGCAAAATCCTCTAAGGGAAGCGCTTCTCTCCTATGCGCAATGCCACTTGCCTACGCGCAGCGCCAAGAAAAATTTCACCTCTGACTCTACAAATTGACTTCTTCAAGCTGAGGGAGTGAAAACTCGACCTTTAGATGTGCAAATGAGTTTGAATGGGATGTTTTAGTGGTCTTTATACTTGATGGAATTGATGATTTGGGCCTTGGGACCCACTTTCTTCCTTCGTTATTCTCTTAACCTTTTGAAACTTTACCTTTTAATTTACTCTTTCCTTTGACAAATTGATCTTTTGATAAATTTTATAACTCTTTGAATTTGACTTTTTGCTGGTTTGACATATTTGGAACACTGAGTTAGCAGCTTGGGATGGTGAAATTATTACATTTTGAAAGACATAAAATTACATAATGAAAATATTAAAAATTACATTTAAACTCAAAATTGCATGCTGAAACAAGAAATTTTCTTCACAAATCATCTTCATATGGGGAAGAGATGTTATTGGATCACCCTTTACTTGTTGGTCTTATGCAGTGTAGATGAAGTTTTATTGAACTTTGGAAACCCTAATGACCTAATGGCTACCTTGAAAAACCCTAGAAGACCTAATGACACCTTGAAGGACTGAATTTCAAGATGACATGACTGATATTGACTTTATGGATGATGTATTGTGAGCAAGGTATGAAACTATGTCGGAAAGTAATCAAATTTGAGGAAGAGTGATTTTTTTTGGATTAGGGCTACCATCAGTGAATAATTTTTTGCATGATCTAGTGGAATGAATAAAAATTTCTGAGTGGGACTCCTAAAATGATATGAAAAGATGAATTTTTATCATTGATGGCAGGATGCAAATATTGACACTAACATTGGCCTTATTGGGGATGATAGCTCTGAAATAGGTGTCAAGAACCATAGAACACTAGATTTTGTAGATCAGTGCCTTATCCATTGCGCCAATACAGTCAAAAAATGAAACTAATAAACATGACTGAAAACTGATAACTCAGGAGAAATAAACCGACTCAAGACAAACTCAAATGACAAAAAATTGACTCAATATTGACTTACTTGACTAAAAACTGAACTTTTTAAAATGGTAGAAAATCAGTGAAGCTCCATGGCCTTCACTTCGGGCTCCAAACTCCAGTGATTCTCTACTTCACACTTGCAGAAAATGTAATTGATATTTACAATGAAATGGAAAACTGATTGAAAAATGTGCTTCAGAAAAGATAGTGCTGAAAGAGCCTACCATTGATTGGTCCTCCTAAACACTCTTTTCCATTCATCTCTTCCAGAAAATAAGCATTATGTCCCCAACAAGCATAAATATGATATGGACCTTTCCATAAATTTTCAAAATTTTCATGCTTAACCTTATCCTCATTTCTGGAATCCCATCGGAGTACTACATCTCCAACTTTGAAGTTGTCTTCCTTTGTTTTCCAGTCATAGATATTCTTTATCCTGTCTTGGAGTTTTGAAGTATTCTGAAATACTTCATCTCTCGTCTGTTGAAGGTGTATCATTTGATTAATCCGACATTGTATGTCATTTTCCTCAGTCCCTGCTTCTTGCAGCAATTTCATTACTGGGACTACAAATGATTAAGGAAACACATTATCGACACCATACACAACTTGAAAAGGAGACATTCCAATAGACTTATAACTACTCACCCGGTATGGCCATAATGCATTAATAAACTTCTTATGCTAATCCTTTTTATTTGCATCTAACATTTTCTTAATGATACTAATCAAGGATTTATTAAAGGACTCTGCCAATCCATTACCTTGTAGGTAGTAGGTTGTAGAGTGTGCCAACTTAATGTTATATTTGTTGCAAAACTCATTCATCTTCTTAGACTTGAATTTTGTCGCATTATCGTGATAATATTAGTAGGACAACCAAAACGGGAAAAAATATTAGTTTCTAAAAACTGAATGATGACAGAATATGTTGCTATCCTAGTCGAGATCTCTTTGATCCACTTTCTAAAGTAAATTTTGGTTGTAAATATCCACTTGTGTTGTGCGGATGATGCTAGGTGAATCCCACCTATGAAATCTAGGCCCCACTTTTGAAATGGTGCATGTACTGAAATAGGTTGAAAAGGTAATGGGAGAAGCTTTCTCTTACCCTAAAAATATTGACATTCATTGTAGCTCATTACTATTTTGTAGACATCTGCAAAAATTTTCAGCCAATAATATCCTACTCTTAATATTTTATTGGTCGTGGTCTTCCAATATAGGTGGCCCACACAATCTCCTTTTTGGAATTCCTTCATCACTTCCTTATATTCTTCTTCGACCAAACAGTTCAACAGCACACCTCCGGGATCCTTCCAGTAAAGTGCAATGTCCAATATGCAATACTTTGAAGCTTTGAGCTTCAAATACCTTTCTTGACTCTTATTCATGCCTATAGGAGGATTTAGGTGTTGAAAAACATAAACAATATCAAAAGATCATAGAGATCACAAAAAGATATCAGATACCTGAATGAGATTCACTTCTTCTTCATTTTCGGACAAGGCTGAAATCAATTTGATGTCTAGAGCATGAAGGTTTGACTCAGCCATGAGCTTGGCTAAGCCCTGACCTTTGATTAGCTTGGTGGGCTTGATCTCAAGGTCATATTCTAGTAATGCTA
The DNA here is from genome assembly GCA_034641835.2 of Pinus albicaulis. Lineage (NCBI taxonomy): Eukaryota > Viridiplantae > Streptophyta > Pinopsida > Pinales > Pinaceae > Pinus > Pinus albicaulis. Next base: position 531,893,474 of record CM076577.1, read on the forward strand.
CTATCCATCAACCTCTCCTACATTCTAGGTCTGTCTGCATGAGACCTTATTTTTTAGTTGCATTAGGCACATAGGCAAGATTATGTGAATGTAGTATGTAAACTCTAAAATATTTCAGTGCTTTAACCAAAGCCAAATCCTTTTGTCTATGATGTTATACTGAAGGGCTGCATCTCTGATATTGAGACTGAAAAATGAAACTGGTAGCTCTGTTTTATCCTTTTTTTGCATCAATACTGCTTCCATGGTGTGCTTAGAAACAAATGAGAATATTATGAAATCAATGGTATAATCAGGACTTATCTTAATAGGGGTAGTAGTCAAGGCAAACTTTACTGATTTCAAGGATTTCTGGGCATCTTCAGACCACTTCACATCATTATCTTTCTTCAATATATTTGTAAATTCTGTAAGATGCTTCGCCAAATTAGGAATGAATCTACGTAAGAAATTCATCTTACCATTGAATGATTGTATTTCCTTTTTGTTGTGAGGTAAATCAATATTCTCAATTTCTTGAACACGGGAAGGGTCAATCCAGATCCCATCCTTGGAGATGATGTGACCGAGAAGTTTTCCCTCCTCCATGGAAAAAAGTATTTTCTTTGGGTTGAGAGAGATTCTGAACTTCCTACATCTCTCGAAAACAAATCTTAAATGGTTCAAATGTTCATCATCAGAATGTGAAAACATTTTCAAGTCATCTAAATAAGGAACCAAGAAAACATTTTTTTCATTGGCGAATTCTATGTCCATGGCCAGCTAAAATGTGGCCCCTGCATTTTTCAAACCAAATGGCATCTTTGCATATTTGAACGTGCCCCAAGGTGTAGTAAAATTTGTCTTGTCTTGATCATCCTCGTGCACCAAATTCTGGTTTTACCCTGAATAGCCATCCAAGAGTGACATCTAGGAAGAACCGACAACTTTTTGAAGGATATGGTCCATTTTGGGAAGTGGATAGTTGTCTTTGAGGGACACTTTGTTCAAGTTCCTGAAATCTATTAAGAGTCGTATTTCTCCAGTATTCTTTCTTACTTGGACCAAATTTGAAATACAATCAGAGAATCTGATATGGACAATAATACCGGACTTGAAAAGTATGTTTACCTATTTTTCAATTGATGGCAGCAATCTGGGATTTATCCTTCTCAAATTTTTTTGAAAGGTTTTTTGATCGGGCTTGATCGACATAGTGTGTTGAATGATGTTCTTTTTATACGCCTTTAAATCTGCATATTCCCATGCGAAAACAACAAAAAATTTAGAAAGTAATTTAACATATTTAGCCTTTACCTCAAGAGATAAGGACTTGGATAGTTTAACCATATTTGGTTTGTCTGTTGTCCTAATGTTTACATCTTCAACACCCTTTTCCGTAGGCACCAATGTAGGCTTTCTTGCTACATCATCTTGGTCAAACAATTCTTACAAAGGTATGAGACCTTTTGGAATATTTTTTCTTTCAGCTGTAGTATATCCAGCTGAGTTGCTTCTATATCATGGTCATCTTTATCACGAATTTCATCTATGGAACAATTCTCAAATTTTGCCTCACCTTGGAGAAATTTATTTACCTTCTTATCATCCCAGAAAACTTACCAATATCGCAAGTTATCGAGAATAGTGGGCCAGTGTTTCACATGAATCTCAAACTTCTTGTTTAAAAATATGGGGATCTTAAAATTTCTTGCAGCTTTAGCCAATGAATCTTCCATGATATTCTCATTCCTTGGCACCACTGTAAGTATACACTCCTGAAACATTTTCAAAATATCTAGTACAACATTCCTATATTGTCTCATTCGAGGATGGTTAGCTTGATATTCACCTTTAACTTGCTTGATCACAAGTTTTGAATCACCATACACAGCAATCCTTCTTGCACCCATATTCTCCAAGATTTTTAGGCTAGTAATCTGTGCTTCATAATCATCCTCATTGTTAGTGCAATCAAAAGCTAACTTATAAGAGCACAATCTAACATTTGAAGGTACCTTATTTTACTGATGAAAAGGGCTACAAACCCAAATTCCAATGCATGCCCCGTCTTTCCCTAGAGCACCATCAAATTCCATGGACCATAGACTATTTTCATCCTCCAAGTGTTGAAACTTTGATTTCTGATTTGGCTCAATTTTCTGAACTGTTTCTTCATGCTTTTCTAGAATTTCTTCTGCTTTATCTAATGGTTGTTCTGATAATCTTGGAAGATTCTATTTTTCCTTTTATATAACTTCTCTAATGCAATTATTAATCTCTGGAACATCTTCTACATCTACTAGATGGCTATCTACATCATTTAAGCCGCTATCATTAAACAAAATGAATGACTCTAAATATGTATGTGCATCATTTATCAGATGATTGCTTGGATTTTCTTTGCTTGTGATCATATATTTCATCTTTCTTTCACGGTAAAATTTTCTCAATTGTCCGAAAACAGGGATAGTTGCATAACAAAAGTCTAATTTTAATGTGCCTCTCAATTCCCCCCCCAAAATATTGATAGCAACATGCCAAACCGTGGTGGTATGTCAACTACCACCACATCCATTAGAACATTCTTTACCGGAATCTGCTCTAGGGAGACTACCAAATCTTTAATAAGGCCAATACAATGGACTCTACCTGAATCGAAGGAGTATTAGTCATGGTAAGGATGAGAGATGTCAAGGCCCAATTTTTCCATAATGTCTTTTGGCATTAGATTGTGGGAGGCTCCGGAGTCTAACATGGAATTATGTAAAATTCATTGGTGGATTCTTATTCTCAAGTAAAAAGGAGGAACCTCGCTATCTTCTAATTGACCATCAATAGCAGGACCAAAAATGAGTTCAGGTTGATCATATTTGACATTCACCATGTCGGACAGAGGATCTAATTTAATCATCTTGGAAACATGGGACTTATATTGGTTATCTGTAACAAGCTTGGTTAAAGGAATAGACACTTTTAATTTTGAAATTTCAGTTTCTAGGCTGAAGGGAGTGGTTTTGTCTACCTTTTTAATGACGATGTCTCATTGTCTAGCAAGGTCCTCTGATGGTGCTTCTTTCTTTTAATTGTCCTTTTCCTTATTTGCTGAACTTGTGGATGGTTGATTTACCTTCTTCTGATTTATGACTGTAGGCTCCTTTCCCTTACTCTGATTTCTCGGAAGATTCTTCTTTGTCTAAGTATCTTTCTAATGATATTCCCTCTTCTGAATGGGATTAACCAACAGATCTTTGCTTCTCAATGACATCTACCTATTTTGTGAACTAAGTGCATTTAAGTACCCCCACTGATAATCATCTGATTCGGTCTACAATTCATGATCATTGGCAAGGATAAAATCTTCATCCTTAGGTTGATCTTTCCTTTCAAAATAATCCTCATATTCGGCCAAAAACATAGGCAGATCATCAGCCTTGAAAAGGATATTTTCCTCAACAATTGTGTCTTCATATTCTTTTTATCCTTGAGCATATTTCTATTGCAAGGGTGTCCTAATTTGATGTTGTTTCTATGGTGGTTTCTCAGGAGCTCACTGTTCTCTCTGCTTGATCCTTAACTGAGGCTGTTGTTGGCCTCTATAGTTGGTATTAATGACCTCAGGCTGTCTTTCAGTGATGGAAATCCTGTCAACCATCCTTTCAATATTATTTATCAATGTATCCATCTTAGCATCGGAAGATGAAGTGGATGGTTCATCTTTAATATTGACTCTTCTCTCATTCCTAGCTCTAGCTCTCTTCATCAGCAGATTTTCTTCAACGCTGACCGCATTATTTTTCATATCTTCCAATGTAGCTGGATTTATTTCCCTTAGTTGGTAGGCCATGTCGAGATCAAATGCATTTGGATAATGTATGAGAGCTAAGCCTGGAGGAGGCTTGATCTCAACGAGAATTGAATTATAAATTCTATTGAAGCAAGTATTGAAATATTGGGCTCATTCATTGAGATTTATTTTTATATTCTCATACTCAGAAAGAAATTGTAAATGATTTTTCTTTACCTCCCATCGGGCTATAAATGCATCAATCAACTGGTTTGGGGTGGAAATAGAATTAGCAGTTAAGGACCTAAGCCAAACTTTGACATCTCCAGAGAAGCTTTGTGCTATAATCCTCATTTTTGCATTTTCAGCATCAACTTCCTCCAAATATATGAAGTTAATGACCTTAACAATGTGTTGTCTTGCAAATATGGTATAATCTTCATCAAACAGGGGGAGTCTTTGGCCATAACCCTGAGGTAAATCATTCAATTGGGCAGGTAATATAAGTGGGGAAAATCTTTCCATGATTCTTGTTGAGTGAAGTGCTATATTGACAATAGGAGGGATTGGTTGAATAGGTAGTGGAACAAAAATTGTAGGTACTAACTTAGTAGGTATAAATGATGAGGTCGAAGGTGCAGATGAAATAACTAAAATTTATTGAGTTTGAGTATGAGTTGAGATAAGTATAGACTCTTGATGGTAGAATTAGATCCAATCTTTGATGTCAACGTCAGATTCAGGTTTAATCTCTTCAAAAAACCAATATTTTAGAGGACTAAGGTATAATTCAGATAGTGACTTGACCTAGGATAAATAGGTTTCAGACTTAGATTTAATTAATGACAATTCAAATTTCAGATCATACCGTATATATTCAAGAGATAGTAGTTTAGCAGGCATTGAAGTTGATCTTATCAATGGAATTGGTCCTAACTTAAAGTTTTTAGTTTGATATCTATGCCTCCGGAAAATATTATCTGGATCATCTACTGGATCAGCTGAATCAGGATCAGGATTTGCTCTGGTATGTCTTCTCGAAGCCAGCTCTACAATTTTGGCACTGTAATTATTGAATCAGCCGTTATGAAAATTAACCCTATCGTCCAAAGGATCAAATTACAATTTTTTCTTGTCATACACCTAGGTAAAATAAATATTTTGTCCCCAACAACAGCGCCAGTATGTTATCACTCCACCAGATCTCTAAGGCTAAAAAAGATTCCAAACCGAGGTAACCATAGACCAATCTTTTAGCTTAGTAGCTAGACCTACCAAACTAGAGAGGGATATCTCCACAAAGTCACAACCAAGATGGTTGGATAAACTAGGGTTTTGGGCTAGGTATGAGTATAGGGGTTTTTTTGTTTTTATTTGTGTTTTTGGATGAGGATTAGGTCAAATAGGCTAGGTCAGGGAAAATAGGATTAGGGTTTCGGAGATTCAATGGGGAAATTTAGGTAGAAAACCTAACACTTTAGGTTTTCTTGAGTGGGATGGATCAGAAAGTTGAGGAGCTAGAAAGAGAAAGGCTAAGCATATATTCTTTCTAAACTGAATAAAATGAACAAATTATGAATATTTTCCCAAAACAGAGCATGAGAGATGTATTCTTCTTATCAGCTTGAAAACCATAATATAATAGAGATGAAATGGATGATTAAGATGAAACATTAATACATACGTAACATAAGAATAAACTATGCTAAATTTCCATACCACAGGTATCCCAAAGAAATAGTTGCAACTCTTTCATTAATTTACTGCCAAATATGGATTACACTAGAGTCTCTAGTCAATGAAACAACATCCAACCTGTGAAATGAGTAAAAATTTCATCATATAGACCTCAAAAAACCTCTCCCAACGTCAGGGGTTTAATTCCTAATTTGAGGAGGTGTTCCACCAAAAAATGAGTTGAATACCTAGAGTTTAGGGAGGTCAAACTGACTCATCCCTCACTTTTTGCAAACTGATTCATTGCATATCATCAAAAATTTCACCTAATGTATTTACCCCTAGGTAAGTCAAACAAATCATAATTACGTTTACATTCATGATTTACATTGGTACAAATCCTATTGACCATAGTCAAACTGGAAAAATTTGAGAAAATTGAGAAATATTAGCAAACTGAGAAAATGTGTCAAAAGTGTAGCATCATTGTCTTAAGCACAACGCCATCTTCAGCTTCACTTTTGAGGATGTTATAGGTGTCCAAATTGAGCTCAGGATATCTTATTGGAAAGCCTGTCCTCTCTAGTTTTCATATCTATGCCCAGTTTCCAAAATGGTTAAGGTTTGACCCTCCAAAATTGTGGGAATTTATAGGGTAAATTCCTTAGATCAAACATCAAAGGTCACCACTCACAAATAGATCAAAAATCAGTACACCAGTATTTGATGGTTAAAACAATTAAAGAGAGAAATATTCCATGACTTGAGCCAACACGGCCACTTCAGGAAACTTATTAATATAAAAAGGAAAATTTACATAAGTTTCTCTCATAAACAGTTAGCAGAAAAATTACCCTCCATGCTCTTTAAATAGAGATCATGGACCAATCAAGTGTTAAGCCATGGATAAAGTGTCAGTAATATCGAAGAGAGAGTGAACCATCGGATCACTACATATCGTGACCGTCAGATTATAAGCTACAAATGTACATAGTAAAGAAACACAATTTACCTAACTCTACACTAGACCAAGTTATTCTTAACTATTTCCTATGTGTTGGCATATCCATTCTCTTTGCATTCTTTACTATGTACATAGTAAAGAAACACAAATGTAATTCTCTTTGAATTAGCATCCCATCCATACAAAATACTTCTTCAATTTTTTTCTGCGTTAACATTTACTGTGGGATGATAACTGCATTGCTGGGTTGCGATTGTTTGATAGCAGAGTTAATGTGGTGAATGATGGGCTTGAAGATCCTGTGGTCGACTTTATTGATAATGGTATTGAGTTGTATGATTGGTGGAGTCCAACCATTAAATATTGCGTTTTTTTTTCTAAATGAATTCCATATATGAAAAGAAATGAATTGGATTCCCATTACTGTATGTGTAACATTGATCTCTTAAGGATTTCGTTGCTTTTGGAACGGAGTTTATATAATCAACAGAGCTGCAATATAGATCTTTGTCATATTTTTTTTTCATTAGACAGAGAATTGGAATTTCACATTAAATAAAGAGGCGTGAATCAATTCCATCATGATAACCTGGGCCCTAGTAAAATTGAACATTTTACTATATAAATTTGTAAGTAGAAACTGTTTTTTTTCTACATCATTTTTTAGTTGTTCTTGAGCATTGTAGAGAATGCTGCCCAGAAGAGGAGCTGGAGTAGGCCGAGCTGGGATAGGTCGAGGGAGACCTATAGCAAATGCATTTTTTCTAGATGAAATCTAGCACTTGCGTACAAGAGTGGCTACAATGGAAACTACTCAGAGGAGGGCACCAGATGATGGAATTTCCAGTGTCGATGAAGAAGAGACCATTGAAGAAGAAGTGGAGGAAGAAATCGAGGCATCCAAAGTCATGAAGATGCTCGCAAAGTTCAGTAGCAAACCTAAGGTAGAAGTACCTTTATACGATAGTAATCTTAGTGTGGAGGTACTAATGGACTGGATCAGTTCATTAGACAAATATTTCGACTATGAAGAAGTCGATGAAAAGAAGAAAGTGAAGTTTGCAACCACAATATTGAAAGGTCATGCAGCCTTATGGTGGGATGAATTGCAGTTGTCCAAGGAACGAAAAGGGAAACCCAAAATCAAGTAGTGGGATAAGATTTTGAGTAAACAGAAAGGTAAGTTTATGCCGAAAGGTTATCAATTAAATATTTTTAGACAATTGCAAAACTTAAAGCAAAAGGACATGACTATCAAAGAATATACTGAGGAATTTTATAAGCTAAGTATTAGAGCAGGTCATATTGAAGATGACATAGAAAAGGTAGCTAGATATATAAATGGTTTGATATATTAAATACAGGATGAGATCAGCTTATTAAATCTGAAGAAAATATGTTGCGCAAACAAAATCAGAGAAATAAAGGGAAGAGTTCGACAAAAGAAAGGGGAACATTTAAATCTAGATTTCAACACTCCCAGAATGAAGCAGAGAGTTCGAGTAATAGATCACTAAAAACAGGAGATTCTGGTCGCGGAAGGTTTGTGTCTAGAGGTAGAGGCCGAGGAATAGATGTTCGGTGCTTTGCATGTGGTGAATGGGGACATGTGCAATGGGATTGTCCTCACAATAAATCAATAACCCAGCGGAACGTGAACGTTGCTGAAACAAAGGAAGAAATTCCTCATACTATAGCTAAAGAGGAACCACCTGAAGCCAGAGAATCCTTGTTGTTGAAACGGATATTGCTTAAAGAAGCTAAGGAAGCCAGAGAACCAGCTCAGAGAAAGAATTTGTTCAAAACTATATGTAAGTCAAAGGGTAAGTATTGTAAATTGGTAATTGATAGTGGTAGTACTGATAATCTTGTTTCTACAGAAATGGTGGAAAAATTGAAGTTGGAGAAAAAAGTACACCCCACTCCTTATAAAGTATCGTGGCTCCAAAAAGGCCACCAAATTATTGTAACTGGACAATGTAAAGTTGAAATCCAGATTGGTACTTATAAGAATGATATTTTATGTGATGTAGTGTCGATGGATGTATGTCACATATTGCTAGGAAGGCCCTGGCAGTTTGACCGGAAAGCCATACATGATGGCAGAAGAAACACTTATACTCTTGATAAATATGGGAGCAATCATAAATTGCTGCCATTGAAAACAGAAGCTAACGAGAAAACACCTGGAAACAACGTTATGTTGATGAGTGGAAAAACCCTGTTGGGAGATCCAAGGTAATTTTAACTTCTACAAATTTAGAAGATTTATCTGAAGAAATTTGCAATCTGTTGAATGATTTTGTTGATATTTTTGTGGATGAGTTGCCAAATGAGTTACCGCCCATCAGGAGTATTAGTCACCACATTGATATAATCCCTGTAGCCAGTTTATCGAATAAAGCAGCCTACAGGTTAACACCACAGGAAAATGCCGAAGTTGGAAGACAAGTGCAAGAGTTGATGGATAAAGGATTAATCAGAGAAAGCCTCAGTCCGTGTGTTGTATTGACAATACTCAGCCCAAAGAAAGGAGATGAATGGCTCATGTGCACAGATCCTAGAAGCATATTTGAGGTAAGAAGCTTCCATGGTCTTGCAAGTTTCTACATAAAACTTTTCTGAAGCTTTAGTCAGATTTATGCACCCATTATTGAAACAATCAGAAAAACTAATCAGCCATTTAAATGGACAGAAGCATCAGATTGAAACTTTATATTCCTAAATACTTTGGGCAAAGTGAACTTAATTATGCAGAAACTACAGGAAAATGTCAAAAGCAAATTGCAGGAAAGCGGCAGCAAATACAAGCAAAGAGCAGATATGAGCAAGCGAAATAAGGAATTCCAAGTGGGTGACTCAGTCATGGTATATTTAAGAAAAGAAATATTTCCTATTAAAACTTATAACAAGTTAAAACTGAAGAAGATAGGGCCATGTAAAATCGTAAGGAAATTTTTTTCAAATTCATATGAAGTTAAATTGCCAACAGGAATTGAAATATCGCCAATCTTCAATATTGCAGATTTTTACCTATACTGAAAACCAAAAGAAGAATCACAATGGGATGCCACAATAGAAGACCCAACGATAAATTGGGAAGAGCAGATGCCCAAATCAAGGAAGAGGGAAGTTGAAACCATTTTGGAGAAGAGAGTGTCAAAGAAAACCAAGAGCCAAACCTATTATCAGTATTTAGTCAAGTGGAGAGGATAGCCAGTGGAAGACACCAGTTGGATGACTACAGCAGAGCTACAAAAGTTGTGAATCAATTTTGAAGCATTACAAGATCAATATTCTTCCTCGGGAGCCTGATGCAGGAGCATCAGGAACTTGGCTAGCAATGTGATGTTTTGGTCAAATGTTGTGGCTAATCCAAAGAAAACATTAGTAGTAGTATATTTAATTATTTAATTATTATTGTTATTTATTTATGAGGATTGTTAATTTGTTTTTATGTTTAAATAAATTAGGAATAAAACTAGTAGTTGGTTTCTTTCCCTGCGTGGATATAGAGCCAACATAGTGATAAGCACTTGAAAATAGGTAGGTAGTGATTTGTTAAGGAAATTCGAGAAGAAACCTATTCTAAGAGGCACAGTTTAATATTTCAAGTATACATAATAGGAGGAAGGAAGTGCCAGTGTGAAGATTGTAAACGCAAAGGGAAACTCAAGAGATATTTGCTTTACAAATCAATATATCTATGTTTTTTGAAATCCTATATTTTCATTTTATTCTGTTTCACTTTGTATTGGTACATTGATATGGAAATTGCAGGAAGCATTTGGAGTCTACATTGCTGGTGAAGTTGAAATTGGGCGACGTATGAGAAGGCCAACGTTGTGTATTGAAGCATTAAAGCAAGGACGGTGTTGATTGACAGTGTTAAACATAAGTGGATTAGCAGCGTTAGACATAAGTGACTGGCAATAGATTGGCAAAGTTAAGAAGTTAAGCTTGGAAACGTTAAAGCAGATGGGCAGTGTTAAGATCAATAGTGGTATGTGGATGCACTGTGATGTAGAGCAACCAGCAGTGAACCCTTCCAAAAATGATGAGTAAATGATCCCATATGCATCAAGATTTATATATATATATATACAGTCAAATTCTCTTTGTGTTAGTGTCCCATCCATAGCAAAGACTTCTTCAATTTGTTTCTGCGTTAACATTTACTGTGGGATGAAAACTGCATTGCTGGGTTGCGATTGTTTGATATCAAAGTTAATGGGGTGAATTCTGGGCTTGAAGATCCCATGGTCACCTTTGTTGATAATGGTATTGAGTTGTATGAGTGGTGGAGTCCAACCATTAAATATTTCATTTTTTTTCTAAATGAATTCCATATCTGAAAAGAAATCAATTGGATTCCCATTACTATATGTGTAACAGTGATCTCTTAAGGATTATGTTTCTTTTGGAATGAAGTTTATAGAATCAACAAAGCTGCAGTATAGATATTTGTCATATGTTTTTTTTTTAATTAGACAGAGAATTTGAATTGCACATTAAATAAAGAGGGGTGAATCAATTCCATCACGATTGGAGTAAAACCTGGGCCCTAGTAAAATTGAACTTTTTACTATATAAATTTGTAAGTGGAAATTTCTTTTTTTTCTACATCAGAGTCATTTTGGATAAATCCAGGGGGTTGTTCCATGTAGATTTCTTCATGCAAATCTCCATGTAAGAAGGCAGATTTAACATCCATCTGATGGACTTCCCATTTAAAGGAGGCAGCAAGGGAAAGGAAAAGGAGGATAGAATTCATTTGGAAACAGGGGAGAAGGTTTCAGTATAGTCAATGCCTTCAACTTGTGAAAATCCTTTAGCAACAAGACGAGCTTTATGTCTATCCACTTTTCCATCTGGTCTAAATTTTTTTTTATAAATCCATTTTCATCTGACAAGTTTTCTTCCCTTTGGAAGAGGAACAAGATCCCAAGTATCGTTTGCCAATAAGGAATGATATTATTCATTCATATATTCATCCCAATCTGGATGACTTGAAGCTTCTTCAAAGGTGTCTAGATCAGGATTTTCTGGAACTTGAGCCAGTAAGGAAGAGGCTCTTTCAAACTAAGAACATGTACGATGTCAATTTGCAGGGTCACCTACAAGAGAACCTGCTGCATCCAGAGTAGAGTGGACCCATATTGGAAGATGTGGAGCTGAAGGAATATCTTCAAGAGATGGAGGATGATTTCTATCCTCATTTTCATCATCTGAACTAGAAGGAATTCTATCAAAAATAGAAGAGATAGAGAGAGGTGGAACATATGCTGAATCGAGCTCGCAGGCCAAAGGTGGCAGACCCGTCGAACTAGGCTCGCAGGCCGATATATTTTCATGAAATTTTACATCTCTTCTAATGATTATATTTTTTTATTTTGGTTGAAGAAGTCTATATCCTTTGACATCTTCACAATATCCAATAGAAATGCATTTTTCACTCTTAGGTTCTAAGGCTTTATGTTTCACATCTGGAATATGGGCCCAAACATCACTTCCAAAAATAGGAAAGTGACTTACATCTGGTTTGATTGAGCTCCAGGAATCTTCTAGAGTTATATTCCTTAAAACCTTAGTAGGAGTTTGATTTAATATGTAATTTACGCATTTAATTGCTTCTGCCCAAAAATTGAGACTAAGTCCTTTATATTGAAGCATACAATTAGCCATTTCTTTTAAGGTGCAATTCTTCCTTTCAGCTACACCATTTTATTGTGAAGTATATGGAAAAATATGTTGCAATTGAATGCCATGCTCAGTGAAAAAGTTGATAAATTTGTTGTTAACATATTCTCCTCCATTTTCTGATCTTAACTTAAGAATTTGATGTCCATATTGTTTCTCAACAAAGGCCTTAAAGGCCAAGAACATTTAAAAACTTCACTCTTGAGTTTTTAGAAGTATACCCAAGTGCATTTGGAAAAATCATCAATGAAATTTAAGAAGTACTTGCAACCAGAGAAAGAAACAACAGGAAGTGGACCACATAAATCACTGTGCACAAGCTACAAAGGGGCTGAAGCGTGCCAAGAGGCACGCTTGTTAAAACTATCCCGATGATGTTTTCCAAGTACACATCCAGGGAAAACACCATCTCGGCAAGATACCATAGGAAGACCTCTTGCCATATTTTATTTACATAGAGTTTGAAAAGAGTGATAGTTTAAGTGACCAAATCGCTCATGCCAAAGTTTTCTCTCCTTATCATTATGAGAAACAAAAACAGAGGGAAGACATGATGACCCAGAGTAGTCAAACATATACAAACTTGTCGAATCATCAGCAATTCCAGTAACTAAAATATGTCTAGGATATTTGAGGTCCTTGATTACAACATCATGAGGTGAGAATTCTATTTTTTTCCCTTCACTTGAGTGAGTTATCTAATAAACATATAGAAGGTTGCAGGACAAGGTAGGAACACATAATACATCATTAAACTGACCATTATCTAGATGAATAGTTCCAAATCCTACAACACTAAGAGATCTATCATCACCAACATAAATATGTTTGGTGTTACAATCATTTAAAGAAGAAAACATGGCTTTATTTTTGTCCATGTGGTAAGAAGCTCTAGAATCAATGAGCCACTCATGAGAATGAGAAGAAGAAGATACACTTAATGCATAACCAGATCTTGATGCTTGAAAACCATAAGCAGAAAGTGTCATTCCTGAAGATGAAGTTGAAGAGTTCTCCAAATTGATTTGGTGTTTCTTCATTTTTGCTTCCAAGGCTTCCATATTCTTAAAACATTTGGACTTTACATGGCCATCACGATTACAAAAGTTGCAATGTATATATGTTTTCTTCCCTTTTTTTTATTTTCCTTATCAGTTTTGTGAGTTTCTTTTTCAGTTTGCGGCTGAAATTGCTTAAGACCCTTGTTTGGTTTAGGACCATTATTTTTAGGATACCGCTTCTTGGGATTCTTTTGATATGGTTGTTGTTGGGATGCTAAGGCTTTCTTAGAAGAGATTCCAGTATTGATAAGACCAAGGTGTAGAATTTTTTCTTGTTCTCTTATCAAAGAATCACAAAAGGCATCAAAAGAGGGGGATTTGTAGGTTTTTCCTTGAGAAATGAGGTCTTCTCTAGTGGAATGGAAGGTGGAAACAAATACAGAGTATGCAGGTCCAAGCTTAGCAAGAATGCAATAGATAAGGCTACCATCTTCCTTTTTTACCTTAAAACCTTCTAAAAGAATTCTAAGGGTCTTGAATTTGGACAAAAAATATTCAATAGAGGAGAGATTATTGGGGTCCAAAGTAAGAAACTCATTTTCAAGCTGGCGAGCCCTGATTTCATTTTGAATGCCAAAAACAATACTTAGCTTTTTCATAGCTGCATCAAGGGTGTCAATTTCTTGGATATGAAATTGAAGATCTTGAGAAATGGAAATTCCTATTACCCCTCGTGCTTGATCTTGTTTATTTTCCCATTTAAAGGCTTTATCCCCATCGGTAGGTTTAGTTTCTTGTCCTAAGGCTATTCTATAAATCCCTTTACTTGTAAGTAAGTCTATCAGGTAGGATAGCCATTGGAAATAATTGGTGTTGTTAAGAATAACCGGGCATGCATTTTCCATTTTTTTTAATGAAGCTAAAAAAGGCTGAAACTAACTGCTCCAATGGAAATATCTCGAAAAATTAAGCTGGTAAAAAAAAAAACAGCTCGGAAAACGGCTTCCGGATGAAGTTATGCCTTTTTGAAAAAAATGTGGTGTAGAAGTCGAATAGTTACGTGAAAGGTTGAAAGCTGATGATGAAGTTCTACTTAAAAAAAAAATCTCACCCCGCCCCCCACCCCCCCCCCCCCCCCTCTTTTTCAAACTTAGTATAATAAGCTAACTTTAAAAAAAAACTACATTATGTGACCCACTTTTATAAATAAGTGAGAGTCACTTTTACAATGTTACTTTTACATGTGATTTTGAAATAAAAACCTCTTTTCAAAATTGGCAACTTGTCAAAGGGATTTATAAGAAAAATTAACTTAACAAAAAAAAATTTACAAAAAGAAGCTTGAGAGAGATACTTGAACCCAAGACCTCTATTCTCATAAACTAGCTTTACACCAAGTGAGTTAGTAAAAGGATTTTGTAATTGTTTGAAAAAAGGAAGGGATTTTTATTTTTTTTTGCTCTTCGATGTGCGTGTTTTTTCTTGCAAAAAAACTCAAAAAATCCGTGCACAAAAAAATGAAATACAAGCCTTATGGAAAAATGTTATATTTACGGTTAGCCTTTTGGAAACTATCATTTTTTCTACAATTTTTTATTTCCCGAGATCGCACAAAGACGCGAGGAAAGATCATACGTAGCAAAAAAAATACCGTCTTCCTATTTCTGATTTGCCAGGGTCACACACAGTGCAGAGCAAAGAGTATACGAAGAGAAGAGGGTATAGATCTGGCAAATAAAAAAAATATAAACCGAAATAAACAGAACGATTAATAAATATAACTGCAAAAAAAAATACTTTATACCTCTAGATCTAAAATGACATAACTCGGGCAACCGAAAACCTTTTCGCATGAAACGAAAAAGGTTCCTTACTATAACAGATGCTCCAGACACAACAGAGCAGTTCTCCCAGCCTGAAAGTGGTCAAAAATAGTATATATGGAAAACGACAGTCGCATGTAGTCAAATCGGCTTCGGATTTGGATCAACAACAGATGTGGCCCTCAAAATGGCTCTGATACCATGTAGGAATTTACAGGGTAAGTTCCTTAGATCAAACACCAAATTTCACTACTCACAAACAGATCACAAATCAATACACCAGTATTTGACGTGGTTAAAACCGTCGAAGAGGGAATTAGTCCACAACCTGAGCCAACGTGGCCACTTCAGGAAATTTATTGATATAAAAAAGAAAATTTACATAAGTTTCTCTCATAAACGGTTACCGGAAAAATGACCCTCCATGCTCTTTAAATAGAGATCATGGACCAATTGGGTGTTAAGCCACGAATCAAGTGTCGTTAATACTGAGGAGAGAGTGAACTGTCGGATCACTACATATCGTGACCGTCGGATTATAAGTTACAAATGTACATAGTAAAGAAACACACTTTACCTAACTCTATACTAGAGTTATACTTAAATATTTCCTGGGTGTCGAAATATCCTAACAAAAACTTCTTTCTCCCAAGACTGGTCAAAAGCGCAGCGCCAACCTCCAAAATACGGCAGAAAGGTCATTTTTTGTGTGCTTTTTGCCCTTTTGACTGCATCTTTGACCCAAAAAGGTTTTGTAAAGTGGTTTTTCTAACTGTACTAGGCTTTTTGAATCCAATGGTGGTTTCATTTTCTCCATTGGAGGTACCTAGGAAAAGCGCAGTGCCTAGGGCGCTACGCTTTTGCCAGTTTGACTGTGTCAAATTGCCAAAAACTCAAAAATTTCGAACATTTGCCGAAATTTCTTCAAATATTTTGTTGTGGGATGATGATGAGGTGTACTAGGCTATGAGAGATGCCTCAGTAAGAATATCAAGTTTTTCCCCTTCATTTTTCTTGGTTAGGGTTTCAAGTCTTGATTTGGCCTTTTGTAGCTTTGAGCTTGCATTTTGGTTTTTCTTGAAGCAGTGCTTGGCCCTCTTTCTCAATATTTCATTTTCATTTTTTTCCTTCTCCACAAGATTATCAAGATTTTGGTTGGCCCTATCAAGCCATTGCTCTGGGTTCTCATTGACAATTATGGAAAAATACTCATTGAATGTAAACTCATTAGCAAGCTCAACCTCCTTTTTCTTCTCTAGTTCTAAAGCTCTTTTCAGACCTCTAGTCCTAGGTATTATTCTTGGAACTTTTTCTTCTACCTCATTGGTTCCACCATACCTTTCATAGGCCTCATCAAGCAAGGCCTTTGCCTTGTTTTCTTCTCTTTTTTCCTTGAGAAGTTGAATCTCCATGATGACCTGCTTGGTCTTGAGTTGTTTATTTTCCTGCTCATAGTATGCAATGAAAAACCTACATCTCTCTAAGTTGGTCTGAATCTCACTGATTTGGGAATCATTTTGCTTGATAATCATTTTGGAGGCCTCATCATCATGCTCATCATCTAAATCAACAATGTCAAAATTAGTCTCTATTTCATGGAGGTAATCCTCATCATGAATGGCTACCTCATGTACATCTTCCTCTTCCATCTTTTGTTTGTCCTTTTGTACCTGATTTTTTGATGAAGAAGGTAGGGCCCCTCCCACACTCTGTGGGGAAAGCAACTGCCTATGCCCTTTCTGAGATGTTTTTCCATTGTGCTCATTTCATCCTCTTTAGGCTTACTGACCTCAACTCTTATAGGTGACTCATGTTGCTCATAAAATGGTGATGATGGTGGTGATGGTGATGGTGTATGTGAAGTGGAATGAGGTGATGAAGTGGTAGGCACTGTGGACTGAGATGGAGGCATAGATGTAGGAGGGTGAGATGAAGAAGGCACATCTTCAGCATGTGGAACTTGTGCAGTGAATATCTCATTTTCTATGAATGTGTCCCATGATATGTTCAACGGCCGATGGAGGAAAATGATTTTGATCAAGGAGTGGTGGAAAAGACTATTCATCTACTGGTCAAACTCTCTCTTTTACACAATGTGTGCCACTTTGTCTATGCTCCTGAATAAAAAGTATGGGATATTGAGCAATTTAACTCTTGTGAAGTGCATGAGGAGTCTAATGTGATAAGTGTAAATTCTAGAGAACCTCCCTTCACAAGAGAAATACTTCATGATGATCTTCATCATGGGGACATAACTATTAAGAAGATAGATAAAAGGAAATACCCTCTTCCTCTCATTTCTATAAATTGGTTTGATGAACGTCTCATAGTACTGATCCTCCAAATCATTGGATTGGAACCACCTCTCACCCATGTTTGGAATCCCTATGGTAGTAGCAATGATGGATGTAGTCATTGTGAAAGTCACACCTACTAGGGTTACTTGATTGTCTTTGAGGTTTACACTAAAGAGTTTGCTCAAAACAGGGTGATTTTGTACCCTTTCAATCATGTTACAAAACTCAAGGCAACCAACATACTGAAAGCATGAAATTTCCATTGGTGAGGCTATCAGTTATCTAGTGTTGGTTGGCTCCAACCTTATTATTCTCCCTCCTTTGTGTGGCCTTCTATGTTGTCTATCCTCCTCCTCCAATCTACCTTCCTCCTCTTGCCTATCTTCTTCTTCTTCCATATTGTCTCTCTCTTCTTCCATGGCGTCTTGGTCTAGAAACCCTAGGGGAGGAAATGGGAATGGGGATAGGTCTAGGAATGTAATATCCCAAATGGGATATTTTAAGATTTTTTCCAGAAATTAATTCAACCATAAAATCACCAGAAGATTTCCATGTAAAATATCTTTAGAAATTTAAGCCGTTAACATTATAAACAATTTTCATAACATCAACCAAAATATTTACGGCAAAACCGGAAATATAATTTGCAACTATATATTAGACAATATAAGTATGTAGAAAATCTCAACCTTATTTTATTAATATAAAATTGTTGGTACAAAAACTAGAAATGGCTGAAATAATGGCCCAAATAGATCTACAACGATGCCGCAAACTGGCCTCCACAATAAACTGGAAATAAATTGCAACCTGTGAATCCTGAATGGATCCACCAAGGGAAGAGATGGGTGGTCGCCCACTCTCACTAAATCACCCGAGGGTTTTCGTCCTGGGGCTACTACTGAAGTAGAGAATCCAAGTTCTCAAACCTCTCACACAAGCAATGATCCAATCCAAGATATCTCCAAATGATCGTTGCTTCTCCTTTTATAAATCTGATGGATAGATCTCCAATCCTGATCTAGAAGCATATTATTTTATTATTATTATAGAATATCCTCCATTGACTCTATAAAGTAACTTTAATTTAATTATATTTCACTTAAAGTCACTTTTGGCCCCTTTTCCTCTAAATATTATTTTTCCTTTAGTTAAATGACTAATTAAAGTCATTTTTAATTAAGGACAATAGTATATCGCCCATGGTAATATCTTTGGCCACTATAAGTCACTTCTCAACATCCCATCCTGAAGATCTCCTCATTCCAGTTCCAAAGATCTATTACACTAAGGTGTTCTATCATGTATTCCTCCCGGAATGCCACCTTGAGCATAATTAATTGAGTTAAGTCGAAAAATAACTCAGTTTTTTTTAAAGTTGTCAGAATGCGCTGGAACGTAAGGAAAACTGTGCAGATGATGGAATTTATCAAGCGAATGCCATCGGTCATCATAGAAACTCCTCAAAAATCCTCCAAAAATCCCTCAGGCCTGTTGATGACACCAACCGGTATCTATGACCTGTCTGCTCCCAACTCTGGAAGTCTATCCTAACCCTATCATAGGTATACCAAAAAAAGGAATATTACAGACCTTTCGCCCCAAGATTGCTTGCCCTAAAGAAATCCAAATATGTGGGCCACCTTTTTGGCCCGATGCAGCTGAGACCCAATGCCCGAATCCCATGCAAACCCCTGGGTGCTGCCATGCACCTGCATCAAGCCACCCGGAATAGACCCCTGAATGTCGGGATCCAAAAATAATCTCTCACTATACCTGTCGTCAAACAATCCTCCTGGATCCCAACGCCACCATGGCTAATCATCGCCCAAGTCCCACAACTCGGACTTCGTACTATCTTTGGCTATAGTTGTTGCCCCATGAAGCGATGTCTTCCAGCGAGCATCAATGCTCCATGGTTCATGTTGTGTTGTACCTCTAACTATATAAGTTGCCCCACCAACTGGGTACCGACTCCTCACCTCTCTCCAATCCAACTCCCAGTCTAGGCCGAGGTCAATCCTGATCTATGGATGTCGAAATAGTGCTACTGAAATACTGATGGACTGTTGGTCCATAATACATGGCCCAATGGAACATGTAACATCTCTCCCTTCCAAGTGCTCCTGCCAAAGTGTACCTGGGACTAAGAATGTCACTCTATCAATAGAATACCAACTCATCACCTGTCTCCAATCCAACTCCAGACTCGATCTGATGCTACTTGAAGTCGGGATGGAATGATGAAGAATTGTCGACATGTGCCCCTCTGCGAACAGGAATCTGTAGCATCTATCATGTCTAATGGCCCCTGCTCTTCTATGCTCCCTATGAATAAAATTGTACCATCTAGAGGGTACCAAATCATGATCTCCCGCCAATATAACATGGAAGAAGAATCCAATGTAGTGACATATGCATACGAAAAACATCTAGAGTGTTGTTGCTAACCCATACTCAACTCACACTACTCTGTCCCGTCTGCTGGCAATATCTACCTATAGTGGAAGGCCCATCTCTGTATAAAAGGCCAAATTTGGTGAGATATGTTTCAAGCCCCTTCGATGCACTCTTGGAGAGTGCTACTCCCTAAAAGCACTGATGCTCTGCTGACTTCACATGCATCTATCTGCACCTCATCTGTGTATCGGCTCAATGATCGATGATCCACCATCTCCAACAGCTCATCCCTATCTTGATAAGGAATTTCATGCTCCTGTTTTATATTAGGCTCCCATATAACTATCCCATCAACCCCCAACATCTCATGAGGATAAGTATCTGCAACTACTGCCTCCGTGCTAGATGCCTGTACATCCGTCTGCTCCTCACCCATGGCTGCCCTAAGGGTAGCCGTACATCCATCACAAACTCAATTTCAGCCCCCATATGGCTCTCCCCAAAAGGACTATCATGAATGATGTACGTAGCCTCCTCCTATGCTGACTCATGATCCATCATATGTTTCTCTGGCTTAATCATCTCAAGTGACTCATCACTGAGAGTATATCCCATAGAGTCCTTTGACTGCTCACCCTACACAATGGAATAAAGCTTCGACCTACTGTCATCAACTTTGCATGACTGCTCTCACTCCCCAGAAGTATCCTCATATGATCCCATGGAATTATTTGACGAAGAGTTCTCATCATGGCATACAAAATGAATGTCCTTTTGTTCTGCCTCTACCACGTCATCTACATCACTCAAGCATGAGTGATTAGGCCCCCAAGTTTCTTTGCAGATGAAGCAAAGTCCCTTCTTCCTCAACTCATTTTGTTGCCTGATCCACCAAATTGGAGGAGCTCTTCCCTGGTCAATTTTCTCCTGAATAGCCCAATATTATACTCAACCAGCCCTTGGGCTAGCTCATAAGCAGCAGGTGAGACCAAATGCTCTCTCCTCCAAATGCTCAACACCATAGTCTGCAACTCTCGGCAAAGGGCCTTACAGTCTCTCATACATGACGACAGGATGGACTGCATGTGTGTTATGATTGTTTCAAAATGATGTCTCCTAATGTTGAAGAAGCATTGGAACATATGTATAATCAAGCCATCACATTTAAGATCAAACATGATGTAATATATTCTGAATGTGGCCATACCTCCTAAAACCTCAAGCTTCTTCCCAAAGGTAGAGCCTGGACTATTGTCCAAATCCTAAAATGTCCCTACCATCAGTGTGAAAACTCTCCTCATAATTTCATCATTGTAAGGGGTTGTAGGGACGATTAGTCCCATGATGTTGCTGAGACAAGTTGCAACTGGGAGTGTGACCCCTACGCAAGTTTCCTCCAAGAACTTGGGTTGTATGAGAGCAAGCATACATGGTTTTAAGGCCCAAATTAATTTTCTCCCATATAATTGTTTTACTTTGGAAAGGAGTTCATCAAGTTCCTCAAGTTTGGAAATAATTCTCCATGTGATATTCATGTGTTTCAAATTTGTCCCAAGCACAAGGATTTTGTTGCCTATTTCTGGTTCTTTCTGTAGGCCCCTGGATTTCCCCTTTTGAAGAATGGCATAGACCCCCTTTGAGAAAGGTGTATTGTTTTTCTTTGTTTCTTGGTCCATAGAAACATTGTGGTTCAAGGCTTCAACGGTTGTGTTTCCATGTGGGTTTAGGAGGTATTTTAAAAACTCCATGTTTATGGCAACAATACAAAGTTATGATAACAATGAAACGTACCACAAAAACACACTACATACATTAATACATTGTCCAAACATCAATCAGAAATGAAACTAATGCCAACAACAATGATGCATTATTGGCATGTTGTTACATTGCTCTTTTCAATACCATTCTCCAACAGATAAATCTAGCTCCAACAAATAATTTAGGCTTTGGAAAATAAATTGGGCTCTAGTAAAATCATTTTTGCACAACAAGATGAATTCATCCTAGCAAAGTAAGATAAAAAATGTTACCCCGAATGCAAGGAAATTATCTCTCCTCAGCTCTGTACTGACTCTGGAAATTCTGCAACTGTTGGAAATGTTATTGTTGGCTGACTTCAGACTGTTAGTTGGGTTGCTTCCACTGCTTAGAAAATTCTAGGAATTCAGGAAGGTGATCCTTGCCCAAAACCCAGAAAAACCTAGAAATAGTTTCCTTGAATTCCAACCTTCAAAATTTTATCCTTTTTCTCCTAGCTCCTATACCTGTTGGTTGAGTAGGGACTACGTAAATGAGCTGATCGGCTGCTCAGAAAACTCCAGGATTTTAACCACGGACTCTACTAAAAAAAACAAAAAAAACCCATAAATGGTTTTCTCTAATTCCAACTTTCAAAATCTGCCCTTTTTGTCTAGCTCCTATAACTACTGGGTGAGTAGGAACTGCGTAAATGGGCTGATCTACTACTCATAAAATGCCAAGATTTTAATCACGGACTCTACTAAAAAATCCCATAAATACCCAGGAAAATATTGGGCAAATTCTAATTGAATAATTTTGGCCCTCCAATATAAATTTGGCCCAGTAAAATGCTCTCCGACAGCAATTTTCCACTCGCTGCTACAATGGATTGGCCAAAACACCCACATCCAGTGCTCAAAAAAATCTCAAAAATTAATCCCAAATGGTGCTCAAAAAATTCTCAAAAATTACTCCCAAATTCTTCAAGCCAATCAGACCAAAACCTAGAAAAGGTTTGGCCAAAACACGATCTGCCAAAATTGACCCCAATAAACCCTATGCTCTCCTAATAGCTGCTGAATACGTTGTCGAGAAATGATCAGCGAAATACTCAACAACCCTTCAAATGTGCAACAAATAATCCCTCTTGCACTTCCTCTATCTCCCTCAACAAACAAGGCTCAAATGGTTGAGACCTTCCTCCACAACTAGGCTCAACTCTCCTCCTCTGCACTGGCCTAGAGACTGCCATACTACTCCATAAATAGAATATCAATCTCAGCCCTTGGAGGTTCGCCTATAGTTGAAAATCTAATGAACCTTGCAACCAATAAAAAACACAATAACCCCGCTGCATCCTCCAGATATACACACTCCAAACCGAGGCATCCAATGCAGAAGCTGAAGATAAATAACTCGAGCAACTAAGATCATAATCAATAGTGCAATAATGCATGGAAGTTAATGTGCAGTAAAACCCTTGAACTTGGATCTTCTAGTAATTTGGAAAGTAAACCCTCAGGTTGGAAAGATCACCAGCTCTGATACCACTGTAATATCCCAAATGGGATATTTTAAGAATTTTGCTGAAAACTAATTCAACCATAAAATCACCAGAAGATTGCCATGTAAAATAACTTTAGAAATTTAAGTCGTTAACATTATAAACAATTTTCATAACATAAACCAAGATATTTACGGAAAAAACGGAAATATAATCTGCAACTGAATAATAGACAATATAAGTATGCAGAAAATCTCAACCTTATTTTATTAATATAAAAATATTGGTACAAAAACTAGAAATGGATGAAAGAATGGCCCAAATAGATCTACAATGATGCCACAAACTGGCCTCCACAACAAACTGGAAATAAACTGCAAACTGTGAATCCTGAATGGATCCACCAAGGGAAGAGATGGGTGCTCACCCACTCTCACTAAATCACCCAAGTGTTTTCGTCCTGGGGCTACTACTGAAGTAGAGAATCCAAGTTCTCAAACCTCTCACACAAACAATGATCCAATCCAAGATATCTCCAAATGACCTTCGCTTCTCCTTTTATAGATCTGATGGATATATCTCCAATCCTCTAGGAGCATCTTATTTTATTATTTTATTATTATTCTAGAAGATCCTCCATTGACTCTATCAAAGTGACTTTAATTTAATTATATTTCACTTAAGTCACTTTTGGCCCCTTTTCCTCTAAATATTATTTTTCCTTTAGCTAAATGACTAATTAAAGTCATTTTTAATTAAGGAAAATAGTATATCACCCATGGTACTATCTCTAGCCACTATAAGTCACTTCTCAACATCCCATCCTGAATATATCCTCATCCTAGTTCCAACGAGCTATTACACTAAGGTGTTCTATCATGTATTCCTCCCGGAATGCCACCTTGAGCGTGATTAATTAAGTTAAGCCCAGAAATAACTCAGTTTTCTGAAATTTGTCAGAATGTGTTGGAACAAAAGGCAAAATATGCAGATGATGGAATATATCAATCGAATGCCATCGGTCCTCATAGAAACTCCTCAAAACTCCAAAAATCCCATGGGCCTGCTAATGACACGAACCGGTATTTGTGACCTATCTGCTCCTAACTCTAGAAGTCCATCCTAAACCTATCATAGGTGATAACAAAAAAAGGAATATTACAAGAGAGTAGGGATTAGGGTAGAAAAATTTAGGGAGATGAGGGAAGGGTTTAGGGAACTTTAGGGAGTGATAGGAGGTCAAGATACTTTGGGAGTTGAAAATGATAAATTGGATTACAGGTTCGGCGTAGTGGTTGCCTAGGAGTTTTTGTGGCCTAGGACTTATGGTTTTATAAGGAAGGGGTTTAGGGATTAAAAAAGAGTAGTGTAGGGGTAGGGATGGGTTGAATAGTGATGTAGGAAGGTATTTTAGGGTTTATGGGTAGCAAATTGATAGTGAGGGAGTGTTACTAGGGTTTTCCACTAGACACAATGTCAATTTCTCTTAAGAACAAAACCACTATGAAAATGTGATTTAGGGAAGCAAGGAGGTGAAGATTTTGTGTCACTTACTTGATAAAGGAGCAAACATGCCTTTGCTGAAATTTTTGAGAAAGTTTGAGGCAGTGCCAAATGCTCTAAGCACAACGCCTCTCTCCTATGCGCAATGCCACTTGCCTATGTGCAGCGTCTCTCTCCTATGCGTAGCGCTAAGAAAAATTTCACCTCTGATTCTGCAAATTGACTTCTTCGGGCTGAGGGAGTGCAAAATCAACCTTTAGATGTGCAAATAAGTTTGAATGGGATGTTTCATTGGTCTTTATACTTCATGGACATGATGATTTGGGCCTTGGGACCTACTTTATTCCTTTTTAATTCACTTAACCTTTGAAAATTTACCTTTTACTTGACTCTTTCCTTTGACAAATTGATCTTTTGATAACTTTTAGAACTCTTCGAATTTGACTTTTTGGTGGTTTGGCATCTTTGGAACACTGAGTTAGTAACTTGGGATGGTGAAATTATTACATTTTGAAAGACATAAAATTACATAATGAAAATATTAAAAACTACATTTAAACTCAAAATTACATGCTAAAACAAGAAATTTTCTTCACAAATCATCTTCATATGGGGAAGAGATTGTTGGAAATACTGAGAAGGGGGGGTGAATCAGTATTCCTTTCAATTAGAGAATTAGTTAATCTTCAATTATTATCAGTGTTTGTACAATGATAGCAGAAAACAAGAGGAACACAAATGCACACAGTTTTTAAGGTGGAAACCCACTCCGAGACAAAAACCACCTAATGCTTTTCTAATAATTCTTTAATATTCAACTCCAATTGAAAATAAAGCTCCAACTTCTTAGAATCTAGAAAATCATTCTTCTCCAGCTCCCACTGGATGGACGCTCCAACGCCCGAGATTCTTTAGTATTCAACTGAACAGATGCCCCAACACCCAATGAGCTACAACTCACCCTAGCACCACCCTACCACCCTATAGAAGAATAAAAGAAGAATGGACTCTCGTACCAAGGAAAATGGTCCACTTTACAATGATATAAAATGATGTGGAAGAAGAAGATATACTAGACCATAACCCAAACTTTGACACAACCACATAATGATGATCCTATACCTCTCAACACTACCTCTTCAGCCCTTGGCAGATAGACACTAGTACAATTTTTACAATAATGTATTTAAAATGACTTAGTACAAAGATACCTTTACAATGATTGTATGCAGTGTTGCCCACTTGAAGACTTCATATGATGAACTTCTTGCTGCTGTTATGCACCTTGGTTCCTTGGTTTCTTGCTCTTTTTCATGCTACCACTACCCTCTGCTTTGCACCTTTGCTTTGCTTTTGTATCGTAGAAATCTGGTCCTTTGCAACCCTTGACAACACATGATCTAGCTTTTTCTTGCCTTCTAGGAGCTCGATATTGAATCTGGTGTATCTCTGTTATTTTAGATACTCAATATCTGATTTTTGGTCTTGCATTAGTCCTCTGAGTATTCTTTCCAATGCCATAGTTTTGACCCAATTTAGATTCTTCAAGAAAGAGTTATGCCCAATTTCTCACAATGCCCTAACTATGGACTGTTTCAAAAGAGCGCGCTTGTACGGCATGCCACATGTCATTGTTTCTTCATTTAGCTCTAACATTGATTTAGCGAAAACTAAACCCTGTGCACTATCTGCCATTTTTCACAGAATTCCAATCCGATACTCATAGCGAGAGTTATGAATATTTTACCAAGGTCACTTATTTGAGATGAATTTCAAGAGCCTGTAAAAACCTTGACTTCCATAGATCATATCTCCAAAAATGTTGTGCACCTTGATCTAAAGTTTTTACTACAGCTTTCTCAGGATTTTAGCTTTGTCTCGTAAAAATTTTAGCTTCTAAACCTTCGTAGAAACAAAGTTAGAGCGAAAATTCCACGATGACCTATTTCAGATGGCTGAATCCCTTGCATAAGGAGGAAATGAAGATCACAATATATATGAATGCTTAAGTTCAGAGGGGCTTCAATAATTGAATGTGGGAGGGATTTTAGGAGCTTAAAAATATTAATTATGAGTTTTCAATGACCCATGCCCCAACCCCATGGGGTTTTATCCCACTAACTGGGGTACAAACTTCAAACATGAATATCTCTCAAACCGTGAAGAATTACATGGCGTGCCATATATCAACGAAAACATCTCAACAAGTAGAAACCATCAAAATAATTATTGACCCAGAATATATTAATTTGATGAGTCCAAAATTTCCATGCAATATTGGGTTAGTCCCGAGTGCTGCCCAGGTTGACATCAATGACAACCGTGATCAACAATCCCCCTTTGGCATTGATAGCAACATAAATTACTCCCCCTGTTAGCTCTTTGACACCTCTTCCTACAACATTCTCTCCCCCTTTGACATCAATGGCAAAGGGTAACTCCCCCTGAAACACAACCATCCTACGGACCTATACACACTTCCACTCCCCCTGACACACAACCATCCTACAGACCTATAATCTACTTCCACTCCCCCTTTATATTATGAAAAAGGAAAATATAATGAGAACTTGGGAGAATCCCAAGCTTCTGGCGAAGATATTCCAATGTTGGCAAATATTTAATATGTGATTATTTTGGTGCTGCTTGGAATCTTGCTACTATTCCAACTTCTTGCATAACATCTGGTCGGGAGGCTGTTACATATAGAATACTACTAATCATAGATATGTACAACCTTTGATCCACATCCTTAGATGAGTTTTCTATGCTCAATTTGCAACCTGTTACCATTGGAGTAAGGATGGGTTTGCAATCTTCCATTTTAAATTTCTTGAGGATTTCCTTGATGTACTTGGCTGACATATAAATATTCATTTCTCTTCTTGAGATATTTGAAGCCACACAAGTAATAGCCATTTCGGCAAGTAAAGACATCTACGAAATCACTTTTCACCTTTGTAGCAAACTTGTGCCATTAAAGTCATCATTGCTACCAATTATTGTATCATCCTCTTTAGCTATTAGACATGCTTTAGTTGCTTCATCGAACATATGGTTTGGGCCTAAACTTATTTGTAGCCACAATTTCACCATACCGTCTTTCCCTAATTTCTCAATGAGTTGAATAGTATTGTGTGTCCTTGATCACACATTTGTCCAACACTGAGCAGATTGTGATTCATGTTTTCAACCAATAGAACATTCTTGGCTAGAGCATATTTGCTTCCGAGAGTGAGAGTACTTGATCCTCTAACATTTGAAGATCCATCATTTCCAAAGGACACGGTTCCATCCTTCTTCTCTTTTAGAAATACAAATTTATTTCTATCTCTAGTCATATGCGTTGAGCAACCACTATCAACATACCACACATCTTTGTTCTTTTGAGCCTTGAAAGCAAGAGCACAATTATCATTCTTCTTCTTCTTCCATGTTTGTTCGTTATGTGGCTTCGAAGATTCTTCTGGAGGATTTTCAAGTCTGCAGTCTTTGGATATGTGTCCAAAGTTTCGACATTTGTAACATTCAATATTATTTCTTAAATGTTCAAATCTATTGATGTTTCGCTGAGCCCTGGGAGTTTCATATTTGATAGATCTCCTATAATTGTATTCGTTCATAGGGTACGTGTGACATTCTACAGCTTTATGACCAAATTTTCCACATGAATAACAATAGCCATAAAAAATATGTTGGTACCTGGATGGAAATTTTCGTTGAGGAATTGTCTTCCAAGGCTATTCTTGTGAATCTTGTCCAGTGAAGTCTACATGCATGTCAGATCTCATAGGTTCATTTTATTTTGTTGTAGAAGGTCGTGCTTCTTCTTCTTTGTAACCAATGCCAGTTCTGTCATTGTAAGATTGTTGATTGTTGATGAGTTCTTCCAATGCCCTTGAGCTTTTGGCATAGTTTTGGATATTTTTTCCTTTCTTCACTTCCTCACGCAGTGAGACTACTTCGGCTTCTAATTCTTCCCTTTCTTAGTTGCTTTCTTCCAACTTCTTTTGAAGTGACTCTTCAATGCATTTGTGTTCTTCATCTTCAATTTTGATACCTTGAACTTGTTCTTCAAGAGTATTTGAATGGATCTTATCCGCCTTGAGATATTTTATAAGCTTGATTGCTTCCTCATAAAATTATTCTATGGTACATCCTTCTTCTTTGTTGTTTGATACCTCTTGTTTATTGTGCTTGGGTTTATTGTGCTTGGCCATAAACAAAACTCTCTCATTGGCTTTTTCTTTGCTGTCACTTTCTTCATCGGATGATGAGCTATCTTCTTTAGAGAGAAAGTTCCCTTTGGATCCTTGCTTGTTGAATTTCTTAAAGCCTTTCTTTCCTTTTGAGTTTCCATCACTTATGTTTGGAAATTTTGTTGCAAAATGCCCAACCTCATTACAGCTGAAACATATCAATGGAAGTTTACCTTTGAATTTTCCCTTACCAGGTTTTAGTTTTCTCATAAAGTAAGCATATTCTTCATCGGAAAGGCCTTCTCCATCATCTCCCTTTTCTTCACATAGGGTGCATATCTTTTCAATTGAGAGTTTGTTTTATCCTTTTGGTTTTCTTAGATGCAATGAACGCGGTTCTAGATGCGAAGTATGCCTCTTCTTCATCAAGTCTCATTTCATATGCTATGAGAACTCCATACGATTCCTCTTTCTTTGAGTTTGTCAGTTTGCCTTTGTATTCTAAAATGATACCTTTGGGTTGAATCTCTCTGGAAACATTCTAAGAATCTTTCATATAATGGTCTTCTCATCAACATGCTCTCCCAATGCTTCCACAGTGTTGGTTATTTCATCAACGTGTTGGAAGTATGCAACAATGTTGCCATCTTCTTTCATTCTGAGTTGCTCAAATTTTTCTCTATAGATTTGAAGCTTTGCTTCTTTGACATTTGAGTCACCTGCATATATATTCTCAAGCTTGTCCCATACATTTTTGGAAGTTTTACAACCCAAAACCTTATGATAAGCAGATTAAATAAGTCCAATGATAATAATATTCTTTGCTTTTGAATCTGTAATATCCCAATGATCAAATTTTTAAATAAAACAACACATCTAGGTATTTCATATAAAAACACAGAACACAACACATATAAGAAATTGAAGCTCAATTGTGAATCCTGAATGGATCCACCACATAAAAATTACCGCGGGGTTTTCGTCCCGGGATCAATAAAAGAACTGGCCAGGCCAGATTCTCAACCCAAATATAATAAAGTAGATAATCTAGAATGCCCCAAATGCCTAGCTTCTCTCCCCTTTTATAGGCTTGATGGGTCAATACCAACAAGAGATACAATGGGTCAATACCATGGGAAAATACCATCAAGAAATGCCATGGGTCAATATCATGGGTTAATACCATGGGTCAATTCTATCCACTTTGACGGGATCAAGAAAGGGGATATTACAAATCCTCCCGCCCAAAGATTGCTTGTCCTCAAGCGATCCACTTCTATCCATAACAGAAGCTTTTGTACATGGATACTAGGATCCCATACAATCTGATGTGCCCTCCATTTTGAATGGTCCTGAATGGATCCTTCAATACCTGGATCCCAAACAATCCTTTGACCAATCCTTCCTGGAATAGATTTACCTGGATCCCAAACAATCCTTTGGCCAATCATTTCCCCAGTGGATTCTCCTGGATCCCAATGCCACCTAAATCCTGGGACCTGTGGGTTATGGTACCATTTTAACCCTTCATTGTTGTCCGCACCAAAGGGCCCAAGCTGCAATATGCCCTCGGTTGTGAGTATCCTTCAAAGAATCAACCTATCTATAGAATACCAACTCATAATCTCTCGCCAATCCAGACTTGGGGAGGGATGAATATCTGCAAATCTACTATGTTGATGTTGTTCGATGCTCAATTCATGCTTCTCTACTTGGTTACCCAACCTGATGCAGTTGGAGAACCCTTCCCTTCTCTTCCCAATGTATAAAGGTGGGTTGTTGGTAGTGTTGCAAGACTTATCTATGTACTCTTGTAGAGGGCTGCTCTGGAACTCCCAATCGTACTCCTCTTGCTGCCTTATGAGGGATTTGAGTCGTTCTTCAACACTAGACAACTTGGTCTTTGATTCGGCACATACCCCTATGAGTTCCTCAATTTTTCTGTTCTCCTGTAAGGCAATATCTCGGATTGTCCAAACTTTTTGCTTCAACAACATAAGATATGTCTTGAAATGCTTGATCCTTTCTCGAAAGTCTTCTACAGGAAATTCTAGTGCCATGCTGACTGTCTCTGTATCTGATTGCACTGGATGCCCCACGACCACTGCTTCAACTTGAATATTTGATCGACCCTTTAGAAATGAATCATCTTGCATACTATCTTTTTCTTGCTGGCCTGCATGATCATGCTCATCATATCTGTTCATTACTATTGGCTCCTCATTTGATTCTCCTTGGGTGTATTCATCCTAGACCTCTTCACATGTGAGGATCAGTTGTCCATCCTTTCTCGTTGTCAAACATGGATGTACTGGTGGACTGTTGTCTATACCTGATTGCCCATACTCTTTATGGATGTCCTCCATTGTATTTATAGATTCAACTACCCCATCATCAGGAGAGATTGCATCCTTCCTTTCGTCATGTACTTTTTCAGGTTGACTGATCAGCTTGTCCTGCAAGTTTCTTTGAAGAGCATGGTGTTGTTGTTCACCATTTGTATTTGACTGCTCAGATCCTTCATAGGTCCTCTCCTGAAAACCAGTGAACCCATCAATGGATGAATCCCCATGATCTGAAGAAGTCTCTAATTTTTCTATCCTTGTTGCCTCCTTATTGTCTGGACATGAATGGTCAAGTGCCCAAACTCCCTTGCATACAAAGCATAAGCCTTTCCTCCTTAGTTCATTCTTACTGTCTCCACAAATCTTTGTTAGTTCCTCCTTGGTTAACTTCTTTCTAAGTAGTTTGATGCCTTGTTTGATCAACACCTCAACTAGTTCATAAGTAGCAGGTGATGCAATTAGCTCCTTCCTCCAAATGGCCAACAATTTGGATCTCAATTGTTCGCAGATGGCCCTATCTTCTCCTAAGATAGGAGACATGATCTTTTGCATGTCTGTTTTGATGTAGTTTGGATGAGACGTTGTAATTCCATTGCAGAAGTATTGGAGCATCTGAAGGATTAAATCATCACACTCTAGATCCAGCATAAGCATACCAAATCTGAATTTCTCCATGCGTTCCAAAATTTTGCGCTTATGGTAAAAAGTAAGAATGGTGGAATTGTCCAACCCTTGGAGTGCTTCCACCATTACCTGAAAATTCCTCCTCATGATATCATCATTGTAGGGAAATAGTGGTGTTGTTAAGGCTATGATTTTACTGAGACAAGAAGCGACCATGAGTCTAACCTTTTCACAAGAATGCTCCAAGAACCTAGGTTGTATCAAAGCAAGCATGGATGGCTTCAAGGCCCAACTTGACCCTTCCCATTTTGATTTATCTATCAAATTCAAAGTTGCATATAATGTGTCTAGCTGTAGGAGAACATCTTTTGACTTTGTACCCTGCAATTTGGATCCAAGTTCGAAGAGATACTTGCTTGTTACATCTTCCTTCTAGATATCTTTTGACTGCTGAAGGATAACATGGACCTTTCGAGAGAAAGGCCTGTTGCTGTGCTCTTGCTTTTGATTTGTATGTTGTTGCCATCTTTGATCCACAGAAGTATTGTAGCTCAGAGAATCAACTGATATATCATTATGTTGATTCTTGTGGCGTTTCGAAAAATAAAATGATGGCATCGACATCAATGGATCTCAATACTTAGCTAATGAGAAACCTGGGAATGATCCCTGTCTAGCAATAATTTTCCAACCTTTCAACAATGACCATATTTTCAAGAAAGATATGAATCTTCCATACACATGAATAAATATCATGGGTACATTTATAATATTCCATACAAATGAATAAATATCATGGGTACATTTATTCATAAGAGGCCATATACAAGCTATAAATGATTGTGTCAATCATGTCTTCAAATATTTTCACAAATTTAACCCACATATTTATAAATGATTTTCCATTCACTTATGTCTCCCAATAATTTACTAAAAAATAAAATTCCAACTAGGGTGATAAATATCATCGAAGTGAGAAATTCTAGCTAGGGTGAAAAATAAATTTCACCGAAGTTCCTTGCATAGAACTTTTAGGCTGGCAGGATGCACAGCTCTGATACCACTGTAATATCCCAAGGATCAAAATTTTAAACAAAACAACACATCTAGGTATTTCATATAAAAACACAGAACACAACACATATAAGAAATTGAAGCTCAATTGTGAATCCTGAATGGATCCACCACACAAACATTACCGCGGGGTTTTCGTCCCGGGATCAATAAAAGAACTGGCCAGGCTAGATTCTCAACCCAAATATAATAAAGTAGATAATCCAGAATGCCCCAAATGCCTAGCTTCTCTCCCCTTTTATAGGCTTGATGGGTAAATACCAACAAGAGATACCATGGGTCAATACCATGGGAAAATACCATCAAGAAATGCCATGGGTCAATACCATGGGTTAATACCATGGGTCAATTCTATCCACTTTGACGGGATCAAGAAATGGGATATTACAGAATCATTTACCAAATTCTTCTTACCTTGTTCATCGGTAGTTGATGTAAATCCATTTTGAACAGTGTCCCATACTTCGTAACCTTGCGCCAAGAGGTAGACCTCCATTCTTCCTTTCCAAAGTACAAAATTATTTTCATTGAATAGAGGTACACCATTCTTGTTATGCTCCATGACCTCCTTCCAGTTGTTAAACTACTATTGAAGGAACCAAGCTCTGATACCAATTGTTGGAAATACTGAGAGGGGGGGTGAATCAGTATTCCTTTCAATTAGAGCATTAGTTAATCTTCAATTATTATCAATGTTTGTACAATGATAGCAGCAAACAAGAAGAACACAAATGCAGACAGTTTTTAAGGTGGAAACCCACTTCGGGACAAAAACCACCTAATGCTTTTCTAATAATTCTTTAATATTCAACTCCAATTGAAAATAAAGCTCCAACTTCCTAGAATCTAGAAAAGAATTAGTCTCCAGCTTCCACTGGATGGATGCTCCAACGCCCAATATTCTTCAGTATTCAACTGAATGGATGCCCCAACACCCAATGAGCTACAACTCACCCTAGCAACACCCTACCACCTTATAGAAGAATAAAAGAAGAATGGACTCTTGTACCAGGGAAAATGGTCCACGTTACAATGATATAGAATGATGTAGAAGAAGAAGATATACTAGACCATAACCCCAATTTTGACACAACCACCTAATGATGATCCTAGACCTACCAACACTGCCTCTTCAACCCTTGGTAGATAGACACTAGTACAATTTTTACAATAATGTATTTACAATGACTTAGTACAAAGATACCTTTACATTGATTGTATGCAGTGATGCCCACTTGAAGACTTCATATGATGAACTTCTTGTTGCTATTATGCACCTTGGTTGTTTATCTTGTCATTCTACCCTCTGTTGCACCTTGCTTTGCTTTTCTATCGTAGAAATTCTGGTCATTTACAACCCTTGACAACACATGATCTAGCTTTTTCTTTCCTTCTAGGAGCTCTATATTGAATCTGGTGTATCTCTGTTATTTCAGATCCTCAATATCTGATTTTCGGTCCTTTAGTATTCCTCTAAGTCATTTTTCCAATGCCACAGGTCTGACCCAATTTGGATTCTTCAAGAGAGAGTTATACCCAATCGCTCACAATGCCCTAATTATGGACTGTTTCAGCAGAGCGCACTTTTACGGCATGCCACATGTCATTGTTTCTTCATTTGGCTCTGAAATTGATAGAGCAAAAATTACAGACTGTGCACTATCTACCAATTTTTATGTAATTCCAATCCAATACTCATAGAGAGAGTTATGACGATTTTACCAAGGTCACTTCTTTGAGATGAATTTCAGGATCCTGCAAAAACCCTAACTTCCACAGATCATATCTCCAAAAAAATTGCGCACCTTGATCTAAAATTTTTCCAGTCGCTTCCTCAGGATTTCGGCTTCGCCTAGTAAAAATTTCAGCTTCCTAACCCTCGTAGAGAAAAAGTTAGAGCCAAAATTCCACGATGACTTGTTTCAGATGGCCGAATCCCTTGCCTAAGGAGGAAATGAAGATCACAATTTATATAAATGCTTAAGTTGAGAGGGGCTTCAACAAGTGAATGTGAGAGGGATTTTAGGAGCTTAAAAATATTAATTATGACTTTTCAATGACCCATGCCCCAACCCCATGGGGTTTTAGCCCACTAACCGGGGGTACAAACTTCAAACATGAATATCTCTCAAAACGTGAAGAATTACATGGCGTGCCATATATCAACGGAAACATCTCGACAAGTAGAAACCATCAAAAGCATTATTGACCCAGAATATATTAATTTGGTAGGTCAAAATTCCCATTCAATATTGGGTTAGCCCCTAGTGTTTCTTGGGTTGACATCAATGACAACCGCTGATCAACAGAGATGTTATTGGATCACCCTTTACTTGTTGGTCTTATGCAGTGGAGATGAATTTTTATTGAACCTTGGAAACCATAATGACCTAATGGCTACATTGAAAAACCCTAGAAGACCTAACGAGACCTTGAAGGACTGAATTTCAAGATGACATGATTGATATTGACTTTATGGATGATGTATAGTCAACAAGGTATGAAACTGTGCCAGCAAGTAATCAAGTTTGAGGAACAGTGATGTTTTTTTTATTAGGGCTACCATCAGTGACTAATTTTTTGCATGACCCACTCGAATGAATAAAATTTTTTGAGTGGGACTCCTAAAATGATATGAAAAGAGGACTTTTTATCATTGATGGCAAGATGCAAATACTGACACTAACAGAACCCATTCAGCACATAAAACAGGACGACAAGGAAGAAAATGGTTGATATCTATGTTTGTGAGTAATAGTTACTTCCTTATAACAACTTAACTATATTTCATTTTTTTATATTTTAAGTTGTTTTACAACAATCATCATTGAATGTCTTCAAATAGGTGCTAATATACAAAGAAAAACCATCAGAAGAATTGATTGACATTGGGTTAAATATGGTTTGTCAGTATATGTTGGCATATCAGAAATTAATTTTGAAATTGATAAACATCTATCTTGCTTTACTTAGCTCCATCTATAATTAATAGAACAAAAAATATTTTATATTAAATCTATGATTTGTTATGGGGTATAAAACTTGCAGGAAACAAAGTATGGAACTGCGCCAACAAATGAATTGTTGAGAGATGGCATGAAATTTGGTTTTGAAAGAATGTGTATAGTTCATGAGGCAATTCTTACTATGGTACATTTATTTTCGATTTACATTGATGTATATTATTTAATATTGCAATTTTCATTATTCTCACCAATGTATATATATACTCATTACACTTTATTTTTATGTTTTTAGATGGAACTTGAAGAAAAACAAAACAATCAACACAATGAACAAAACATTCCTCCAAATAACCCAAGTCATGAATGTTGCTCAACCAGTGACAGCAGTTCCAACGAAGAATGATGATTAATATGTTTGGATATCAAAGCAAGGCATTGTATTTTTTGAAATATTTGTGTGTGAAATCAGACGTTTTGTTTAATGTAATGGACATAGTGTCCCAATTGAAAGACAAAGGGATACCAATAATTGTCCCATTTTGTATGACAAAGAGTGTCTTATTCATATATATATATATATAATACGTTTTAATTTATTCTATTGTGTTCTCCATTGTCTTTGTGAAATGTTACACCACCGATTAAATATTATAATGAAGAGATGGAAAATCTGATGATATGATATAACAAATTAATCCAAACATCACATTCAAATGAAATAATAAAAATTTAATTGATATGAATATTGTTATAAGATATGTGTCGACTTTTGATGAATAATGAATTTTAAAAAATCACAATAATTTCACTGTCACATGTCGATGTTTCTAAAAAATGAAAAATGAACATCAATGCATGTTAGTTACTATGCACTGGTGCATTTGTATGATACTGTGCACCTGTGTGTTTCTACGACCTATAGGCACCACACAAATACCAATATCAATTAGAATTCCTAGTGCACTTTATCAACGACTACCACCCGGGCGGTTCGATAGGCGTTGCATGCACCAATTGATCTGGATCTTAGAGGGAGGCCCCCAAGATCTAAAAAATTGAAATGGATCTGACAAGATATGCAAAATTAGAATGCTAGAAAAAAGAGAGAACACACAACAAATAAAACCATAAATAAACTCATATTATTAAAACAGATAATAACTATAGAAGCTACATTATGGTGGTCAATCACACTTACAATACCATGGGTGAATGAATACTATGGGTGGATGCCACTTACAATACCATGGGTAAATTCCATAGGTGGATCAATACCATGGGTGGATAAGTACCATGGGTGGATGAATACCATGGGTCGATGCCATTTACAATACCATGAGTAAATTCCATGGATGGATGGATAACATGGGTGGTTGAATACCATGGGTGGATGCCATTTTCCATTCAAATCATTCCTCTTTCTTTAAGAAGCAATGGTCCCCATTGCGTGAAGTTTCGTCCTTAGAATCCTTTGTTTAATATGAAGAGCCACTCAAGAGAAGGATTTTGTGTGGTTAACCCATCACTGTGATGAATGAAAATCTGAGGATAGAGATACCCTGTAATGCTTGTGACCAACTGTGATATTTACACTTTTCGACCTAGCAAATGGTATTCGATGAAGTGTGGGTTTGTGGATGACCCATAACCATGACAAACGAAAATCCGAGGATAGAGATACCCCTTAATGCTTATGACCAATTGTGATGCTAACAATTTTTGGTCTAGAAAATGGACTTCGATGAAGTGTGGGTTTGTGGATGACTCAAAACTATGACAAACGAAGATTTGAGGATAGAGATACCATGTAATGCTTGTGACCAACTGTGATACTAACAATGTGCGGCCTAGCAAATGGACTTCGATGAGAAGGATTTTATGCAGTTGACCTATAACCGTGATGTTGATTGTTGATAAAGCAGTAGGTAGCTACATAGCCTAGGGTGGGAGGGCACGTCTCCAAATAACCCAAGCCGAACGTCGCTATGTTGAAATTGATGAATATGAAGCAGGTGCCTACTAAAGCGATGTGGGAGGGCACGTCTCCAAAGGGAACTCGCTCTGAATGTTGCTTCAGATTTAAAATGGGCATAACTCGATCAATATACCTCAGAATAATTATTATAACATGTTTTTGGAAATAGAAAGATCATTTTTCATCTTTCCATGTGGTTGGAATCAATATTTGGAGACTCTAGAACCTTAGCGTTGCGCTGCAACTGTCTCGTCGTCACAAAATTTCTGAAAGAAAATAACTAATTTTAAATCAACGAAAACTCCATCGTCTGGACTCCGATTCAACTGATTTGTTTTTTGAAATTGGGTGATTTTTAAAGGGAGCTCGGACCTATAATAATTTTTCTAAAATTTTGTACTAAAAACTGCAAAAAATGACAAGAGAGGTGTCGTCCATGGAATGTGATCATAAAAATTTGTGCAACACTACTGATTTTAAATTAGCGATATCTCCCTCATCTCGACGCCGATTCAACTCTTTTTTTTGAAATTGGATATTATTTCACAAGGAATCCATATCTGTTATTTATTTCTGAAAATTTTACACCAATATTTTCAGGTTTGCTCTACAAACTCGCCACCCAAAAAATCCTGCAAAAAATGAAAAAAACAAAAAATCTTCCCGCTTTGCCCAAGAAAGTGCACCATGGAGGTCGTGGAACTTGCATAGAGTTTTCTAAGGATGTATGCAAAACGTTCAAACTGAAATATGCTTCAAACCATCATTCCCATGGATTTGTAACCTAAATATGATACCACTGATCCAGATCTTGGGGGGAGGCCTTCAAGATCTAAAAAATTGAAATGGATCTGACAAGATCTGAAAAATTAGAATGCAAGAAAAAAAAAGAGAACACAGCAAATAAAACCACAAAGAAACTTGTTTTATTAAAAATATAATAACTGTAGAAGCTACATTGTGGTGGACAATCTCACTTACAATACTATGGGTGAATAAATACCATGGGTGGATGCCACTTACAATACCATAGGTAAATTCCATGGGTGGTTGAATACCATGGGTCGATGCCATTTACAATACTATGAGTAAATTACATGGATGGATGGATAACATGGGTGGATGAATACCATGGGTGGATGTCATTTTCTATTCGAATCACCGGTATGGTTTGCCTTTAATGCGCCGGTGCATTTTTATAACTTAACGACCTGGTGCATTTTATCACCTAGACGACCCGGTGCAGTTTCACACCTTAACGGCCTGGTGCATGCACTTTCCATCGGCCCAGTGTTTCTTGCTGGGGGACATGCACTGGGACATTTATAAACGTCATGCGGCGTCCGAATTTTGTTTTCCATCTCAATGCTTGGTATGTTTACAGTACCTGTGCGTTCACGCCTGATGCGCGCACCGATGAGAAAACCTTCTGTAAAAACCTCCGGCCACCCAATTTTTTTTAGTTGTGTTGAAATTCGGTTAGAAGCTCTGCCAAAACCTCCATTATCGAAAATAAATGTTGTAGCAAATGTTTTTTTTGACAATTTTAGCTAATTTTATAACATTAAAAACCTCTTTTATAACCTCCGCTAAAGGGTCTTTTCCTTGTAGTGTAATGAGATTTTTTGGAGTCTCCGATGGATTTTCTGCGCTGAATTGGGCAGAAAAATTACAGGTGCAATATTGATTTGTGTTATTTAAACTTTTTTTTTTACTCAATATATGGAAAATTTGTAGGGCACTTTGATTGTGCAGATTTTACCCATCAAGCTTGTGATTTCAATGAATTCATGCCAAATTTTAAATAAATTAAATTGGAAAAATTCACTAAAAAAGTTTCTAAAAAGTCCCATTAAAAACAAGTTGATAAAAAATAACGCTGGAAAAAAAACAAACAATATTAAAATAATTTAAACATCACAGTGTAAAAAATAACAATGAAAAAAAAAACCAAACAATATTAAAATAATTCAAACATCAGAGTGCCATCAGAAATCTTATCATCATGGGAATATGGATCCACAATATCAATCAAAACAAACAGAGGCATTTTTTTATGGCCATTACGAAAGATTAATTTGTCGAAGGAGAGGTTGTTTCATCTCATTGAAAAAAATTGACTGGCTTGCTTTTCCTCGCTATTATCTCAATGGAAATCCGTAGCGATATATTACGACAAAGGAAGATAAATATTGTTTAATGCGTGATAAATCCTTGTAAGGATCCTCTACCCCATTGATGCCTTCTTGTCAACACTTTCAAGATCGATGCCTTCCTCGTGGAAATTCTTGGCCTGATCATGTCTGTCTCATCATGCCACCCATTCATTTCATCATTCCGTCGCTATGCAACCAAGCAAATAAATAAACAAAATTACTCTTTTTCCCTCAAACGTACAGTCATTTACACCTTATTGCTAAATATCTTATCGGTTGAATTGATGGAGCCCTGCATTATGCATCTGCCCAAAAAAAACTAAATGTATTTGACTGGATATAAATAAACAGGTAGTCCTATCATTTAATCAGTACTAGTCTCTGTTTGGCAGTGTGAAATTTCAATGTTATGATTTTTTACTCTTCATTGTTTAATTTACACAACATTCCTTAATATCTTAGTCGACTATCATTGTTGAATACATTGACGAGAGCATCATGCCTCTCTCCAAAGCAAAACAAATATCCATAACCACTTTTAATGGTTGAGGTGTAAAAAACACGCATTATAACAACTACTTTATTATTAAATCTAAAAGTCTCATTCATTGTTTAATCTATTCCAAGAAGAAACCTGCCACTTAAAATGTACTCTCTTTTTTTTTTTCTCCCTCCAATAAACATTTTTAGACTTGGTTCCAAAATACAATCTTTCAAGCAGTAAAATTGATTTTTTAGTTTACCAACTCTATATTTTTTTGATTTGAAATGATAAAAAAATATATGAATGGATTTGAAAAGAAATAAACGTCAGTATAATATTTTAAAAAATATAAACACCAAATGATTAGAGGTATTTTATTTAACATATAATTGAAGGATAGACCCTATAGAATGAGAAAAAATAGAAAAATAAGATTGTAATGTTACGACTAAAATATTGTTAGTCAATAACATTAATACTTTTAATATATTTCTATTTTTACTATATAAAATGTTTTTTATTATAATTATTTATCAAATTTTGAAAAAAAAATGATGATGGTCAAATTACAAATAAAACATTGCAATATTGACAAAGGAAAATTTTCATGAACAACAACATAACCTTAAGATATCCAAATGAGGCATGGTTTTGAAGCAACCACATAAAAAAAGTTGGATAATTTCAACCACACCACATGCATAAGTTGGTACTTGCAATGCAAAATTGAATAATGTTCAAATAATTGCAAAATTTGGTAAATACTAGAGAAATGGTTTCATGTAGGGACAATATGTATGCTCATGCATGATGAGCATGTTATTCTTTTGAGGTAAAAATGAAGCCTTATTACTATCTACTTTTTCTACACCACGTTCTTTATTTTTTACTTTCCCAAGAAGTGATACTAAGTGTTTTATACCACAAATCTACTTGCATAGGGATTTTATTTTCACTTCAAGTCAAAAGAGATAAGAGAATGACTTGATATTGAACAACTTAATTCCGTTAGGAGAAAACACTTTTAGTTTCCCATAAAGAAGAAGATAAAACTAAGGTTCATAACCTTAAGAAACCTAACCAAGTTATAAATGGAAGCTTGTCTTCACACAATCATGTATCAGAGAATATACCAATTATAGCTCATTTGAAAGGTGGAAGTGGCATTACACAACCCAAATACTAGAATTCACTACACAAATGTCCCCCATGGACAAGTAACTGTAGTGTTGTCTTTGCCTTAAGGAACAATTTGGATATAGTTATACCCATTGAATCCATCAAGGGAAGAAAAACACTTCTTTCCTTCTAAGGTTTCCAAGACCTCGTTAATGAAGGGAAGTGGAAAATGTGAGCTTTCTTATTAAGTTTTCGATAAGGTAGGCAAATTGCCCATTTCCTATTTTTCTTGGGTACAACGAAAAGAGGGGAGACACATTGAATATCATAAATTGGGTAAATAAAATCGAATATGCGCAATTATATAGTTCTTCATTTAGTATATCTCTCAGTGTTGGATTCATTTAGCACTATGGTTTGCAAATGGGTCTACATCCTTCCTTATATATATATATATATATATATATATATATATATATATATATATATATATATATATATATATATATATATCCACACAAACACACATATGTGATGTGTGAAAAAATTAAGATGGATCCCCTTCATGTTTGAGTAATCACAAGAAAAGGAATCATTGTGCTTCTTTAGCACCTTGATCAACTACTCTTTCTATTGTTCATTCAATCCTCGATTGATTTTAAAAGTTCAGTTAGGACCAATTTCTAGGGTTTATATAGTGGAATCCTAATCTTCTTTGAATAAAGGTTCATTCTTTATAGGTGAATTTCTCATTGATGTTAGAGAAGCTTGTATCTTGGGGTGAAAAATATGATCGAGTGTTATCACTCGAAAATCGTACAAGCAAAGGTGACATTATTTAATGTCAGGCAGAAGGATTTACAGGGCTAAGAGACATTAGAGAATATGAAAGTATTTAAAAATCTCTAAGGTCCAAGGAAAAAACAAATTTCATACAAGAAGAACTAGTCAAATGTGACTTTGCGCGCAAAATTATTTGATAAACGTGCCTTTACGCGCCTTTTGCCCCAAAAAGCACGCAATCTTGGGAGTCGCATAAGTCACTTTCGGGGACCACAAGGCACAGTCCAAGACATTGATTCCACACTTGAAGCCGCCTAAGGACAACCACCCAAGCCTACTTAGGACATCAAGGGAGCACACAATGGAATGAATGTGGCACACAATGGAATCACCCTCCTCTCTTGGGTCACCATCCACAATGTACCAAGAGAGGGAAGGAGGATTTGAATTCTCCTATAAAAGTCCACAAAGAGATGAACAACAGGAGAGCACATTGTTATGCTGGCCAGAATTACCCCAAGAAATACTAGCAGTGTGTGATCCGGAGCAGAGATAGAAGGGACTTAGTTGTTGGCCATTCAACAACTCCAGTCCACCATAGTAGAGAGAGGGAGACTTTGTGCCAAGGCAACTTGGAAGTAAAGACATCCTTGGATCGAGACTTAGAACCCCTAGTTCTAAGGGCCCCTTGGCAAGTGGGTTAAAGTTTCATCCTCATTTCCTACCAGCACTCAATAAGAGGGGACGTAAGCATCGTTGTTTAGATTATTGAAGTTATTTGAATCTATTTAGAGCTTTTGTGTTATTTGTTGTAGTTTTAGCTTAATTTTTAGGTTTGAATATGCATGCTATTTCTCTATCTAGTATGTTTATGTTCTAGCATGTTCCACCAAATTGCTCGACTCCATTTAGTTTCTGCCTGTGACCAATAACTTAAGAGGGAAAACCACACCCCTTAAGTTGGTGTGATTTCATACATACGTGCACCAAAAACACTAACACAGGATTGAAGACTCTGCTAACTTTTATTTCCAAGTTTATGCGGTTGTGCCTTTTTGCAGAGACCTTCGTCTTTGCTGTGGAGTTGGGCTGGAGCAGCCCCCTTTCTCTCCTTCATTTCCTAGTTCATCCCAAGTGATAGGTTGAAGATGAAGAGCTCCCAAAAACTACTCTACAGGAAATTTGTGTGCTTTCTCACAGACAAACGCGCCCCAAGGCATGCATTTAGAGCTAACCTGTGCGCAGACATCGCGCCCGTTTTATCCTTTTGTGCACAAAAAACAGAATGAGAATTTTATCTAATAATTCCATCTTTTCCTTCTTGTAAAGGTGACTGGAAGCCCATAATACATCTTCCAGCATAGGTTGAGGTACCCCGCAGCTTGCTAAAACTCACTCTTCACTACTTTTGGTAGGCTTGGTGTTAGTTTTATTTCAAGTTGATTTTTTCAAAGTTAACACATAGTTTAAGTAGGGGGGAAATTAACTTGTATTCCGAAAAATTTATGTTTTGCAAATTTAAGTACCAAAACACCTAGGTAATTAGCCAAAGTAAGTGGCCCAAGTCCACGCATGCTTAGCTAGTTCCTTTTCCTAGTGTAAAAGTCATTAGTTTAGTTTAATTTTACACTAGGATTTTGGGACCAGGATCGAATTGTCGATAGAAGAGCAAGTAATCTATGTTGCCTTTGCACCCTTCGGTGATCCTAGGCAAGCATATGAACACTCTCTATTCACAACTCACCATCTCCCTATAGTTGATGACATAGATTAACTAGGAAAAATAGAAAGCGGCCCATATCCGTACATGTTTTTCTTTTGAGCAAGGAACAAAATACATAGTTTAAATAGGGGATTTTGAAAAGGATCATCGCATATCCACATGTTCAAACTATGTGCTTGTTCACCTTTTTCTCACACACATCCACACACTAAGAAAAGCAAAGACACCTAAAAATAACTTAACAAAACTCACTAAATTCTCCCCACAGGGGCCACAAAAGGATTATTAGGATCAAGGGGGTAGGCATCTAATAAGCTGCCTTGATCATTCTTCATCTTGAAACATAGAAGTTGATTGTTTAGAGAACTTTCAAATCCACCTATCAGCCCACGGAAAAGAAAACCCGAGCGTGGCAGAGACCCGATTCAGAGGGGGTTAGGCTTAGGCGCAGTGCGTGCGGTATGAATTGG
Organism: Pinus albicaulis; assembly: GCA_034641835.2. Lineage (NCBI taxonomy): Eukaryota > Viridiplantae > Streptophyta > Pinopsida > Pinales > Pinaceae > Pinus > Pinus albicaulis. Next base: position 531,937,770 of record CM076577.1, read on the forward strand.
GGCTAGCTGACCCGACTAATACTCGGTATTGTTAGCTGAACTACCAAGAAGCCCAAGACTCGAACGCTCACGTGGGATGGCGGTGCTTAGTGGCCAAAATTAGGGCATCCTTTCCCTATAGATGACAGTGCAGGCAGCGCTAGATCCTCTACCCTTACCTTGGTGGATTTTCTTCGATTGACTGGGGGCATCACTAGCTCTTACAGAATGTTGTGCCAGCATTCGCAAGATATCTTCTCAAGGCCTAGTTACATTTGAGCATGTGAGGACGATTATGTCTTCTAGGATTTGAGTATCACATGCAAATAAACAAAAAACCATATTTTTTGATTGAATGATCATATAGGATTAATCTAAAGGGAAAATTTATTTTATTTTTGCTTTGTTTTATGTATGCGATCAGAATTTTTCTTTGATTATAATCTCTATCCTCTCAAATATTTCCAAAGCCATACCTAGTCGATGCTAGAACGGACCCAACAGGACCTCATCGAGCTAGACGTCTTTTGGACCTCCCCCCATTACCGAGAGGGGTTCCAGGTCTTTCGCCATTTAGGCATCAAAGATGGAACACGACCACCATTATTGGTTCATCCTTTATTGGGGCATCTTTAGTTGGGAACCCTAGTCGGTTTCCCAATGCCACACTGGTGAACACATCCACAGGGTCACCACAGACCACTCCTTCCACAACCCCTAGCGGGCAGAGGAGTGCTACCCATTCGGGAATCCATTTGAACGCACAGCAGGGTTCGTCACAGACAAACCCTATTCCTAACCAGAACATTGTGTTTTCACAAGTTGCAATGCCTACAACCTCACAGTCACCTTTTCTAGCTTCATTAAATCTACCAGATTTAACCAAGTTGACAAACGACCCCATTGCACACAACACCATATGGCCTCCCATGCCCACAAATCTCCCTTTGGACATTCCAAAGTTCGAAGGAAATAAAGTGGAAGACCCCGAAAAACATGCTATTACTTTCCACCTATGGTGTTCATCTAACAACATCGTTGATGATACTATTCGACTAAGATTGTTTCAACGCACTCTAACTGGAGTAGTAGCGAAATGGTATGTGGAGCAACCCTCCGCTACACATGGAACCTTTAGCGCCCTCCCCACTACGTTCTTGACCTATTTTCAGTTACCCATCCACCATGATTCCAGAATGGAGTTACTGATCCACTTTAGGCAAAACCCTGTCATCCATATCTCAGACCATCTCCATGAATGGTGGCGGCGTTGTAGTTTGTGCAAATCCAAACTCGATGATCGATATTTCAAAGGATGTGGCGTAGCAAAAGCACTTATCCGAAGAGGACGCCATCAGTAAGGCCCAACAACTCGAGCTGATTTATACACAGTCAAGGTATATTTACAATATCCTACCAAACGCCCTACGCATGCAAACCTACCAAGAATTTCTAGGTGCCACGAACTCTGCAGATAGTTTAATTGGGTCATTGACCCCAAGCTACCCAAGAAGTAGTGTTCAAAACCCTGGTTACATGTATGATTCTACCCAAAACATACCACAACCCAGCTACCAAAGTAATCATAGGCCTCCGCAAAATTTGACTAGTAGGGCGTCGTCATATCACCATCAGCATGGAGGACCCTATCCTCCAGCTCAGGGGACCCAGTACGTAGATAGACATGTTGACAGAAGAGCTCCCCCAACAGCCATCTACAAACCTAGGACCACATTATTCTCAGTCCCGAGCACAAGACTCGCCTATGCAAAATAATGCATAGGTGAACTTTGTGCAACCCTCCCAAAAGCAATTGCTCCAACCATATAACCAGGAGAACTACCCTCCTAACGTGGTTAAGAAAAAAGGAACAAGTAAGCTTAAAGGAAATCTTGGACAGGGGGGCAAAAATCAGCAACGCCCTCTGCAATCTCAAGCTAGAGGCAACTCCAACTGAAATCAAAACTAGGAGCCAAGCAACTCCCAAAGGCAGAACAAAAGGCCACCTCTTCGAACAAACCACTCTTGCTCATTCTGTGATGTGTACGGCCACTACACTCACCATTGTCCTGAACTCCCTGAGTTGAAGAAGCTACAGAGTAACCATGGACAAGGGGGATCTTCTCAATAGACAACAGTCATGCAAGAACCTTTCCCCCATCAAGGGACAGTTAGCACGTAGCAACATACTCCTGATGACTGCAAAAAGAATAGCCACAAAATCCACATGACTAGTGAAGAAATGTTCTTTCAAACACAGAATCAAAATTACGACACCCCACCAGACACCAATGCATCAGGGGCTAGTGCTAGTGCACCAACAACACCTTTTACCATATCAAATATGCCTATTTAACCTTTGCCAAAGATGGCTAAGGGACCAACTAAGCGAGCAGGAAACTATTCCAAAGCAGCTCATAACTATGGCATTGTGGATGATCTAGCTCAATCTCCCGCCGCTATGTTAGATTTGGAGGTATTACAGTCATGCCCAAAGTAGTGAAAAGCCTTACTTTCCACATTAGGCACCATCAACACTACTGATTCATGTCTAATGGCTTTTTATTTAGATAAAGCCACCCCTAGGCTTCCTTTAATGGTCATCTTTCATATACTAGTATCAGTCCAAAACATTACCATTCACCGATGTATCATTGACAAAGGTGCATCCACATGCATCATGTCAAAGAAATTTTGGCAGAAGTTAGGGTCTTCCGAACTAAATCCATCAGTGATCACGCTTAGAGCATACGATGGTCACCCTTTGGCCCCCGTCGGCCTCTACCAAAATGTCCCGGTCTGCTTAGTTGGAAAGACAGTCCTTATAGACATTGAAGTCTTTGAAGCCCAGTTGGATTACAATATACTCCTTGGTCAGAGTTATATGTATGCCATGTTAGCCATCGCCTCCTCTATCTTCTGAATTATGATATTCCCCCATGAGGGCAGCATCGTTACTGTCGACCAATTGACACATAGGGAAAAGCAACCCCTAACAAATATCGATGTAATTCTACCCTACGTAGATACATCTACAGATGCACTTTCACAGTACCAAGAATATGGCCCCAACTAGTTCAAACCGTCATCCATCCTAGGGTGATTCCTAGGAGATCCACCTATCATACCTGAGTCATCGCCCGATGTCACAGGGGCTCCAGTGTGCATGATGTCAACATCAAGCACTGAAGCTAGTCAGAACACAGACATGAGCAATAATGACATTGAGTCCTCCACCACGGCAACCTCTCTAGCCTACGCCACATCCTAGACCCCTTTCCTCTACCCCCCAGTAGGTTTTGGCAACAGTGGTGTTACAAAACATATCTTTTGCGATACTAGTTTGGTATCTCATCCCCCCTAATGGGACAGGAACCACACACATCACCGCCACAAGGTTAAAGCCCCTCAGTCCCAAGGCAGCCCCACCCATTTAGGAAACTGTTGAAAACATCCCTGCAAAGGAAATTCCCATTGCAAAACTGATGATTAAAGCTAAGAAAACCGAGAGAGGAAAGAGGGTGGAGACTCCTGCTACACAATGGGAATCACCAAGTTGTGCCATATGTGACGTAGTAGGTCACCCTACCCACATCTGCCCAGAGCTAAATGAATTAAAACTGCTCCTTAAATCTGAGGAAAACATCGCCACAACACGTTCCCGTAAAAAGGAACTTGCCACCCAAAGTAAAGGCAAAGTATTGCATGCCAACAGGAATTTCCACCAACAGGAAATTTACCATCCTAACGGGGGACCCAACCTTGCGCTCTCTCCCGTCATGGAGATTCTTCCCCCACCAAATGCCAACAACATGATACACCACATATGATTTGTATCATCATATATCAAAAATAGGATTGCAACTTCCCCCACATCCCAAGGTTTCCACCTTCTTCCTATCGCAAAAGGTCATGATTCCTTGCACTTTTGCATTGATTTCCATGAGATCCAAAATTTACATGCTACCATCAAATTCCTTGATGATGCCTAGCCTCTAGAAAGGTGCCTAGTACAACTAGATCTCGTCGACAAAATTTGACGACAGTCGCTGCAACACAATGAGGCCCACAAGAAACAGGTAAAAGCATCGTTTGACTGCCACATCAACCCTCTCTCATTCACCGAGGGAGAACTAGTACTCCGCTACGATGTCACAAAATAATCCCTAGGTCCATGAAAGTTTGAAACCTTGTGAAAAGGACCCTACATCATAAAACATTGCCTCCTCAAGGGGGCATACATCTTCACTGAGCTGGATGGAACATGCCTCAGTAACCCCTTCAACGGCCTTTACCTCGAGAAATTCTACCCATAAGGGCCAAGAAGTCCCTACCCTAGATTCAGTACACAAACCCAAAAACTGTAAATTTTTTACCAAAATACTTATTAACAAAACACGTTCGAGTGTCACAATGGATTACCAACCCGTCCCTTACTTCGGATTTACCGATGGAGCATCACGATGGTCTCAAATTTTAGCAACAGCCACCTGGGTCATCTATCACCTTGACCAATTGCCACTCTACACTAATGGTCTGTGCATCGATTTAGCAACAAACAATTAGGCAGAATATGACGTTGTTATCGGAATTATGTGCGACACCCTCCATCATGGCATACGCCATATACATATCCACCTCGATTCCCAGTTAGTAGTGTCACAGCTAAACCAAACATTTGAGATACGAGATTCACACCTTTTTAGAAAAGTGCAAAAATATTAAGCAGACAATTTGACTACATTACATTCACACATGTACCAAGGAGTCAAAACCAAACAACTAATCGCATAGCTAACAATATTCCAAACTGGAATGCATCTTAAATAAACCATCATACATAAAAAAAAAAAACATAGAAAACATAGATATCCATCAGCATAACATAATCCATAAGTAGAAACAGGGGGCACACCATGAAGAGCCGCAAAAAATATCTCTCATATATATATATATATATATATATATATATATATATATATATATATCAAAATGTGTGTCTGAGTACAAAAAATAGTGTCTCTAACCCATTAGTCAGCCCAAGAAGATACACATATAAGTCGTCAAAAAATAGGGGAAACATCCTCATAATGGGTGCTTTCCCCATGTACAAAATGACTCTAGGGCGCTGCTCCCCCAGGCGGGGCACCTTGACCCACTATCGCTCCTGGTACCACTACTAGAGCCGCTGTCAATACCAAGACTGCCACCCGACATAAAACTGGCTGATATTCCCTTTCCTAGGCCATCAAGGTCTCTAGCCATACCTCCTCGAGGTCGTCTAAAAAGGCTCGAGACATCATACCCTGGATCAAGCGGTCCACTCGATCCCAGGCATCCTCCAGAACTGACACCCACATGGTCAACTCAGAAATACAAGCCTTTGCTGCATCAACACGAGCCTCCATTGCATTAGCATGCACTCGCTCAGCTGCAGTCTTGGAAGTAGTCGAGATACTGCCCTCCCCTAAAGGGTCAACCTCACCACCGAGTGCCCCACCCTGAGGTTGTGCAGGAACTCCTCCCTGCCCCCCAAGAGCTCCCTGAGGCCTTCGAATAGGACCATGCCCAACTAATCAAGCCACAGGGTGACCAACCTTGCCAACATCTGCAAGAGTAACCAAAACTATGTCAATGTCATCATAAATACACCTATAAACATAAATACTCAAATAAATGTAGAAAACATAAAGACATACCTACTGGCCCCCAAGCATAGCCAGGAGGGAGACCCATCTCTAGATCCCATCGAAAGTCCATCCTTGCATATGGGAAGGGTAGGAACATCGGAGGGTTGGCCTCAAACCAAGCCTCCAGTAATGTCCCACCATACCAACACCTCCTCGAGGCATCATAGGGGCCCACCTCCTCATGCGAGGCTCCCATGCTCCCCCAGCAGGCACTACCACCACCAGTCTCAACAACACCACCCGCTCATACATGATGATTTTGGCATAGGTAAACAACTTCGATCCATCTTGAATCTTGTAAAGTTGTTCCAACATCCCGTCATAGAAGAAACGGGCAAAATCGAAAAAAATGCCCAGCCCTCAGCCGACACAAGACTCCAACCTGCGGGCCCGATGCTCGATGTGGAGCCGATGACCCTGCTAGTCGCACAATAGCCGCCAAAGCACACCACTCACCCAAATCTGTCACTGATGCAATAGCTATGCACCCCTCCGTAAGGGGCGCCCCGCCACAGTGATGCATCTGGAATCGCTCAAAATCCACCCTCATAGAAGGAAGTGGAAACTTCAATGCCTCACCCTGAGGCAGCAGCCTAGTCACGAAGTAGATATCTGTCTCAAGATAGATAGCAAGGTCACAACCACGTAACACAAACACCTTGCGTCGCTTGTTCCAATGCTCGATCAGGTAACGCAGAAGTCAGTCCTGTGACCAAAGAAGGTCGTTCTCCACAAATTTTAGGAGACCCCATCGCGCCAACTATTGGCATGCCTGACCATCAGTAGCTAAAGCAATACGAAGTTCGAGCCAATCCCGCTCCCTCCACAACATCCTGTCGTCAAAAAAAGAGCACATTAGCAGCATAAAAACATAAAAAACGGGAAAAATTTTCAAAAATTTGGACAAAATTTTCCTTGGCCCTCTACACACTTGTCCCTCAGACAAGCGCGCGGAAGGTGCACATGTATTTCTCATAACTGATAAAAGCATGCATAAGGCACGTAGAAGGTGCGCTCTTACCCTAATCGCCCGCACAATCCAGGGTAAAAATAGTTCAGAATCCATACAACCCAATATTGTATGAACCTCGACACCCTCAGACTAAAAAAATTAAAATGTTGGACATCGTGGAGTTTACCTCGACATAACATCGATAAACCCTAGTGCTTAGGCTGACCGAAACAATAAGAACTGCTCCACAAAAGCCTTTGACCTCTCAATACTCAACAGACACAAATGAATTGAATTAGGGCCATATTCGCCTATATATCACCCTTTTCAAGAACTTTGGAGGACCATAACGAGATATCAGAAGGCCCAATCACCGAACCGAGAGTAGCACTGTGATCAACACTCCATAGTGCCCAAAGGCGATGTCACACATTCGCACCCAAAAAAAAAATGATTCTTCAACGCGAGCAGGTATGCCCTCTCTCATCTTCTTTTTGTAGAAATTATATAACATATGCATGTATATATCCAGATTCTCCTGATCTAAAAATATTTATCTTCTTGCTAAATACAGAATCCTTCCACTGTTAATCTTTTGTGGAAAATTTAAAACTCAATTGCAAACACATGAAGCAATAAAAACAATCGCACATAACATAGTTGTTTAACGGGAAAGCCTGAATCTAAAAACCCCAACTATCATATATTATGTATCATGGAGATCATGTAACAATCTCATACAAATCTTAGTACATCAAGCTCTCAGTACAATACAATCGTCACACACTATCATGAAGAAATATGAAAATCCATGCACTGATTTCTTGCCTCCTGATAGCCTGCCTCCACTGCGCAATCGCTGCTAAAGAAGACCACTAAATGAATTCGAATTGGCCTTGCCTTGACTATGCAATCCTCATTGGCAACTCCAATGTGTGTGTGATGCAATCAATGCATCAATATAGTCACAATGGATAGTCCATCTCACCCTTTCACCTACCTCTCCACTGGGTCTCCACTAGAACTGACATGCACTGTAGTTAACTGCTATATTTGTTCAGTTGATTAGTGAGTTATTATTTTTGAATTAATTAACTATTTAATTCACTCCACTCTCACTAGTCTATCATTTAGTTAGATACAACTAGATCAACTAGGTTTAACTCCAATAACTGAGTTAAACTGAATAAAAACTCCATAAACTACTCTTCCAACTCTGTCATAACTTTGCCACTTCAGTTATAACTGAGTCCTCCATGCATGAACCACCAGTAAACCCTAGGAATTGTGTAATTCCTTCGGCCCACTGATTTGCCAAATTTTTATAGTGAAATAAAGTGCTCCAAGAGAATAAGTTGATATTTAGAGTCTGATTATTATTAAGGGCTAATAATAATCGACACATCTATTTTTAGATCGACGATCTATAAATAGAATTCGCCCAATCTTCTAAAAATAGAATTTCATCTATTTTTCCAACTTGACCAACCATCCACAAATAGCATCCTGCAACTTCTGAAATATGATCACCATGTCTAAAAATAGACATAGTCTAAAAATAGACTTGCACCTAAAAATAGCCTGCGGGCCCACTTATTGAAGGTGACTGGTTTTCACTAAGCTTCATCATATTGTTGAATCTCAACACTCCCTCTCAATAAGATAGGGATTATCCTTCACCCCGATCCTGCCTCTATGGTATTTTAATTTGCTCCTGGTGAGTGCTTTCGTCAGAATATCTGCATCCTGATCTTCCGTACGAATGTACTGAAGCAACATGATCTTCCGCTACACACAATCTCTTATATGATGATACCAAATATCAATATGTTTAGATCTATCATGAAACATAGGATTAATAGAGAGTTTAATTCAGCTTTGATTATCACAATGTATCACTGTAGGATCTAAATGTGAACCAAACAAACCGTCCAGGATCTTCCTCATCCAGACAGTCTCATGCAGCTTGACTTGCTTCCATGTATTTTGCTTCTGCTGAATTGAGTGCCACGGATATTTGTTTCCTGTTGTACCAAGAAACTGTTGTAGATCTGATACTGAAAACCCCTCCTATTGTGCTCTTTCTATCCATTGGGATGTCTGCCCAATCTGCATCAGTGAAGTCATGCAACTTCACCTCATATGTCTGTATGTACCATAAGCCATACTCAAATGTGCCCCTGTGATACCTCGGGACATGTTTGCCTGCCTTCCAAAAGAGCTTGGTAGGCTTAACCGTCACTTGTGAGATCTGGTTCACCACATAGCATATGTCTGGTCTTGTATTAACTAAATACATGAGTGAACCCACCAACTATCGATAAACAGTGGCATCCACTACCTTTGCTGATGTAGCATCCTATTTCCTCTAATTTCCTAGAAGAGGAGTGTCGATAGGCTTGCAACCTTGCATGTGAAACTTCTCTAGTATCTCCCTGGCATACATGCCTTGAGACACAAATAGTTCACCTTCCCGCTACCATATTTCCAATCCAAGGAAATAATGAAGGATGCCCAAATCCTTCATCTCAAACTCCTTTGCAAGATCTGCCTTGCATGAGTGTATCAACTGCTCACCACCCGTTAGTATTAAATCATCAACATAAAGAACAATGATTAAAAGCTTACCCTCCATCGTAATTTGGTACAGGTTTGCATCCGCCTCACTCTTGGTGAAACCAAGTCCGATGAAATAGCTGTCGATCCGAGTGTACCAACCATGAGGTGCTTGTTTCAGCCCATACAACGCTCTTTTGAGCCTGCACACTTGCGACTCGCTGTTGTAGATTTAAAATCCTTCAGGCTGCTCAATGTACACCTCTTCCTCAATGATCCCATTAAGGAACGCAGTGTTCAGATCCATCTGATGAATGTGCCAACCCATCTGCGTTGAGAGAGCAAGGATGGTACTTATGGAAGAATATCGTGTGACAGGTGAAAAATTTTCTTCATAATCAATCCCCTCAATCTGTGAGAAGCCCCGGGCAACAAATCTTGCCTTATACTTCTCGACTCTCCCATTAGTAGCTTGCTTTACTTTGTATATCCATCTTGATCATACAAATGATTTACCCATCAGCCTTGGAACAATCTCCCAAGCACTGTTTCTGGCAATGGAGTCATACTCCTCCACCATGGCATCTACCCATGTGGGTTCCTGCACTGCTTCTGGCTTGATCACGATACACTTTCTCATAAGATCCATGTATCTAGTAAATTGGTCAGGTGACTATCTCTGTCTGCGTTGTGATGTAGGGACTCCTACATTATATGTCACATCAAGCTTCAGTCTCTTAGCTTTTGTGGTACGTTTTCTACAAGTTATGATGTTTGGCTCTGCGTGCGTGAACTCCTCCACTCCATGAATCTCATCCTGTGTCTGATCCACATCTAGAGGCTCATCTTTGGGAACAAGTAGCTCCTCCTCTGCATGCAAATGTAGCTCCCTCTCAAGCAACAACTTCATGGCTTCTTGAATTTTATATCCCGTCGCACCACAGTCATCCGACTGTCTGGAAAATACACACGATAATTATGGGGTGTTTCTACGTACCCCACAAATATCCCAACTTCTGCAGTCGGCTCCAGCTTCTTCCTAGCGTCCTTTGTCACATGAATGTAAACAAATGAGCCAAAAATATTCAAATGAGAAATATTAGGCTTCTTACCAGTAAAATCTTCTTCAGGTGTACTCATGCCAAGTACTCTATGAGGACAACAGTTTTGCACATAAACCATAGTGTTGCATGCTTCTACCCACAAGTGCATCGGTAGGCCCTGGTCATGCAACATAGCTCGTGTAGCACCCACGATCGTTCTATTCTTCATCTCCACAACCCCATTCTGTTGTGGGTTATGAAGTGCTATGAGTTCTCTTCGAATTCCTTATTTTCTACAGAAGTATTTGAATTCTCCCAAGATATATTCACCACCATTATCACTCCATAGAGCCTTCACTTGCTTCCACGAATCCTTCTCCACCAATGCTTTAAACTCACAAAAATTTGAGAATGTTTCGCTCTTCTTCTGCATGAAGAAGATCCAGCATCTACGAGAATAGTCATCAACAAAAATAACATAATACTTGTTGAGTCCCGAATTTGTCTCTCTTCCATACACTTTTCCATATCTCTTTCACTCACCTAAACCTCCAAAATTGTCAAATATCATGTGCAAAAGGGTATCTAACATGATTTTTAATTATGTTTGTGTGTTTTCTATTTGATTTAGATTTTGTTCATACAGCTGCGGAAACTTGTCACTTTCCGCAGCCGCTGCAACTTTCCGCAGCTATTTTGTGGAAATCAATGTTGCAGGTGTCAACGAAGGAAACGAGCCACATGGGCAGGCTAGGAATGACAAGGAAATGGTTCGTGTCCTATTGGTTCAAGTAAATTCGTCAAGGAAAGCCGCGGTCAAAGCCATCCACGTGGAAGTCAACTGTGGAGTTCTATGTCGGCTGGACTCTGTTTCGTGGCATAGAAACATCCATAAGGCCGTTTCCAAGCTTGCGGAGGTTAATTGACATCTGTGCAAAGTTCTGGAGTTGAATTTAAGCGCCCACCTTCCATAGATCCGTTTTCCAACATGGCCATACTCCTATATCCGTGGCCTTAGTGGTCTACGTGTTGGCTGCTATCATAAACTTCAGGAGACAGTTACATTTTATTGCTTTATAAAGAGCGTTTGCATACGCACGTAGAGTTAGTGAATAGGAGTTGATAGTTGTTAGTTGATATATCTGTTAAGTTGATGTGCGTACTCTGTTATGTGGTGATTACGCTGCTTTGAGCCGTAATACCACCAGCCTGTAATGACTTTCTTTTTAATGTGAAGAACTCTGTTTCATAACTTAATTCGTGTTTGAAGATCATACCAGAGCTGCGTAGAGGGCCCCTGCTCAGCCGAGGTTCCGTGTATTAATGTATATATTTTTCATTTCATTTCTTTAAGCAGTCATTGTATCATAACCCATTACATGTTCATATTTCATAGTTGTTTTATTTCTGTTCATACATTTCTGTAATTTCCATTTCATTCCTGTCTTTTATGTTTTTATGATTGTTAAAATACTGATCAGTTTTCTTGTGCAGGTTTTAGGTAGACAGCCCGGGGCATTTTCATAGTATTTTTGGTAATGATATGAAACTGATATTATTCTGCTGCTAGTTTTCTTTCACAGTCTTTGTTTAACTTCAGTTTTGTTTTGTGCACTTCAGTTTTGTTTATCTGATTCAGTAGTTAAAATTAAACATATTAAGCTACTCATAGTGTCTTCAGCTACCTCTGAAAGCCACAGCTGGACTGATGGTGAGGGGCTGTATGATGAGATGTGTAGTTTAGTATTAGTTTCCTTTCTGCAAAATTAGATATATTAAGCTGCTCATAGCGTCTTCAGTTTCCTCCGAAAGCCACAGCTGGACTGATGGTGAGGGGCTGCATGATGAAGTGTGTATTTTAGTATTAGTTTCTTTTCCGCAAACTTAGATATATTGAATCATGTATGACATCTTCAATTGCCTCCGAAAGCCACAGCTGGACTGATGGCGAGGGATTGAATCATGTGTGTATGGTTTAGTATTTTACTTTCTGCAAAATTAAATATCAGTTACACAAGTTTTTTATGATTACTTCCGCAAGTCATAGCTGGTCTAATGATGAAGGGTCAGAAAATGAATTGATGTAATCTGATTTAGATTTCTTTCATTGCAATTTTGAATTTCCATAAGCGTAGTTTCTTTTGTGTTCAGTTGGCAGCAAGAATAGTTTAGTTTTCATATTCACTAGTTTCTTGTTTGGATTCATTAGATTAACAGCACTTTCCATTTCAGCAGTTTACTTTCTTTTGTCATTTGTAATTTCAATTTGCTTTTAAAGTTTCGAGATTGGTAAATCATTATAGGGGATATCACTTCCTTGAACAATTATAACCAAGCTTGTTTTTTCACTTTAGAATTTCCATTTTACCTTAGAAAGACCATAAACGACAAAAAGTTAAGAAAGAGGTTATCTTGCACATATAGTGCGCCGCACTTCATCAGCTTACGATTCCCGGATTGACAATTAAATGCAGCAATTTAGGACACACTAAATTGACCAAATATTTTGGCGCTGTTGCCGGGGAAGTGTAACTAGGTAGCCAATTTCTTAAAAAAAAACACATAAAATCATAAAAGAAGGGAAAACTTGATAACTTCTTGAAGTATGCTCTCCTCTTGCACCTAGTGTGATCCGGAGGATCAGAAAAGAGAGTTATTGGTTTAGTAATTTCTTAAGTATGCTCTCTTCTTGCACCTAGTGTGATCTGGAAGATCAGAAAGAGAATTATTAGCCCAACTTTTATTTAAAAAATATAAAAATGACATGCATAGAGCAAGAGATTCTAGGGAAAGGTTTATAGCTAAAGCCAAGAGTTCGATTTTTACAACTGCATCTTCTTCAAGGCATAGACCAGATTCACCATCATCTACCCCTAGCCTTAAGATTTTTGGAAGCCAAAGAACAGCTGAATTAGAGGATTCTCCTACACCACCTACTAAAGCCTACTTAGAAAACAAAGAAACTTTCTCTCATCCTTCCTTGATAGAAGAATTAGAGGACTATAAGGACTCTAAAGAAACTATCATGGCAGAGGAAGTAATAAATAGAGGTGGAGGTAGAGGAGGAGGAGATAATGAAGATAACAATGGTGAAAGAAATAATGGTAGAAATAGGGACGATTTTCTTGGATTCCCTATAGTTGATGAGGAAACTCATGCAACAATGAAAAATATTTCACCATCTGTTCTCCCTACCTTTTATGGATTACGAAGTGAAGATCCTGAAACATTTCTGTTTGAGTTTGAAGTAGTGTGCCGAACTTATGACTATATGGAAGATTCTCAAAAACTCAAACTGTTTCCTTCAACATTGAAGGGATCTGCTCTGAAATGGTTCATGGGATTAGCCACTCAATCTATCAGGACTTGGAATGATATGAAACAAACATTTTTGGATAGATACTTGGACTATTGTATGCCCACCAATCATAAGGATGAGGTATTCAAAATGATGCAAAAAGAAGATGAAAATTTGGAAGACTTAATTGAAATATTTCAATACAACTTGAAAAGAGCAAAGATGAGCAACTTAGATAATGAAACCTCGAAAGCCCTCCTATTAAAAGCCATTAGAGATGAATGGATAGACATTTTAAACATGATGGGCAAAGGAGACATTTCTCAACTCCCATTTCATGATATAACAGAACTATGTATCCAATTCTCAAGGGGAAGATCTAAAACTGGAAAAGGGCCTAGGGATTCTTCTCTTATTAGGGCTAACAAATCTGCAACTGGATCAGTAAGTAGGGCAGAGATTGGTAATATGCTTGATGAGTTTAAAACTGATATCTTAGGGGGTCTTAGTAAACAACTAGACACCCTTAAAATCCAAAACAAGCAGAAAGCAGAAACAGATGCTTTAGCCATCTTTTGTCCGAAATGTAGAAAGAAACATGCTTTAAGGGAATGTCCCTTCGATGCAAAAGTTGTAGAAACATGTATGATTTGCTCAGAAAATCATGAAATCAAGGATTGTCCTTCAATCCCTGGACTCAAAGTTGTTTTTCAAGAAGATCCAAATTCAACAGAATCTCTCTGTTTTGTCGCAAGGAGACCTTGGCAGGGACAACAATCTCAAGGGTTTAATAACCCTATGAATCTTCAAACCCCACCAAATTGGACTCCTTGGCAACAACCTTGGCCCCAACATCAATACTCATATCAGCCATGGGTACAAGGAATGCAAAATCCTTATGGGAGATTTGCTCAATTTTATCAATATCCTCCATCTTTTCAAAACCAACAAGCTCCAAAATTTCCAAGCCAAAATCCACAACAACTTTCATTGCCATTTCCACAACATCAACCTTCTCAACAAAATACAAATCCTCAACTCATGCTCCCATACCAACAAAAGACAAATCAACTTCCAACTCAGCCACTGCCAAATCCTAACAATAAGAATCCTCAAACTACTTATATGGTAGAAGGACAACAATTTCCTACCTATATGATTGTTCCTCTCAACGATGTACAACTCAGATCTGGTAGAGTTTTAGAAAAACCTTCTATAGACATTCAAGAGCAAGATACCTATGAGGAGGACTCTCTTCAAGTCAATAAGGGTTCTGAGGAAGAATCTCTTCAAAATTCAAAAATTCAAAAAGAAAAAGAAAAGCTAGCATCCACAACTCCTATAGTTGAGCAACATGTATCTTTATCTACACCTCCTTTTCTGGAAAGACTACAAATTGATAAGGGGGTGGAAAAACAAATTTTGTTGCCTAACTATGACTTTCTAGATGAATTGAAGAATGTTTGTATCAAGATTCCATTGCTACAAGCCATTCGAGAAATTCCTATTCTAGCAAAAACCATAAAGGAGTTGAGTTTCAAAAGACCAGGAAGGAAGCTAAAGGACACAAGAAGAATCCACCGGGTAGGAAAGATTGCAGACATTATGATGGGAAAAATTACCATGCAGAAGTATGTAGATCCAGGAAGTCCAATTGTCAAGACACATATAAATGGGATAGAAAATCCAAACACATTGATTGACTTAGGGGCTGCTATCAACATTATGAGTAGACAGACTATGGAACAGTTAAAACTTCCTAACCTTCTTTTTACACCTACTTTATTGCAACTTGCAGATCGATCGGTTATTAAACCAGATGGTGTATTAGAAGATATTTCAGCCTCCTTAGATTCTTGGGAATATCCAGTAGACTTTATGATTTTGACTCCCAAAAGCAATCTAGGAGGACATCCAATTATCTTAGGAAGACCTTGGCTGGCCACAGCTGATGCTCTTATTAGTTGTAGATCTGGAGACATGTACATTTCTAATGGTAATTCGACAAAGAAATTCAATTTGTATCCTCCCGCAAGAGCAATTACAGAAATAGGAGACAATGAATGGGTCGATGATGAGAACACTATACAACTTGTCTTTACCATTTCTGAAATTAGTGAGGATAGTCAAATTCCGAACACATTAGAAAATTTTGAGATAACTTCAGAATATGACCCCACACAATTTCAGTTGGAATCTGACATAGAATATTTATCATCAAGACAAATGTCTCTCTACTCTATGGAAGAGTTTGGTAATTCTGCTTTTGAGATTTTTCCAGAAAAGACATTGAATATCAACAAACATCCGGAGAAGTCACAACAAGAAGAACTAACCAGAATCTTGCAAAAACATTCTACTGCATTTGCATGGGAGTATACTGACATGAAGGGTATTGATCCTAAGACTTGCATCCATCATATCTATATTGAGGAAAACAGTAGACCAATCAGACAACCTCAAAGAAGGATGAATCCAAATCTTGGGGAGATAGTGAAAGAAGAGCTCCAAAAACTTCTCAATGTAAACTTCATTTATCCAATTTCAGATAGCCGATGGGTTTCTCCTTTGGTTATAGTACCTAAAAAGAATGGTAAATGGAGAGTATGCATTGATTATAGGGAGTTGAACAAAGAAACTTTGAAGGATCACTTTCCTTTGCCTTTTATTGATCAGGTATTAGATACATTAGCAGGTAAAAAGTACTTTTCATTTTTGGATGGTTTTAGTGGCTATAATCAAATTCAGGTAGCACCTGAAGATCAAGATAAGACCACATTTACTTGTCCATGGGGAACTTTTGCCTACCGAGTGCTTCCTTTTGGGTTATGTAATGCACCAGCAACATTCCAAAGAGCAGTACTAGGAATTTTTTCTGATCTAATCCATGATTGTGTAGAGGTTTATATGGATGATTTTACAGCTTATGGTAATTCATTTGAAGAGGCATTAGAAAATTTGGAAAAAGTTCTTATAAGATGTAAAGAAACAAACCTTTCATTAAGCCATGAAAAATGCTTTATGATGTTTACTTAAGGGATTGTTTTAGGACATCATATTTCAGGAGATGGGATTAAGGTTGATAGATCAAAAGTTGAAGTCATTTCCAAGTTGCCTATTCCAAATTGTCAAAGAGATGTTAGAAGTTTTCTAGGATTTACTGGTTACTATAGAAGATTTATAGAAAACTTCACTAAAATAGCATCTCCACTCTTCAAGTTGCTTACAAAAGACCGTGAATTTAAATGGGATCCTGATTGTCAATCCGCTTTTGAAACTTTGAAAACAAGAATATCTGAAGCACCTATCTTGAGAGGACCAAATTGGAAACTTCCTTTCCATAGTTCTGCTGTGATAAGTTTCCTTATATTGTACTTGGAGTCAAGTTGGGTCAAAAAGATTTAATTCCTTATGCCATTTATTACACCAAATAAAAATTTGACTTTCACAGAAAGTTGGAATTTATACCGTGATCAAAGAATTTCAATGTTGTTCATGCAATTAATAAGTTTAGACATTACATACTGTGCCATGAAACTTATCCATACCCACCATTCTGGCACTTATTTAATGAACAAACTCATATTAATGTGAAGAGTGAGAAGATGGGTTTTTACTATTGCAAGACCTGAATATTACTGTGTTGGGATGTATCCAGAAAACAAGACTATTTTGTTTCGATTTTCATTCAGACCAAAATACTAAAGAAGATTCTCCTGTAGAAGATAAGTTTCCTGATGAATATTTGTTTGCAGTAACTATTAAGACCCCTTGGTATGCAGATATTGCTAACTATTTGGTTACAGGGAAACTACCTTCACATTTATTTCCAAGAGAAAAACGAAAATTATTCAGGAGAGTTCAAGATATTCATGGATTTCTAACGAATTGTTTAAAACAGGGCCAGATCTTGTGATCAGAAGATGTGTCAGGGAAGATGAAATGCCTGATATTCTTAAGGCATGTCATGATGAACCATGCGACGGACACTTTGCGGACAAAAGGACGGCCTATAAAATCCTTTCCTTGGGATATTATTGGCCTTCTCTCTTCAAAGATGCAAAACAATATGTCAAAAGGTGTGATAGCTGCCAAAGAGTAGGGAAACCTACCTTTTCAAATGAAATGCCATTGCAAACACAGGTACTCATTGAACCCTTTGAAAAATGGGCTTTAGATTTCATTGGACCTATTAATCCACCATCTAAGCAAAAGAAGTATATATTGGTTTGCACTGATTATGTTACTAAATGGGTAGAAGCTAAAGCATTAGTATCTGCCACTGAAAATTCAGTTGTTCATTTTCTTTATGAGGATATTTTTACTCGCTTTGGTGTTCCAAGAGAAATTGTGACAGATCAGGGGAGCCAATTCACATCCAATTTGGTGGAAAAGTTGATGGAAGAATACAAAATCAAGTACAGAAGATCTACTCCTTACCATCCACAAGCAAATGGTCAAGTGGAGTCTACAAACAAAGTTCTTGAAAGTATCATCACCAAAACTGTTCATCTACATAGAAGAGATTGGGCAGAAAGGCTTCCAGAAGCCTTGTGGGCCTACAGAACTACATGGAGGAATACAACAGGACATTCTCTCTATGAACTTGTTTATGGGAAAGAAGTCTTGTTCCCCATTGAGTTCCAAGTCAAGACCTTCAAGATAGCAGTTCAGTTGGGAATGGACTTATCAGAAGCCCAAAAGCATAGAATGGAGCAATTGAATGAGCTAGATGAGATCAAACAAGAAGCAATTCTAAGAACTGATCTAGTTCAATATCAAAGAACTAAGTGGCATGACAAATATATCAAAGAGAAGAAGTTTCAAGAAGGAGATTGGGCTTTGTTATTTGACTCCAAGTTTAAAGACTTTCAAGGGAAATTTCAGACTCATTGGCTTGGGCCATATGAGATTGACAAGGTCTTTAACAATGGAGCTGTAAGAATCAAGACCATTGATGAGTTTCAAACTCCCCTTTTAGTGAATGGCCATAGATTGAAAGTTTATCATAAGCCACTCTCTAAAGAGGATTTTGTCAAGTTGTTTCAAGAAAGTTCTGCAATCAGGCTGGTACAGAAGAATCCTTCTTCTCTACCAAGCTAGTTTTTGTTTTTCAAGTTTAAAAAAAAAAAAAAAAAAAGAAGAAGAGAAAAAAATGGTATAAGCCTGAAAACCAATCATCGATTGGCAGTCTTATACAGAAAATATGGGGTGAAAATCAGGGACACCTGACACTCTATATTTTCCAAAAAATTCTGTCTTTTATTTTTATCTCACCACCCACTCCATTTCATTTCACTTCATTTCATTTCATTTCATTTCATTTCACTTCATTCCACTTCATCTCATCCATTCCATCAATAAAAATCTTTTTATGACCATTTCCCTCTGGTCATTTGTCATTTGTTCATTTCTATTTCAGCCAAGTAATAGCTGTGTCAGTTTCCGCAGCTGACATCTGTTTCCGCAGCTGACTCCAGTTTCCGCAGCCAGAAGCAGATTCCGCAGCTGCTACTACTCTGTTTTCAAAAAGAATGTACAGTTAGTGGTTGTTTTCATAAAATCATGAAATAAAATGCAGGAGAGGATCAATGGGACATTCAAGACACTAATGAAGATCAATCAGTTGAAGACCAAGGGAAAAAGCAAGGATTCCAAAGGTATGAATAAAGCTTATTTCAAATAGTATAAAAGACACATTTTTATGTAATTTTAAACTATGAGCTCTACCCATAACGCGCAATGATTATATTGACAGTCCGTAACCCTCCACGATCTCTATGTTATCCTCTTGCATTTATTCACAAACGGCTTCATTATTGAAATTCCGACTCCTACTCATGTTCAAATAGCCCACCGAAGATAATGATACGTATTTGAGTTGACAAAGGACTCTTACAAGCCGCATAACTCCATAATCATTGATTGAAACGTGTTCATATTTATGACACAACCACCAAAAATTCAAAATGCGGCCGAATGCATTACACTTTGTTAACTTCTTTGTCGTTTCTCCGTCGTGTTACAAAACCTCACTCTACTCATTCTCATTCCCTGTTTCACTCCATTCCGTTCCTTTTACTCACTCTCATTCCCGTATATTCACCCACAGTCTTATTCCATTTTGTGTATGGTGCTCATTTCCGTTTTGTGATAACATCCCCACAGCATTGTGCTCGACTCCGTGTATTCCATCGTTCCACTTCCGCTTAAAACCCTCACAGAGGCAAGCCGTGAAGCACAGAGAAGTAAAATGGGAAAATTATTAAGGGCAGAGCCAGAAGGACCGAAGTTCATAGAGGGATTTCCACAAGCAAAAGAGATGTTGAGAAAAGCTAAATGGCTGCATTTTATTCAGAAATTCCGGGGTTACCACAGAGAAGTTACCAAAGCGTTTGCAAGATCATTTGATGGCTCGGAAGCAGAAGTGGGAGACCTCAAGTTTTTGGTTAATGAAGCATCAATAGCAGCAGCCACAGAGCTTCTTCAGGAAGGAGAACGATGGTTCAAAAACAAAAGTATCAGTGATGAGGCATGGAGAACAATCCTCCGAAATCAAGGTATGGATATCACTGTTTTCAAAAGAGGAATCCCTGTGCATGCAATAAAAGATGAATGGGCCACTTTATTACTCATTGTTCAGAAATTTATCACATGTGAAGGCCGTTTTGGCTCTATGTACATGTATCATACTAGGATATTGATGAATTTCCTTGAAAACCAAACTCTCAATCTTCCTTATTTCCTATTCAATAGCTTGAAGAAAATGGTTGTGACTGTGCAAAAACACCTAGGAGATGTAGAGCCTCATTTATATCATCATGGGCTTATAAAAATTTTGATTGAAAAGGAGCTAAAAGAAAGAAAAGATACATGGGAACAATTCTTAGTAAGAAACTTCTTTGAAGAACCTCAGGAAATTCCTGAAGGTAATTCAATTAGAAGGAGTAGAAGAAAGAAAATGGATGTTGAAACCCAAGTTGCTCCTACACAGGAAGTTCCCACAGCTAGCACAGCAAAAAGAAGTAGAAGGAAAAGAACAGTAGATGAAATCCAAGATACTTCTACTATTACTATGAAGAAAAATGATAGAGAAGAGAGATTGGTAAAAAGGAAGAAGAAGGAAATCAAAATTGAGAAGCCAATAATATCAAAAGGGAAAGAAATTGTTGAGGCTGTCCATAAAACTTCTTCTTCTGAAGAAGAAGATCACCAAATTCTATCTGAGAGATTAATTTTTCTTCAAAAACAGTCATCTCTATCTAAAAAGGCAAAAACAAGAAAACAAGAACAAAAGGGTAATGTACCACAGCAAGTGAGGAGAAGCAGCAGGCTTAAGGGAAAACTGAGAAAAACACAAATTAAAGGTCCTCATTTCATTGATTTGGGTGAAGAGACATCTGAATAGTCTCCAACTGACCATAGTCCATTTTAGTCAGTTAGTGAACCTGACTCCTTTCACTCCCAATCATACAATGAGCGTACTCCATCTTATTCTCAGCAAAATATTGATGAAAGTTCTCCTCAGCCAAATTTTGAACATAATTCTCCCTTGCAGCATTTTGAGGACAGTCCAATGAAAAAGACACCGGACGTAGACCCCAAACAGCAGGAGGTCTATGACTATATAGAATCCCTGGAGAAGGCAGCCACAGGTCCAAGCACCTCTTCTATTCAGCCTCCTACATTGCAAGATAACTTGGTTCAGTCATTAAAACAGGAGATTTTTGAGCTTGAGCTTTTGAATCGGCATATCAAAAATGAAAATGAAACACTCAAAGAGCAAGGCAAACTCGACAAGATTATCCATGACAATACTATGTTACATTTGGGTATTTGGCAAAAGAAAAATAAAAAGCTAAAAAGGAAATGCCAAAAATTGAGCAGAGCACTTGTGAATATCAAATTCAGGTGCCTCATGAAGAAACCCAGAATGATGGCAGTACCAAAGAAGAAGAGAAGGGGGTTAGATGTGTTGGCTGAAGTATCAAGGCACATGAATTGAATAAAGAGTGTCAAAATTTTGGTTGCATGAGGAAATGCAACACCTTCACAGTGGGGGTATGTTGAGTCCCGAATTTTTCTCTCTTCCATACACTTTTCCATATCTCTTTCACTCACCTAAACCTCAAAAATTGTCAAATATCATGTGCAAAAGGGTATCTAACATGGTTTTTAATTATGTTTGTGTGTTTTCTATTTGATTTAGATTTTGTTCATACAGCTGCGGAAACTTGTCACTTTCCGCAGCCGCTGCAACTTTCCGCAGCTATTTTGTGGAAATCAATGTTACAGGTGTCAACGAAGGAAACGAGCCACATGGGCAGGCTATGAATGACAAGGACATGGTTCGTGTCCTATTGGTTCAATGAAATTCGTCAAGGAAAGCCGCGGTCAAAGCCATCCACGTGGAAGTCAACTGTGGAGTTCTATGTCGGCTGGACTCTGTTTCGTGGCATAGAAACATCCATACGGCCGCTTCCAAGCTTACGGAGGTTAATTGACATCTGTGCAAAGTTCTGGAGTTGAATTTAAGCGCCCACCTTCCATAGATCCGTTTTCCAACATGGCCATACTCCTAAATCCGTGGCCTTAGTGGTCTACGTGCTGGCTGCTATCATAAACTTCAGGAGACAGTTACATTTTATTGCTTTATAAAGAGCGTTTGCATACGCACGTAGAGTTAGTGAATGTGAGTTGATAGTTGTTAGTTGATATATCTGTTAAGTTGATGTGCGTACTCCGTTATGTGGTGATTACGCTGCCTTGAGCCGTAATACCACCAGCCTGTAATGACTTTCTTTTTAATGTGAAAAACTCTGTTTCATAACTTAATTCGTGTTTGAAGATCATACTAGAGCTGCGTAGAGGGCCCCTGCTCAGCCGAGGTTCTGTGTATTAATGTATATATTTTTCATTTCATTTCTTTAAGCAGTCATTGTATCATAACTCATTACATGTTCATATTTCATAGTTGTTTTATTTCTGTTCATACATTTCCGTAATTTCCATTGCATTCCTGTCTTTTATGTTTTTATGATTGTTAAATCACTGATCAGTTTTCTTGTGCAGGTTTTAGGTAGACAGCCCGGGGCATTTTCATAGTATTTTTGCTAATGATATGAAACTGACATTATTCTGCTGCTAGTTTTCTTTCCACAGTCTTTGTTTAACTTCAGTCTTGTCTTGTGCACTTCAGTTTTGCTTATCTGATCCAGTAGTTAAAATTATACATATTAAGCTACTCATAGTGTCTTCAGCTACCTCCGAAAGCCACAGCTGGACTGATGGTGAGGGGCTGCATGATGAAATGTGTAGTTTAGTATTAGTTTCCTTTCTGCAAAATTAGATATATTAAGCCGCTCATAGCGTCTTCAGTTACCTCCGAAAGCCACAGCTGGACTGATGGTGAGGGGCTGCATGATGAAATGTGTAGTTTAGTATTAGTTCCCTTTCTACAAATTTAGATATATTAAATCATGTATGACATCTTCAGTTGCCTCTGAAAGCCACAGCTGGACTGATGGTGAGGGATTGAATTATGTGTGTATGGTTTAGTATTAGTTTACTTTCTGCAAATTAAATAATCAGTTACACAAGTTGTTTATGATTACTTCCGCAAGTCATAGCTGGTCTAATGATGAAGGGTCGGAAAATGAATTGATGTAATCTGATTTAGATTTATTTCATTGCAATTTTGAATTTCCATAAGCATAGTTTCTTTTGTGTTCAGTTGGCAGCAAGAATAGTTTAGTTTTCATATTCACTAGTTTCTTGTTTTGATTCATTAGATTAACAACACTTTC